>OY288285.1:49698126-49700626 GCA_958450335.1 Hibiscus tridactylites
CCTCGCACACCATCGGGTGAGCCTCGCACACCATCGGGCGGGAGCCCCGCACACCATCGGGTGATCCTCGGTCACCATCGGGCGGGAGCCTCGCACACCATCGGGCGGAAGCCCCGCACACCTTCGGGTGATTCCCGCACACCATCGGGCGGGAGCCCCGCACACCATCGGGACTCCTCGGTCTTGTCCCCATTTCAGACATATCAATGTCTACTGGGAGCATAGTGGGAAAGTTTTTTTAGCTCTATAGGGGGGAGCGTTGTTGGGCATCCTCGAGGCACCCAGGGGTTTGAAGCGGCATATAGTGGGGCCCGCCCCACGGCCTAGCCCCATGACCGGAGATCCCCCTCCACCGCCAGCAAGGTTCCCGGCGGTGCTCCGGCGAGTCTCCGGCGAACTTTCCGGCGAGGCTAAAAGAAGGCAAAATGAGGCTAAAAGAAGGCAAAACGACCCTCCCCCACTCCGTCCCTCCCCTCCCCTCTCCCTCCATGGGGAAAATTCGATATAACTAATGTCTCGGTCGGCCGGAAAGCTTCCACGGTGGATGGCCTTTAGGCCTAAAATCGCGATCGTCCCTCCCCATTGCCTCACAATTTGGAAAACATCTGTGAAGATAAAAGAATGACGGCTAGGTTACGGGAACAATTCCCCGAGTTGCCCCTTCGTAAAATAGCACTCCCAAGTGTAGGGAGGCTCGAACAACATCGGGCGGTCGAAGGCCCTACGGTGCGGAAGCCCCGCACACCATTGGGAGGTCCAAGGCCCTTGGGTGGCCACCATCAAGGTGGTGAGAGAAGGTGTCCCCATTTCAGACATGGTACCCACGGGGGCCTTAGAGTGCGGCAGCCAAGCACCCCATCGGTGGGATGAACGCACCAGGGTGTGGGAGCCTCGCACACCATCCGGGTGAACCAGGCCCTTGGGTGCGGGAGCCTCGCACACCATCGGGAGGATGCCGATACTAGGGTGCGGAATCCCCGCACACCATCGGGAGGTCCTAGGCCCTTGGATGCAGGAGCCTCGCACACCATCGGGAGGGCATAGGCCCTTGGGTGCAGGAGCCTCGCACACCATCGGGAGGTCCTAGGCCCTTGGGTGCAAGAGCCTCGCACACCATCGGGTGACCAGGCCCTTGGGTGCTGGAGCCTCGCACACCATCGGGAGGTTGCCGACACTAGGGTGCGGAATCCCCGCACACCATCGGGAGGTCCTAGGCCCTTGGGTGCAGGAGCCTCGCACACCATCGGGAGGTCCTAGGCCCTTGGGTGCAAGAGCCTCGCACACCATCGGGTGACCAGGCCCTTGGGTGCTGGAGCCTCGCACACCATCGGGAGGATGCCGACACTAGGGTGCGGAATCCCCGCACACCATCGGGAGGTCCTAGGCCCTTGGGTGCAGGAGCCTCGCACACCATCGGGAGGTCCTAGGCCCTTGGGTGCAGGAGCCTCGTACACCATCGGGAGGTCCTAGGCCCTTGGGTGCAAGAGCCTCGCACACCATCGGGTGACCAGGCCCTTGGGTGCTGGAGCCTCACACACCATCGGGAGGATGCCGACACTAGGGTGCGGAATCCCCGCACACCATCGGGAGGTCCTAGGCCCTTGGGTGCAGGAGCCTCGCACACCATCGGGAGGTCCTAGGCCCTTGGGTGCGGGAGCCTCGCACACCATCGGGTGACCAGGCCCTTGGGTGCGGGAGCCTCGCACACCATCGGGAGGATGCCGACACTAGGGTGCGAAATCCCCGCACACCATCGGGAGGTCCTAGGCCCTTGGGTGCAGGATCCTCGCACACCATCGGGAGGTCCTAGGCCCTTGGGTGCGGGAGCCTCGCTCACCATCGGGTGACCAGGCCCTTGGGTGCGGGAGCCTCGTACACCATCGGGAGGATGCCGACACTAGGGTGCGGAATCCCCGCACACCATCGGGAGGTCCTAGGCCCTTGGGTGCAGGAGCCTCGCACACCATCGGGAGGTCCTAGGCCCTTGGGTGCGGGATCCTCGCACACCATCGGGAGGTCGTAGGCCCTTGGGTGCGGGAGCCTCGCACACCATCGGGAGGATGCCGACACTAGGGTGCGGAATCCCCGCACACCATCGGGAGGTCCTAGGCCCTTGGGTGCAGGAGCCTCGTACACCATCGGGAGGTCCTAGGCCCTTGGGTGCGGGAGCCTCGCTCACCATCGGGTGACCAGGCCCTTGGGTGCGGGAGCCTCGTACACCATCGGGAGGATGCCGACACTAGGGTGCGGAATCCCCGCACACCATCGGGAGGTCCTAGGCCCTTGGGTGCAGGAGCCTCGCACACCATCGGGAGGGCATAGGCCCGTGGGTGCAGGAGCCTCGCACACCATCGGGAGGTCCTAGGCCCTTGGGTGCAAGAGCCTCGCACACCATCGGGTGACCAGGCCCTTGGGTGCGGGAGCCTCGTACACCGTCGGGAGGATGCCGACACTAGGGTGCGGAATCCCCGCACACCATCGGGAGGTCCTAGGCCCTTGG
>OY288285.1:49705626-49708126 GCA_958450335.1 Hibiscus tridactylites
GTGGATGGCCTTTAGGCCTAAAATCGCGATCGTCCCTCCCCATTGCCTCACAATTTGGAAAACATCTGTGAAGATAAAAGAATGATGGCTTGGTTACGAGAACAATTCCCCGAGTTGCCCCTTCGTAAAATAGCACTCCCAAGTGTAGGGAGGCTCGAACAACATCGGGCGGTCGAAGGTCCTACGGTGCGGAAGCCCCGCACACCATTGGGAGGTCCAAGGCCCTTGGGTGGCCACCATCAAGGTGGTGAGAGAAGGTGTCCCCATTTAAGACATGGCACCCACGGGGGCCTTAGAGTGCGGCAGCCAAGCACCCCATCGGTGGGATGAACTCACCAGGGTGTGGGAGCCTCGCACACCATCCGGGTGAACCAGGCCCTTGGGTGCGGGAGCCTCGCACACCATCGGGAGGATGCCGACACTAGGGTGCGGAATCCCCGCACACCATCGGGATGTCCTAGGCCCTTAAGGGCAGGAGCCTCGCACACCATCGGGAGGTCCTAGGCCCTTGGGTGCAAGAGCCTCGCACACCATCGGGTGACCAGGCCCTTGGGTGCTGGAGCCTCGCACACCATCGGGAGGATGCCGACACTAGGGTGCGGAATCCCCGCACACCATCGGGAGGTCCTAGGCCCTTGGGTGCAGGAGCCTCGCACACCATCGGGAGGTCCTAGGCCCTTTGGTGCAAGAGACTCGCACACCATCGGGTGACCAGGCCCTTGGGTGCTGGAGCCTCGCACACCATCGGAAGGATGCCGACACTAGGGTGCGGAATCCCCGCACACCATCGGGAGGTCCTAGGCCCTTGGGTGCAGGAGCCTCGCACACCATCGGGAGGTTCTAGGCCCTTGGGTGCGGGAGCCTCGCACACCATCGGGTGACCAGGCCATTGGGTGCGGGAGCCTTGCACACCATCAGGAGGATGCCGACACTAGGGTGCGGAATCCCCGCACACCATCGGGAGGTCCTAGGCCCTTGGGTGCAGGAGCCTCGCACACCATCGGGAGGTCCTAGGCCCTTGGGTGCGGGAGCCTCGCACACCATCGGGTGACCAGGCCCTTGGGTGCGGGAGCCTCGCACACCATCGGGAGGATGCCGACACTAGGGTGCGGAATCCCCGCACACCATCGGGAGGTCCTAGGCCCTTGGGTGCAGGAGCCTCGCACACCATCGGGAGGTCCTAGGCCCTTGGGTGCAAGAGCCTCGCACACCATCGGGTGACCAGGACCTTGGGTGCTGGAGCCTCGCACACCATCGGGAGGATGCCGACACTAGGGTGCGGAATCCCCGCACACCATCGGGAGGTCCTAGGCCCTTGGGTGCAGGAGCCTCGCACACCAACGGGAGGTCCTAGGCCCTTGGGTGCAAGAGCCTCGCACACCATCGGGTGACCAGGCCCTTGGGTGTTGGAGCCTCGCACACCATTGGGAGGATGCCGACACTAGGGTGCGGAATCCCCGCACACCATCGGGAGGTCCTAGGCCCTTGGGTGCAGAAGCCTCGCACACCATCGGGAGGGCATAGGCCCTTGGGTGCAGGAGCCTCGCACACCATCGGGAGGTCCTAGGCCCTTTGGTGCAAGAGCCTCGCACACCATCGGGTGACCAGGCCCTTGGGTGCTGGAGCCTCGCACACCATCGGGAGGATGCCGACACTAGGGTGCGGAATCCCCGTACACCATCGGGAGGTCCTAGGCCCTTGGGTGCAGGAGCCTCGCACACCATCGGGAGGTCCTAGGCCCTTGGGTGCAAGAGCCTCGCACACCATCGGGTGACAAGGCCCTTGGGTGCTGGAGCCTCGCACACCATCTGGAGGATGCCGACACTAGGGTGCGGAATCCCCGCACACCATCGGGAGGTCCTAGGCCCTTGGGTGCAGGAGCCTAGTACACCATCGGGAGGTCCTAGGCCCTTGGGTGCGGGAGCCTCGCACAGCATCGGGTGACCAGGCCCTTGGGTGCGGGAGCCTCGCACACCACCGGGAGGATGCCGACACTAGGGTGCGGAATCCCCGCACACCATCGGGAGGTCCTAGGCCCTTGGGTGCAGGAGCCTCGCACACCATCGGGAGGTCCTAGACCCTTGGGTGCGGGAGCCTCGCACACCACCGGGTGACCAGGCCCTTGGGTGCTGGAGCCTCGCACACCATCGGGAGGATGCCGACACTAGGGTGCGGAATCCCCGCACACCATCGGGAGGTCCTAGGCCCTTGGGTGCAGGAGCCTCGCACACCATCGGGAGGTCTTAGGCCCTTGGGTGCGGGATCCTCGCACACCATCGGGAGGTCGTAGGCCCTTGGGTGCGGGAGCCTCGCACACCATCGGGAGGATGCCGACACTAGGGTGCGGAATCCCCGCACACCATCGGGAGGTCCTAGGCCCTTGGGTACAGGAGCCTCGCACACCATCGGGTGACCAGGCCCTTGGGTGCGGGAGCCTCGCACACCATCGGGAGGTCCTAGGCCCTTGGGTGCGGGAGCCTCGCACACCATCGGGAGGATG
>OY288285.1:49735626-49760626 GCA_958450335.1 Hibiscus tridactylites
CTTGGGTGCGAGAGCATCGGTCACCATCGGGAGGATGCCAGCACAAGGGTGCGGAAGCCTCGCACACCATCGGGGTGAACCAGGCCCTAGTGTGGGGGAGCCTCGGTCACCATCGGGAAGATGCGGGCACTGGGGTGCGGGAGCCCCGCACACCATCGGGTGAGCCTCGGTCACCTTCGGGCTGGAGCCCCGCACACTATCGGGCGGGAGCCCCGCACACCATCGGGTGAGCCTCGGTCACCATCGGGCGGGAGCCTCAGACACCATCGGGCGGGAGCCCCGCACACCATCGGGTGAGCCTCGGTCACCATCGGGTGAGACTCGGTCACAATCGGGTGAGACTCGGTCACCGTCGGGCGGGACTCGGTCACCATCGGGCGGGAGCCCCGCACACCATCGGGTGAGCCTCGCACACCATCGGGTGAGCCTCGCACACCATCGGGCGAGAGCCCCGCACACCATCGGGTGATCCTCGGTCACCATCGGGCGGGAGCCCCGCACACCATCGGGCGGCAGCCTCGCACACCATCGGGTGATTCCCGCACACCATCGGGCGGGAGCCCCGCACACCATCGGGACTCCTCGGTCTTGTCCCCATTTCAGACATATCAATGTCTACTGGGAGCATAGTGGGAAAGTTTTTTTAGCTCTATAGGGGGGAGCGTTGTTGGGCATCCTCGAGGCACCCAGGGGTTTGAAGCGGCATATAGTGGGGCCCGCCCCACGGCCTAGCCCCATGACCGGAGATCCCCCTCCACTGCCGGCAAGGTTCCCGGCAGTGCTCCGGCGGTGCTCCGGCGAGTCTCCGACGAACATTCCGGCGAGGCTAAAAGAAGGCAAAATGAGGCTAAAAGAAGGCAAAACGACCCTCCCCCACTCCGTCCCTCCACTCCCCTCTCCCTCCATGGGGAAAATTCGATATAACTAATGTCTCGGTCGGCCGGAAAGCTTCCACGGTGGATGGCCTTTAGGCCTAAAATCGCGATCGTCCCTCCCCATTGCCTCACAATTTGGAAAACATCTGTGAAGATAAAAGAATGACGGCTTGGTTACGGGAGGCTCGAACAACATCGGGCGGTCGAAGGACCTACGGTGCGGAAGCCCCGCACACCATTGGGAGGTCCAAGGCCCTTGGGTGGCCACCATCAAGGTGGTGAGAGAAAGTGTCCCCATTTCAGACATGGCACCCATGGGGGCCTTAGAGTGCGGCAGCCAAGCACCCCATCGGTGGGATGAACGCACCAGGGTGTGGGAGCCTCGCACACCATCCGGGTGAACCAGGCCCTTGGGTGCGGGAGCCTCGCACACCATCGGGAGGATGCCGACACTAGGGTGCGGAATCCCCGCACACCATCGGGAGGTCCTAGGCCCTTGGGTGCAGGAGCCTCGCACACCATCGGGAGGGCATAGGCCCTTGGGTGCAGGAGCCTCGCACACCATCGGGAGGTCCTAGGCCCTTGGGTGCAAGAGCCTCGCACACCATCGGGTGACCAGGCCCTTGGGTGCTGGAGCCTTGCACACCATCGGGAGGATGCCGACACTAGGGTGCGGAATCCCCGCACACCATCGGGAGGTCCTAGGCCCTTGGGTGCAGGAGCCTCGCACACCATCGGGAGGTCCTAGGCCCTTGGGTGCAAGAGCCTCGCACACCATCGGGTGACCAGGCCCTTGGTTGCTGGAGTCTCGCACACCATCGGGAGGATGCCGACACTAGGGTGCAGAATCCCCGCACACCATCGGGAGGTCATAGGCCCTTGGGTGCAGGAGCCTCGCACACCATCGGGAGGTCCTAGGCCCTTGGGTGCGGGAGCCTCGCACACCATCGGGTGACCAGGCCCTTGGGTGCGGGAGCCTCGCACACCATCGGGAGGATGCCGACACTAGGGTGCGGAATCCCCGCACACCATCGGGAGATCCTAGGCCCTTGGGTGCAGGAGCCTCGCACACCATCGGGAGGTCCTAGGCCCTTGGGTGCGGGCGCCTCGCACACCATCGGGTGACCAGGCATTTGGGTGCGGGAGCCTCGCACACCATCGGGAGGATGCCGACACTAGGGTGCGGAATCCCCGCACACCATCGGGATGTCCTAGGCCCTTGGGTGCAGGAGCCTCGCACACCATTGGGAGGTCCTAGGCCCTTGGGTGCGGGAGCCTCGCACACCATCGGGAGGATGCCGACACTAGGGTGCGGAATCCCCGCACACCATCGGGAGGTCCTAGGCCCTTGGGTGCAGGAGCCTCGCACACCATCGGGTGACCAGGCCTTTGGGTGCGGGAGCCTCGCACACCATCGGGAGGTCCTAGGCCCTTGGGTGCGGGAGCCTCGCACACCATCGGGAGGATGCCGACACTAGGGTGCGGAATCCCCGCACACCATCGGGAGGTCCTAGGCCCTTGGGTGCAGGAGCCTCGCACACCATCGGGTGACCAGGCCCTTGGGTGCGGGAGTCTCGCACACCATCGGGAGGATGCCGACACTAGGGTGCGGAATCCCCGCTCAACATCGGGAGGTCCTAGGCCCTTGGGTGCGGGAGCCTCGCACACCATCGGGAGGATCCCGACACTAGGGTGCGAAATCCCCGTACACCATCGGGATGATGCCGACACTAGGGTGCGGAATCCCCGCACACCATCGAGTGGATGCCGACACTAGGGTGCGGAATCCCCGCACACCATCGGGGTGCTGAGAGAAAGTGTCCCCAATTCAAACATGTCAATGTCTACTGGGAGCAATGCTGGAAAGTTTTTTTAGCTCTTTAGGGGGAGTGATCCGCGACCCCCCCCCCCGGCACCCCCCAAGGGGGCCGGGCCTCAGCACCCTAGGGTGCGAGGTGGGCGCCTAGGCGCAAGCGGTGCTAGCCCAATCCATCGTTCCATTCGTCGGCTTGTCGAGAGGACTCGGATTAATGGAACGATGGATGGGGCTAGGGGGTGGGGAATGAGGACCCTGAAGAGGCAAACCGCTAGAGGCTTTTGTTTCGTCGCCGCGTGATCTTGTTGGCTTTGTGCTACTTGCCGAGACCATGTCACCCCAGTACCAGTCCTTTAGAGGAAACGACCCACTAGGGGGTGCGAGTAGACCATCTAATGTTCACGCAATTGACGAGATTGAGGCCTCGGTTGGTTGCCTTCTCTCGGGTTTTCTTGTGCCTAGCGGTTGTGGTGTGCCCTCGCTCATTGTTTCCTCCGCTCCTCGAACGAGTCATCGTTCGTGCGAGTCGTGGACCGGTGGGCGTGGATGCTGCTGCTTGTACGCAATGGGCATGTGAGTGGTGATATGGTTGTGTGTGTCGGCAGGCTCCGTGCTACGCGCATCAAACTGTCGAGCCGCACTCCTCTTCAATATCCTCCCCTTGCGGCCGTTGTGCCCAAGGGGGGGCTCGAGGGATCCTGTGTTGCGTACCCAAATCGACGGAATTTTGGATGTAATGTCATCCCTCATCCGTCGAGTGGCCTTGCGGCTACTCGGCGGGCCTTAGTCGTGCCCGGTGCCCCGATTGTGTCGGTCAAGATGATTCGATCATGTCGGTGCACCGGCGCTCGATCTTGCTTTCGGATGCGGAAAATCTCGTGAGCGTAGGGTCAAGTCCCCGATCGCTCGACCCTCTTGCATTTTGTCCCTCGACACGATCGATGCTCTTGCCTTGTTACGGCCTCTCCCCTGCCCAGGCAGCGGGACGAGGACCGTGCATGGCGGACATCGCGAAGGAATGCTACCTGGTTGATCCTGCCAGTAGTCATATGCTTGTCTCAAAGATTAAGCCATGCATGTGTAAGTATGAACTAATTCAGACTGTGAAACTGCGAATGGCTCATTAAATCAGTTATAGTTTGTTTGATGGTATTTGCTACTCGGATAACCGTAGTAATTTTAGAGCTAATACGTGCAACAAACCCCGACTTTTGGAAGGGATGCATTTATTAGATAAAAGGTCGACGCGGGCTTTGCCCGTTGCTCTGATGATTCATGATAACTCGACGGATCGCACGGCCTTTGTGCCGGCGACGCATCATTCAAATTTCTGCCCTATCAACTTTCGATGGTAGGATAGTGGCCTACTATGGTGGTGACGGGTGACGGAGAATTAGGGTTCGATTCCGGAGAGGGAGCCTGAGAAACGGCTACCACATCTAAGGAAGGCAGCAGGCGCGCAAATTACCCAATCCTGACACGGGGAGGTAGTGACAATAAATAACAATACCGGGCTCTACGAGTCTGGTAATTGGAATGAGTACAATCTAAATCCCTTAACGAGGATCCATTGGAGGGTAAGTCTGGTGCCAGCAGCCGCGGTAATTCCAGCTCCAATAGCGTATATTTAAGTTGTTGCAGTTAAAAAGCTCGTAGTTGGACCTAGGGGTGGGTCGGCCGGTCCGCCTCACGGTGAGCACCGGTCTGCTCGTCCCTACTGCCGGCGATGCGCTCCTGGCCTTAATTGGCCGGGTCGTTCCTCCGACGCTGTTACTTTGAAGAAATTAGAGTGCTCAAAGCAGGCCTACGCTTGTGTAACGCCCCGGTTTTGGGCTTAGAAGTCTTGGGCGTTGACCGTTCGGTCAAAGTGCTGTTCGAATCTTAAGAGGTGAATTTAGGAAAGCCTAGTTCGGGTTGCATTAAAAATATGGAAAAATGTTCTAAAATCATCTTTTAATATAATTAAGTGAACTGTGAAATCAATTTTGGAAAATGAGTTTTGGAAGAGTGACATTTTGGCTAGTGACCAAAATGTAATTTTCGCAAGTTTGGTGGCTGTTTTATAAAGGGTTGAAACTTTGAATCTTTAAGGAGCTATTTACCCAAAGGGAGTTTGTCCAGATATTTCTAAGATATTATAAGCTATTTTTCTGATTTTAAAGATATCAAAAAGGAGGGAAAAGCTCATTTGGCTATTTTCTCAACTAACTTCTCTATTTTCTTTCTCTCTTTTTCTCTCAACCCAAACACTCCATTTCCAGAGAATTGCTTCTGATTTCTTCACCTAAATCCCTCCTTTCAACTCTCATTTGATTCCTAATCAACATATCTTCAAAACCTCTTCAATTGCTACTTGTTTCAACAAGGATTTTGATTCCAAAAAGAGGAGAAACTCAAGTTTGGAGGTAAGAACGTCCTTCTCCTCTAAACTATCAGTTCTTTACTGAAATTCCTAAGTTTTCAATCCTAAATTGATGTTTAATTAAAGGTTTTAAAGTGGTGAAATGGATCTTGGCTTATAATGCAAGATTTGATGAATTTTCATGATTTTCGTTAGATCTGAGTAATCTGTGATTTGAGATGTGTTTTTGATGTTAAATGAACTCTAAATTGATAAGGAATTGAGTTTTGATTGATGCAATCCCGGATAGGTTGAGTTTCCTAAGTTTAGCTTGTGTTTCAAGGTTGTTTTTGAGGTGATCTTGGTGATCTGATGTTGCTGGAGGTATAAGGTTGTTAATAGGTTGTTTTTAGATGTTATATGATGTTTATGGAAGTGTGTTTTTGCTGGTTTATGGCTGGGCTTTGTTTAGAAGTGGTTTGGATGCATTTTCGGTTGTGTTTGGTGGCCGAAAATGGAGGTTTGGTGAGAGCAGCGAGTTTAGGTGCTTTCATTGAAGCAATTAATGCATGATGATGCATTAATCCTCTGCTTTGATGTGTTGAAACAGGGGAGGCATCTTTGGATCCAGGGGTTGTTGATCCGGAAGCTTGTTTTAGTGCTTTGGCTTGAAGCAAAGTGGAAATCGGTGAGTGAAAATGGTTTTCGGCTTTGAAACCAAGGTTTTGGGAGCTTAGTCTAAGTCTAAACAACTTTGCTAAGCTCAAGTGTAAGTTTTCGGATTTTCTCTCTAGTGGTGGCCATGATTTTGTTGTGATGCAAAATGGTGATTTGCATGTTTTAATTACTGTTTTGAAAGCATGTTTTAGCATGGTATTTGCTGATGTTTTAAGCCATATGTTGAAGGTAACTCTAGGTAGGAGTTCCTTGATTTTATACATTGAAATAATGTGGTTTGATGCTTTGAAATGCATGTTGTATATGGCTTGGTTTAATGCTTTAAAACAGTGGATTATATGATGAAAAAGATGTATATTTGCAAGTGATGTTTTGAAAATGTTAAGGTCACTAAGGTGGTTAAAAGTCCTTGAGTGAGCCTTGTTACTTAAGAACATCAAGGTGGTTAAAAGTCCTTGGATGATTCTTGTTGCGGACACTAAGGTGGTTAAAAGTCCTTAGGTGATCCTTTCCATGGTGTTTAAAAGTCCATGGGGCCAAGGTGTTTAAAAGTCCTTGGGGCCAAGGTGTTTAAAAGTCCTTGGGGTAATTCAAGCTATGGACACAAAGGTGGTTAAAAGTCCTTGTGTGGTCCTCATTCATGGTGTTTAAAAGTCCATGGCCAAGGTGTTTAAAAGTCCTTGGGGCCAAGGTGTTTAAAAGTCCTTGGGAAGTTGATGAACTTGTTTTAAGAAAATGGAAATTGTCACTTGAGCCAATATGACATGTTATGTTTATGTTGAAGCATGAGATTGCTTGTTTAAAGTATGCTTTTGAGCATGTGCAAAGGTTGATTATAAGCATGATTTGTAAATGTTTTTAATTGCATTATTGAATGGTTTTTAAGAGCACTCCTCACTAAGCTTTTGCTTACGCTCTCTCATTTTCTTAATTCAATAATGCAGAGCATTAAAGAACCTTGAGGGGCAGCAAGGAGGGCAAGCATTCTAGTTCAAGTAAAGCTCAATGTATGGAAGGTTTTATAAGCACTTTTTAGCTTTTGGGAAATTTGGCAATGGGGGACCAATGTGTATGTTTTGGGAGGTGTTTGGAACTCCCTAAGTATGTTCATTGATGTTATGAATGCTGGTTTTTGGATTGGATCATTATATGCTTGTTGTGGAAGTTTGTGCTTGAATAGCTAGCTTGTGTAGGAAGCATGCCTATAGAATTGGGGCTTTTTGCTTGTGATGTTGTTTTGATGGATTGATGATGCCAGTATGTCCTTTATATGTTGAATTGCATGCTGGTAAAGTTTTGTAGCAATTGGAGCATGTTTGAATGATCAATTGCATGTTATGGAATGCATTTGGAGCAAATCTGTGCAGGGCGTTTCGGAACAGTGTGCACCGTTTCGGAACGGGTGCCTGGAATGAACCCAGGGGTCCGAAACGGTATGCACCGTTTCGAAACGGTTTGGCCTCTGCCAGACCCCCGTTGCGGTACTGGTTGCGGAACGGCCCGTGTTTCGGAACGGGGTCAACCTGTTTCGGAACGGTCGACCGTTGGGGGCTGACATGGGTAGTTATATGTTTTGAAATGTTTGCATTTTGGTCCTGAATCTTGTTTGTTCAATTGCATGAGCTTGGGAAGTCCTTTTGAGCTGAAATTTCACAGAGAAGCATGAAACCTGACTAATTTTAAGTTGGTAAGATTAATTTGGGTTAAGTCCTTTTAATTATCAGAAATTACAATTTGGTCCCTAAAGTTGTAATTTGTTCAATTGGGTCCCTGTTTGATCTCTGATGTTTGTGATCTTTGAGTATGATGTTTGTGTGATCACAATTAGGGTTAATGTGCATCTAGATAAGTTTAAAAAGAAAAAAAAGGGTCGTTAATCAAGGTTGACTTTCGGGTTGACTTTGGTTTTCCCCGTGTGACTTTCTTAATTCGGGTCAACCGTCTAGGCCGGGTTAAGGGGGTTACATTTGGTGGTATCAGAGCTGAGTTCTCGAGTAATTGGGAATGTTTGTATGCATGATTGAAGTATGTTTGGCTTGTATGCTTGTTGTATGAAAGCATGTTCGGTGGCTTGAGATGTTGATGCATTTGAGATGTATGCTGTGATGATGCATGATGAGGGTACCCATTGCCAAACAAAAGCTAAAGAAATGATGTTGATTTTGAAAGAAATTGAGCTTGAATACTTGGATTGCTTACCTTGCTGGGCCTGACTTTGTTTTATTTGTATTGTTATGCATGGTAAAAGTATGGCACCACGTAGAGAGTTAAGGAGTAGCGTGAGAGCTACGACCCCGGATGGGAATGAGAATGAAGAGAATGCGGGTAGTGCTGTGTTACCTCCTCCTCCACCTGGTGGTGGTGGTGCTGAGGGAGGGAGAGCTGAAGCTGCAGCAGCTGGTGCTAGAGCTGCAGGACCTGAGGTTGGTCAAGGGCAAGCTATGCCTGATATGTCGATGCTGGTACAAGCTATTGCGGGTGCCTTTCGAGCAGCAGTAGTTGGAGCTCAAGGAGCTGGGCATCAGGGAGATGCTGGTGTTAGACTACCCTTAGAGCGTCTGCGTAGTCTTGGTGGGACTGAGTTTAGGGGTATGTCTACTGAGAGTTCTGAGCCTTGGCTAGAGAGTACCAAGCGTATTTTGGGACAGATGAGCTGCACAGATGTGCAAAAGTTGGGATGTGTTGTGTCCTTGCTGCAGGACGATGCTTATACCTGGTGGACGACCACAATCTAGGGGATGGCTGAAGCTGACATCACTTGGACATTCTTTCAGAATGCGTTCAAGAGGAGATATCTGGGAGTGAGATATCTGGATGAGAAAAAGCGGGAATTCATGACTCTGACCCAAGGGAGCATGAGTGTGGCTGAGTATGAGGTGCAGTTTGTGCGACTCAGTCAGTATGCACCGGAGCTGATTCCTGATGAGCGGGAGAGGTGCGAGAGGTTTCGTTATGGTCTCATAACGGAGGTAAAGATGTATGTGCTGGCCACTGAGTATGATGATTTTGATGTGTTGGTGGGCCGAGCCAAGGACATTGAGATGAATTTGAGTTTGTCTGCAAAGGGTGCTGGAGCAAGTTCTGGTAAGAGAGCTGCTGAGTATAGTTCCGGAGGTGGACGGAACAAGAGGGGACGCGATCAGAGGTATCAGTCCTCAGCTAAGAGAGGTGGAGGTGCACCTGCTAGGGGTGACAATGCTAGAGCTGACCCTAGTGCTTGTTGGATCTGTGGTTCACGTGGTCACTTGAAGCGTGACTGTCCTCGTGTTGTGAGGGAGGTGCAAGCTCCTGTTGCGGCAGCTGGTTTTGGATGCTCGAATTGTGGTTCTGCAGACCACTTGAGGCGAGATTGTCCAAGGTTGGCTGGTGGCCAAGAGCGTGCTCCTGCTGTTGCTGCACCGCAGAGAGGTCGTGGGCGCGGCCGTGGTAATTTCCAGAGGCGAGAGGAAGGTGGTCGTGGAGTAGCCCATGTTGTGGCTATTCAGCCTGAGGGTGGAGGTCAAGCGAGGGTGTATGCTCAGCGCGAGGGAAGGAATGATGCAGATGTGATTGCAGGTACCTTTACTTTGCAATCCTTGTCATTGCTTTCTTTGATTGATTCCGGGTCTACGCATTCATACATTTTGCGTGAGCATGCTGAATTGCTTGGTTTGCCTGTTGAGTCTTTGGATGTTGGTGTTCGTGTCACTAGTTCTTTTGGTGAAACTGTTGTGACTCGAAAGCTTTATAGAAGGTGTCCTTTGGTTGTTCAAGAGCATGTTTTTCATGTTGATCTTATGGAGCTGCCCTTTTATGGTTTTTATGTGATCCTTGGTATGGATTGGCTTGCTGAGCATCGTGCTGTTGTGGATTGTGAGAATAAGCGGGTTTCGCTTAAGCTTGCGGATGATTATGAAGTGGTTGTTGTTGGTGAGAATGTGAAGTTTCTTGCCAATGTGGTGTCTACCTTGGAAGCGAGTAGGATGCTGAGGCAGGGTTGTGAAGCTTATTTAGCTTTTGTGATGAATCCTAGATCTAAGGAGTTGAGGGTGCAAGATATCAGGGTTGTGAAGGAGTTTCATGGTGTTTTTCCTGAGGAGTTGCCTGGTTTACCTCCTAATCGTGAGGTGGAGTTTGGAATTGAGTTGTATGTGAATACAACTCCTGTGTCCATTACTCCCTATAGAATGGCACCTAAGGAGCTGAAGGAGCTGAAGACGCAGTTGCAAGAGCTGCTTGATCGTGGTTTCATCCGGCCGAGTGTGTCACCTTGGGGAGCACCGGTCTTGTTTGTGAAGAAGAAAGATGGCACTATGAGGATGTGCATTGATTACCGTCAGCTAAACAAGTTGACTGTCAAGAATCGGTATCCTTTGCCGAGGATTGATGATCTCTTTGATCAATTTCGAGGAGCAACTGTGTTCTCCAAGATTGACTTGAGGTCAGGGTATTATCAGTTGAAGGTGAAGGATGTGGATGTACCTAAGACAGCTTTCAGGACAAGGTATGGGCATTATGAGTTCCTTGTGATGCCGTTTGGTTTGACGAATGCTCCTGCTGCTTTCATGGACATGATGAATCGTGTGTTTCATGAATACCTGGACAAGTTCGTTGTGGTGTTCATTGATGATATCCTTGTGTACTCGCGTACTGAGGAAGAGCACGAAGAGCATTTGAGGATTGTGCTGCAAGCTTTGTTGGAGAATCAGCTTTATGCTAAGCTGAGCAAGTGTGAGTTCTGGCTTAGGGAGGTGGTGTTTCTTGGGCATGTGGTCTCAGCTGAGGGGATTCGTGTTGATCCTCAGAAGATTGAGGCGGTGATGAACTGGAGGGTTCCTAAGTCTGTTCATGAGGTCCGTAGTTTCCTTGGTTTGGCAGGATACTACCGGAGGTTTGTGGATGGTTTTTCCAAGATTGCTGCTCCTTTGACGAAGCTGTTGCAAAAGGATGTTAAGTATGAGTGGACAGAAGCGAGACAGCAGGCTTTTGAGAAGCTGAAGGCGGCTTTGACGCAAGCTCCTATCTTGGTTCAGCCTGAATCAGGGAAAGAGTTTGTGGTCTACAGTGATGCATCCTATGTTGGTTTGGGGTGTGTGCTGATGCAAGAGGGTAAGGTGGTGGCTTATGCATCGCGACAGTTGAAGGTGCATGAGCGCAATTATCCTACGCATGATATTGAGCTGGCTGCAGTGGTTTTTGCTCTGAAGATCTGGAGGCATTATCTGTATGGTGAGAAGTGTACTGTGTACACGGATCACAAGAGTTTGAGGTATCTGATGTCGCAGAAGGAGTTGAATCTTAGGCAGCGGCGTTGGTTGGAGTTGCTCAAGGATTATGATCTGACGATTGAGTATCATCCTGGAAAGGCTAATGTTTTTGCGGATGCCTTGAGTAGGAAGGTAGCTGTTGAGCTGAGAGCTATGTTTGCTAGCTTGAGCATATCGCGAGATGGTGGTCTTGTTGCTGAGTTGCAGGTGAAGCCATCATTGGTTCAGTTGATCAAGGATAAGCAGTTGCTGTAACGCCCCGGTTTTGGGCTTAGAAGTTTTGGGCGTTGATCGGTCGGTCAAAGTGCTGTTCGAATCATAAGAGGTTAAATTAGGAAAACCTAGTTCGGGTTGCATTAAAAATATGGAAAAATGTTCTAAAATCATCTTTTAATATAATTAAGTGAACTGTGAAATCAATTTTGGAAAATGAGTTTTGGAAGGGTGACATTTTGGCTAGTGACCAAAATGTAATTTTCGCAAGTTTGGTGGCTGTTTTATAAAGGGTTGAAACTTTAAATCTTTAAGGAGCTATTTACCCAAAGGGAGTTTCTCCAGATTTTTCTAAGATATTTTGAGTTATAATTCTAATTTTAAAGTATATCAAAAGGAGGGAAAAGCCATTTGGCTAAATTCATAACTAACTTCTCTATTTTCTTTCTCTCTTTTTCTCTCAACCCAAACACTCCATTTCCAGAGATTTTTTTCTGATTTTCTCACCTAAATTCCTCCTTTCAACTCTCATTTGATTCCTAATCATTGTATCTTCAAAACCTCTTCAATTGCTACTTGTTTCAACAAGGATTTTGATTCCAAAAAGAGGAGAAACTCAAGTTTGGAGGTAAGAACGTCCTTCTCCTCTAAACTATCAGTTCTTTACTGAAATTCCTAAGTTTTCAATCCTAAATTGATGTTTAATTAAAGGCTTTAAAGTGTTGAAATGGATCTTGGCTTATTATGCAAGATTTTGATGATTTTCGTTAGATCTGAGTAATCTGTGGTTTGAGAGGTGTTTTTGATGTTAAATGATCTCTAAATTGATAAGGAATTGAGTTTTGATTGATGCAATCCCGGATAGGTTGAGTTTCCTAAGTTTAGCTTGTGTTTCAAGGTAGTTTTTGTGGTGATCTTGGTGATCTGATGTTGCTGGAGGTATAAGGTTGTTAATAGGTTGTTTTTAGATGTTATATGATGTTAATGGAAGTGTGGTTTTGCTGGTTTATGGCTGGGCTTTGTTTAGAAGTGGTTTGGATGCATTTTCGGTTGTGTTTGGTGGCCGGAAATGGAGGTTGAATGAGAGCAGCGAGTTTAGGTGTTTTCATTGAAGCAATTAATGCATGATGATGCATTAATCCTCTGCTTTGATGTGTTGAAACAGGGGAGGCATCCTTGGATCCAAGAGTTGTTGATCCGGAAGCTTGATTTGGTGCTTTGGCTTGAAGCAAAGTGGAAATCGGTGAGTGAAGTTGGGTTTTCAGATTTTAAAACCAAGGTTTGAAGGTTTTGGGAGCTTAGTCTAAGTCTAAACAACTTTGCTAAGCTCAAGTGTAAGTTTTCGGATTTTCTCTCTAGTGGTGGCCATGATTTTGTTGTGATGCAAAATGGTGAATTGCATGTTTTAATTACTGTTTTAAAAGCATGCTTTAGCATGGTATTTGCTGATGTTTTAAGCCATATGTTGAAGGTAACTCTAGGTAGGAGTTCCTTGATTTTATACATTGAAATAATGTGGTTTGATGCTTTGAAATGCATGTTGAATATGGCTTGGTTTAATGCTTTAAAACAGTGGATTATATGATGAAAAAGATGTATATTGGCAAGTGATGTTTTGAAAATGTTAAGGTCACTAAGGTGGTTAAAAGTCCTTGAGTGAGCCTTGTTACTTAAGAACATCAAGGTGGTTAAAAGTCCTTGGATGGTTCTTGTTGCGGACACTAAGGTGGTTAAAAGTCCTTAGGTGATCCTTCCATGGTGTTTAAAAGTCCATGGGGCCAAGGTGTTTAAAAGTCCTTGGGGCCAAGGTGTTTAAAAGTCCTTGGGGTGATTCAAGCATTGGACACAAAGGTGGTTAAAAGTCCTTGTGTGGTCCTTATTCATGGTGTTTAAAAGTCCATGGCCAAGGTGTTTAAAAGTCCTTGGGGCCAAGGTGTTTAAAAGTCCTTGGGAAAGTTGTTGAACTTGTTTTAATAAATGAAATGTATCACTTGAGCCAATATGACATGTTAAGAATATTGTGAAGCATGAGATGCTTGTTTTAATGTTATGTTGAAGCATGAGATTGCTTGTTTTAAGTATGCTCTTGAGCATGTACAAAGGTTGATTATAAGCATGATTTGTAAATGTTTTTAATTGCATTATTGAATGGTTTTCAAGAGCATTCCTCACTAAGCCATTGCTTACGCTCTCTCGTTTTCTTAATTCAATAATGCAGAGCATTAAAGAACCTTAAAGGGCAGCAAGGAGGGCAAGCATTCTAGTTCAAGTAAAGCTCAATGTATGGAAGGTTTTATAAGCACCTTTTAGCTTTTGGGTAATTTGGCAATGGGGGACCAATGTGTATGTTTTGGGAGGTGTTTGGAACTCCCTAAGTATGTTGAATGTTGTTATGAATGCTGGTTTTTGGATTGGATCCTTATATGCTTGTTGTGGAAGTTTGTGCTTGAATAGCTAGCTTGAGTAGGAAGCATGCCTATAGAATTGGGGCTTTTTGCTTGTGATGTTGTTTTGATGAATTGATGATACAAGTGTGTCCTATATATGTTGAATTGCATGCTGGTAAAGTTTGGTAGCATTTGGAGCATGTTTGAATGATCAATTGCATGTTTTGGTATGCTAGTTTGCTGAAATCTGTGCAGGCGTTTCGGAACAGTGTGCACCGTTTCGGAACGGGTGCCTGGAATGAACCCAGGGGTCCGAAACGGTATGCACCGTTTCGAAACGGTTTGGCCTCTGCCAGACCCCCGTTGCGGTACTGGTTGCGGAACGGCCCGTGTTTCGGAACGGGGTCAACCTGTTTCGGAACGGTCGACCGTTGGGAGCTGACATGGGCGGTTATATGTTTTGAATTGTTTGCGTTTTGGTCCTGAATCTTGTTTGTTCAATTGTATGAGTTTGGGAAGTCCTTTTGAGCTGAAATTTCACAGAGAAGCATGAAACCTGACTAATTTCGAGTTGGTAAGATTAATTTGGGTTAAGTCCTTTAATTTATCAGAAATTACAATTTGGTCCCTAAGTTGTAATTTGTTCAATTGGGTCCCTGTTTGATCTCTGATGCTTGTGATCTTTGAGTATGATGTTTGGGTGATCACAACTAGGGTTAATGTGCATTTAGATAAGATTAAAAAGAAAAAAAAAGGGTCGTTAATCAAAGTTGACTTTCGGGTTGACTTTGGTTTTCCCCGTGTGACTTTCTTAATTCGGGTCAACTGTCTAGGCCGGGTTAAGGGGGTTACATTTGGTGGTATCAGAGCTGAGTTCTCGAGTAATTGGGAATGTTTGTATGCATGATTGAAGTATGTTTGGCTTGTATGCTTGATGTATGAAAGCATGTTTAGTGGCTTGGGATGTTGATGCTTTTGAGATGTATGCTGTGATGATGCATGATGAGGGTACCCATTGCCAAACAAAAGCTAAAGAAATGATGTTGATTTTGAAAGAAATTGAGCTTGAATACTTGGAATTGCTTACCTTGCTGGTCCTGACTATGTTTTATTTGTATTGTTATGCATGGTAAAAGTATGGCACCACGTAGAGAGTTAAGGAGTAGCGTGAGAGCTACGACCCCGGATGGGAATGAGAATGATGAGAATGCGGGTAGTGTTGTGTTACCTCCTCCTCCACCTGGTGGTGGTGGTGCTGAGGGAGGGAGAGCTGGAGCTGAAGCAGCTGGTGCTAGAGCTGCAGGACCTGAGGTTGGTCAGGGGCAAGCTATGCCTGATATGACGATGCTGGTACAAGATATTGCGGGTGCTTTTCGAGCAGCAGTAGCTGGAGCTCAAGGAGCTGGGCATCAGGGTGATGCTGGTGTTAGACTACCCTTAGAGCGTCTGCGCAGTCTTGGTGGGACTGAGTTTAGGGGTATGTCAGCTGAGAGGTCGGAAGCTTGGCTAGAAAGTACCAAGCGAGTCTTGGGACAGATGAGCTGCACTGATGTGCAAAGGTTCGGATGTGTTGTGTCCTTGCTGCAGGGCGATGCTTATACGTGGTGGACGACCACAATCTCTGGAATGGCTGAAGCTGACATCACTTGGACATTCTTTCAGAATGCGTTCAAGAGGAGATATCTGGGAGTGAGATATCTGGATGAGAAAAAGCGTGAATTCATGACTCTAACCCAAGGGAGTATGAGTGTGGCTGGGTATGAGGTGTAGTTTGTGCGACTCAGTCAGTATGCACCGGAGCTGATTCCTGATGAGCGGGAGAGGTGCGAGAGGTTTCGTTATGGTCTCATAACGGAGGTAAAGATGTATGTGCTGGCCACTGAATATGATGATTTTGATGTGTTAGTGGGTCGAGCAAAGGACATAGAGATGAATCTGAGTTTGTCTGCGAAGGGTGCTGGAGCGAGTTCTGGGAAGAGAGCTGCTGAGTATAGTTCCGGAGGTGGACGGAACAAGAGGGGACGTGATCAGAGGTATCAGTCCTCAGCTAAGAGAGGTGGAGGTGCACCTGCTAGGGGTGGCAATGCTAGAGCTGACTCTAGTACTTGTTGGATCTGCGGTTCACGTGGTCACTTGAGGCGTGACTGTCCTCGTGCTGTGAGCGAGGTGCAAGCTCCTGTTGCGGCATCTGGTTTTGAATGCTGGAATTGTGGTTCTGCAGACCACTTGAGGCGAGATTGTCCGAGGATGGCTGGTGGCCAAGAGCGTGCCCCTGTTGTTGCTGCACCGCAGAGAGGTCGTGGGCGCGGCCGTGGTAATTTCCAGAGGCGAGAGGAAGGTGGTCGTGGAGTATCCCATGTTGTGGCTATTCAGCCTGAGGGTGGAGGCCAGGCGAGGGTGTATGCTCAGCGCGAGGGATGGAATGATGCAGATGTGATTGCAGGTACATTTACTTTGCAATCCTTGTCATTGCTTTCTTTGATTGATTCTGGATCTACGCATTCATACATTTTGCGTGAGCATGCTGAATTGCTTGGTTTGCCTGTTGAGTCTTTGGATGTTGGTGTTCGTGTCACTAGTTCTTTTGGTGAAAATGTTGTGACTCGAAAGCTTTATAGAAGGTGTCCTTTGGTTGTTCAAGAGCATGTCTTTCATGTTGATCTTATGGAGTTGCCCTTTTATGGTTTTGATGTGATCCTTGGTATGGATTGGCTTGCTGAGCATCATGCTGTTGTGGATTGTGAGAATAAGCGGGTTTCGCTTAAGCTTGTGGATGATTATGAAGTGGTGGTGGTTGGTGAGAATGTGAAGTTTCTTGCCAATGTTGTTTCTACCTTGGAGGCGAGCAGGATGCTGAGGCAGGGTTGTGAAGCTTATCTAGCTTTTGTGATGAATCCTTGTTCTAAGGAGTTGAGGGTGCAAGATATCAGGGTTGTGAAGGAGTTTCCTGGTGTTTTTCATGAGGAGTTGCCTGGTTTACCTCCTAATCGCGAGGTGGAGTTTGGAATTGAGCTGTATGAGAATACAACTCCTGTGTCCATTACTCCCTATAGAATGGCACCTAAGGAGCTGAAGGAGCTGAAGACGCAGTTGCAAGAGCTGCTTGATCGTGGTTTCATCCGGCCGAGTGTGTCACCTTGGGGAGCGCCGGTCTTGTTTGTGAAGAAGAAAGATGGCACTATGAGGATGTGCATTGATTACCGTCAGCTGAACAAGTTGACTATCAAGAATCGGTATCCTTTGCCGAGGATTGATGATCTCTTTGATCAATTTCGGGGAGCTGCTGTGTTCTCTAAGATTGACTTGAGGTCAGGGTATTATCAGTTGAAGGTGAAGGATGTGGATGTGCCTAAGACAACTTTCAGGACAAGGTATGGGTATTATGAGTTCCTTGTGATGCCGTTTGGTTTGACAAATGCTCCTGCTGCTTTCATGGACATGATGAATCTTGTGTTTCATGAATACCTGGACAAGTTCGTTGTGGTGTTCATTGATGATATCCTCGTGTACTCGCGTACTGAGGAAGAGCACGAAGAGCATTTGAGGTGTGTGCTGCAAGCTTTGTTGGAGAATCAACTTTATGCTAAGCTGAGCAAGTGTGAGTTTTGGCTTAGGGAGGTGGTGTTTCTTGGGCATGTGGTCTCAGCTGAGGGGATTCGTGTTGATCCTCAGAAGATTGAAGCGGTGATGAACTGGAAAGTTCCTAAGTCTGTTCATGAGGTCCGTAGTTTCCTTGGTTTGGCAGGATACTACCGGAGGTTTGTGGATGGTTTTTCCAAGGTTGCTGCTCCTTTGACAAAGTTGTTGCAGAAAGATGTTAAGTATGAGTGGACAGAAGCGAGACAGCAAGCTTTTGAGAAGCTGAAGATGGCTTTGACGCAAGCTCCTATCTTGGTTCAGCCTGAATCAGGGAAAGAGTTAGTGGTCTACAGTGATGCATCCTATGTTGGTTTGGGGTGTGTGCTGATGCAAGAGGGTAAGGTGGTGGCTTATGCATCGCGGCAGTTGAAGGTGCATGAGCGCAATTATCCTACGCATGATATTGAGCTGGCAGCAGTGGTTTTTGCTCTGAAGATCTGGAGGCATTATCTGTATGGTGAGAAGTGTACTGTGTACACGGATCACAAGAGTTTGAGGTATCTGATGTCTTTGAAGGAGTTGAATCTTAGGCAGCGGCGTTGGTTGGAGTTGCTCAAGGATTATGATCTGACGATAGAGTATCATCCTGGAAAGGCTAATTTGGTTGCGGATGCCTTGAGTAGGAAGGTAGCTGTTGAGCTGAGGGCTATGTTTGCTAGCTTGAGTATATCGCGGGATGGTGGTCTTGTTGCTGAGTTGCAAGTGAAACCATCGTTGGTTCAGTTGATCAAGGATAAGCAGTTGTTGGATGATTCCTTGGAGTCTCATGTTCAGGATATCGCGGAGGGTAGACCTTCGGATTTCTGCTTTAATGAGGATGGAGTGTTGTGTTTTGGGAGTCGAATGGTAGTGCTTGCTGATGCTGAGTTGAGGCGTGCTATTCAGACTGAAGGTCATAGTAGTCCTTTTGCTATGCACCCTGGTAGTACTAAGATGTATCGTGATCTTCGTGATGAGTACTATTGGGTGGGTTTGAAAAAGGATGTTGTAGAGTTTGTGAGCAAGTGTTTGGTGTGTCAGCGGGTTAAGGCTGAACATCAGGTTCCTTCTGGTTTGTTGCAACCGTTGAAAATCCCTGAATGGAAGTGGGAGAGGGTTACCATGGATTTTGTATCTGGTTTACCTTTGTCTCCATCGAAGAAGAATTCTGTTTGGGTGATTGTGGATCGCCTGACGAAGTGTGCGCATTTCTTGCCTGTGCATACTACGTTTTCTTTGGACAAGCTGGCAGAGCTGTACATTGCTGAGATTGTGAGGTTGCATGGTGTGCCTAAGTCTATTGTATCGGATAGGGATCCGAGGTTCACATCGCGTTTCTGGCAGTGTTTGCATCAAGCTTTGGGTACGAGGTTGCATTTCAGTACATCCTATCATCCTCAGTCGGATGGTCAGTCTGAGCGAGTGATTCAGATTTTGGAGGATATGTTGAGATGCTGCGTGATTGAGTTCCAAGGTTCTTGGGAGAAGCATCTGCCTTTGGTTGAGTTCGCTTATAACAATAGTTATCAGGCGAGTATACAGATGGCACCTTATGAGGCTCTGTATGGGAGGAATGTAGGACTCCTCTTTGTTGGGCTGAAACTGGTCAAAAGTTGGTTTCGATGTCAGCTTTTTTGAAAGGAACCACCGAGAAGGTGAAGCTCATTTGTGAGCGGTTGAAGGCTGCTTCTGACCGGCAGAAATCTTACGCGGATTTGAAGCGTAAGGAGATAGAGTATGCGGTGGGTGACCGTGTGTTCTTGAAGGTTTCCCCTTCGAAGAAGGTGATGAGGTTTGGTCGGAAGGGTAAGTTGAGCCCTAGATACATTGGACCGTATGAGGTTGTTGAGCGTGTGGGTCCTGTTGCGTATCGGTTGAGGTTACCTCAGGAGCTGGAGAAGATTCATGATGTGTTCCATGTTTCTATGCTCCGGAAGTATAGATCTGATCCTTCGCATGTGATGCCTGTGGAGGAAGTGGTTTTGAATCCGGATTTGACCTATGATGAGGAACCGGTGAAGGTTCTGGATTCGGATAGCAAGGTTCTTCGTGGCAAGACCATTGAGTTGGTGAAGGTGCTGTGGAAGCATCGAGGTGTTGAGGAAGCCACGTGGGAGCGGAAGGAAGACATGCTGAAGCAGTTTCCTTATCTCTTTCCTTCAGGTAAATTTCGAGGACGAAATTTCTTAAGGGGGGGAGAGTTGTAACGCCCCGGTTTTGGGCTTAGAAGTTTTGGGCGTTGACCAGTCGGAAGGGTGACATTTTGGCTAGTGACCAAAATGTAATTTTCGCAAGTTTGGTGGCTGTTTTATAAAGGGTTGAAACTTTGAATCTTTAAGGAGCTATTTACCCAAAGGGAGTTTCTCCAGATTTTTCTAAGATATTTTGAGTTATAATTCTGATTTTAAAGTATATCAAAAGGAGGGAAAAGCCATTTGGCTAAATTCATAACTAACTTCTCTATTTTCTTTCTCTCTTTTTCTCTCAACCCAAACACTCCATTTCCAGAGATTTGTTTCTGATTTTCTCACCTAAATTCCTCCTTTCAACTCTCATTTGATTCCTAATCATTGTATCTTCAAAACCTCTTCATTTGCTACTTGTTTCAACAAGGATTTTGATTCCAAAAAGAGGAGAAACTCAAGGTTTGAGGTAAGAACGTCCTTCTCCTCTAAACTATCAGTTCTTTACTGAAATTCCTAAGTTTTCAATCCTAAATTGATGTTTAATTAAAGCGTTTAAAGTGTTGAAATGGATCTTGGCTTATTATGCAAGATTTTGATGATTTTTGTTAGATCTGAGTCATCTGTGATTTGAGAGGTGTTTTTGATGTTAAATGATCTCTAAATTGATAAGGAATTGAGTTTTGATTGATGCAATCCCGGATAGGTTGAGTTTCCTAAGTTTTGCTTGTGTTTCAAGGTAGTTTTTGTGGTGATCTTGGTGATCTGATGTTGCTGGAGATATAAGGTTGTTAATAGGTTGTTTTTAGATGTTATATGATGTTAATGGAAGTGTGGTTTTGCTGGTTTATGGCTGGGCTTTGTTTAGAAGTGGTTTGGATGCATTTTCGGTTGTGTTTGGTGGCCGGAAATGGAGGTTGAATGAGAGCAGCGAATTTAGGTGCTTTCATTGAAGCAATTAATGCATGATGATGCACTAATCCTCTGCTTTGATGTGTTGAAACATGGGAGGCATCCTTGGATCCAAGAGTTGTTGATCCGGAAGCTTGATTTGGTGCTTTGGCTTGAAGCAAAGTGGAAATCGGTGAGTGAAGTTGGGTTTTCAGATTTTAAAACCAAGGTTGGAAGGTTTTGGGAGCTTAGTCTAAGTCTAAACAACTTTGCTAAGCTCAAGTGTAAGTTTTCGGATTTTCTCTCTAGTGGTGGCCATGATTTTGTTGTGATGCAAAATGGTGAATTGCATGTTTTAATTACATTTTTGAAAGCATGTTTTAGCATGGTATTTGCTGATGTTTTAAGCCATATTTTGAAGGTAACTCTAGGTAGGAGTTCCTTGATTTTATACATTGAAATAATGTGGTTTGATGCTTTGAAATGCATGTTGAATATGGCTTGGTTTAATGCTTTAAAACAGTGGATTATATGATGAAAAAGATGTATATTGGCAAGTGATGTTTTGAAAATGTTAAGGTCACTAAGGTGGTTAAAAGTCCTTGAGTGAGCCTTGTTACTTAAGAACATCAAGGTGGTTAAAAGTCCTTGGATGGTTCTTGTTGCGGACACTAAGGTGGTTAAAAGTCCTTAGGTGATCCTTCCATGGTGTTTAAAAGTCCATGGGGCCAAGGTGTTTAAAAGTCCTTGGGGTGATTCAAGCATTGGACACAAAGGTGGTTAAAAGTCCTTGTGTGGTCCTTATTCATGGTGTTTAAAAGTCCATGGCCAAGGTGTTTAAAAGTCCTTGGGGCCAAGGTGTTTAAAAGTCCTTGGGAAAGTTGTTGAACTTGTTTTAATAAATGAAATGTATCACTTGAGCCAATATGACATGTTAAGAATATTGTGAAGCATGAGATGCTTGTTTTAATGTTATGTTGAAGCATGAGATTGCTTGTTTTAAGTATGCTCTTGAGCATGTACAAAGGTTGATTATAAGCATGATTTGTAAATGTTTTTAATTGCATTATTGAATGGTTTTCAAGAGCATTCCTCACTAAGCCATTGCTTACGCTCTCTCGTTTTCTTAATTCAATAATGCAGAGCATTAAAGAACCTTAAAGGGCAGCAAGGAGGGCAAGCATTCTAGTTCAAGTAAAGCTCAATGTATGGAAGGTTTTATAAGCACCTTTTAGCTTTTGGGTAATTTGGCAATGGGGGACCAATGTGTATGTTTTGGGAGGTGTTTGGAACTCCCTAAGTATGTTGAATGTTGTTATGAATGCTGGTTTTTGGATTGGATCCTTATATGCTTGTTGTGGAAGTTTGTGCTTGAATAGCTAGCTTGAGTAGGAAGCATGCCTATAGAATTGGGGCTTTTTGCTTGTGATGTTGTTTTGATGAATTGATGATGCAAGTGTGTCCTATATATGTTGAATTGCATGCTGGTAAAGTTTGGTAGCATTTGGAGCATGTTTGAATGATCAATTGCATGTTTTGGTATGCTAGTTTGCTGAAATCTGTGCAGGCGTTTCGGAACAGTGTGCACCGTTTCGGAACGGGTGCCTGGAATGAACCCAGGGGTCCGAAACGGTATGCACCGTTTCGAAACGGTTTGGCCTCTGCCAGACCCCTCTTGCGGTACTGGTTGCGGAACGGCCCGTGTTTCGGAACGGGGTCAACCTGTTTCGGAACGGTCGACCGTTGGGAGCTGACATGGGCGGTTATATGTTTTGAATTGTTTGCGTTTTGGTCCTGAATCTTGTTTGTTCAATTGTATGAGTTTGGGAAGTCCTTTTGAGCTGAAATTTCACAGAGAAGCATGAAACCTGACTAATTTCAAGTTGGTAAGATTAATTTGGGTTAAGTCCTTTAATTTATCAGAAATTACAATTTGGTCCCTAAGTTGTAATTTGTTCAATTGGGTCCCTGTTTGATCTCTGATGCTTGTGATCTTTGAGTATGATGTTTGGGTGATCACAACTAGGGTTAATGTGCATTTAGATAAGATTAAAAAAAAAGGGGTCGTTAATCAAAGTTGACTTTCGGGTTGACTTTGGTTTTCCCCGTGTGACTTTCTTAATTCGGGTCAACCGTCTAGGCCGGGTTAAGGGGGTTACAGTTGCTGGATGATTCCTTGGTGTCTCATGTTCAGGATATCGCGGAGGGTAGACCTTCGGATTTCTGTTTTAATGCTGATGGAGTGTTGTGTTTTGGGAGTCGAATAGTAGTGCATGTTGATGCTGAGTTAAGGCGTGCTATTCTGACTGAAGGTCATAGTAGCCCTTTTGCTATGCACCCTGGTAGTACTAAGATGTATCGTGATCTTCGTGACGAGTACTATTGGGTGGGTTTGAAGAAGGATGTTGCAGAGTTTGTGAGCAGGTGTTTGGTGTGTAAGTGAGTTAAGGCTGAACATCAGGTTCCTTCTGGTTTGTTGCAACCGTTGAAAATCCCTGAATGGAAGTGGGAGAGGGTTACCATGGATTTTGTATCTGGTTTACCTTTATCTCCATCAAAGAAGAACTCTGTTTGGGTGATTGTGGATCGCCTGACGAAGTGTGCGCATTTCTTGCCTGTGCATACTACGTTCTCTTTGGATAAGCTGGCAGAGCTGTACATTGCTGAGATTGTGAGGTTGCATGGTGTGCCTAAGTCGATTGTATCGGATAGGGATCCGAGGTTCACATCGCGTTTCTGGCAGTGTTTGCATCAAGCTTTGGGTACAAGGTTGCATTTCAGTACATCCTATCATCCTCAGTCGGATGGTCAGTCTGAGCGAGTTATTTAGATTTTGGAGGATATGTTGATATGCTGCGTGATTGAGTTCCAAGGTTCTTGGGAGAAACATCTGCCTTTGGTTGAGTTCGCTTATAACAATAGTTATCAGGCGAGTATACAGATGGCACCTTATGAGGCTCTGTATGGGAGGAAGTGTAGGACTCCTCTTTGTTGGGCTGAAACTGGTCAAAAGTTGGTTTCGATGCCGGCTTTGTTGAAAGGGACCACCGAGAAGGTGAAGCTCATTTGTGAGCGGTTGAAGGCTGCTTCTGACCGGCAGAAATCTTACGCGGATTTGAAGCGCAAGGAGATAGAGTATGCGGTGGGTGACCGTGTGTTCTTGAAGGTTTCGCCTTGGAAGAAGGTGATGAGGTTTGGTCGGAAGGGTAAGTTGAGCCCTAGATACATTGGACCGTATGAGGTTGTTGAGCGTGTGGGTCCTGTTGCGTATCGGTTGAGGTTACCTCAGGAGTTGGAGAAGATTCATGATGTGTTCCATGTTTCTATGCTCCGGAAGTATAGATCTGATCCTTCGCATGTGATGCCTGTGGAGGAAGTGGTTTTGAATCCGGATTTGACCTATGATGAGGAACCGGTGAAGGTTCTGGATTCGGATAGCAAGGTTCTTCGTGGCAAGACCATTGAGTTGGTGAAGGTGCTGTGGAAGCATCGAGGTGTTGAGGAAGCCACGTGGGAGCGAAAGGAAGACATGCTGAAGCAGTTTCCTTACCTCTTTCCTTCAGGTAAATTTCGAGGACGAAATTTCTTAAGGGGGGGAGAGTTGTAACGCCCCGGTTTTGGGCTTAGAAGTCTTGGGCGTTGACCGGTTCGGTCAAAGTGCTGTTCGAATCTTAAGAGGTGAATTTAGGAAAGCCTAGTTCGGGTTGCATTAAAAATATGGAAAAATGTTCTAAAATCATCTTTTAATATAATTAAGTGAACTGTGAAATCAATTTTGGAAAATGAGTTTTGGAAGGGTGACATTTTGGCTAGTGACCAAAATGTAATTTTCGCAAGTTTGGTGGCTGTTTTATAAAGGGTTGAAACTTTGAATCTTTAAGGAGCTATTTGCCCAAAGGGAGTTTCTCCAGATATTTCTAAGATATTATAAGCTATTTTTCTGATTTTAAAGATATCAAAAAGGAGGGAAAAGCTCATTTGGCTATTTTCTCAACTAACTTCTCTATTTTCTTTCTCTCTTTTTCTCTCAACACAAACACTCCATTTCCAGAGAATTGCTTCTGATTTCTTCACCTAAATCCCTCCTTTCAACTCTCATTTGATTCCTAATCAACATATCTTCAAAACCTCTTCAATTGCTACTTGTTTCAACAAGGATTTTGATTCCAAAAAGAGGAGAAACTCAAGTTTGGAGGTAAGAACGTCCTTCTCCTCTAAACTATCAGTTCTTTACTGAAATTCCTAAGTTTTCAATCCTAAATTGATGTTTAATTAAAGATTTTAAAGTGTTGAAATGGATCTTGGCTTATAATGCAAGACTTGATGAATTTTCATGATTTTCGTTAGATCTGAGTAATCTGTGATTTGAGATGTGTTTTTGATGTTAAATGAACTCTAAATTGATAAGGAATTGAGTTTTGATTGATGCAATCCCGGATAGGTTGAGTTTCCTAAGTTTAGCTTGTGTTTCAAGGTTGTTTTTGAGGTGATCTTGGTGATCTGATGTTGCTGGAGGTATAAGGTTGTTAATAGGTTGTTTTTAGATGTTATATGATGTTTATGGAAGTGTGTTTTTGCTGGTTTATGGCTGGGCTTTGTTTAGAAGTGGTTTGGATGCATTTTCGGTTGTGTTTGGTGGCCGAAAATGGAGGTTGGGTGAGAGCAGCGAGTTTAGGTGCTTTCATTGAAGCAATTAATGCATGATGATGCATTAATCCTCTGCTTTGATGTGTTGAAACAGGGGAGGCATCT
>OY288285.1:49770626-49771939 GCA_958450335.1 Hibiscus tridactylites
GTCTAATAATTTTGGCCAGTTGCGCTGGTTGATGTTCACGTAGTGTCTGAGATAGATTTCCAACAAGGCGTTTACCCGTTCGGTTTGTCCGTCGGTTTGGGGGTGGACACTTGTTGAAAAGTTCAAACTTGACCCCATGAGTTTGAACATTCCGACCAGAATCTTCCTGTGAACCGTGTGTCTCGGTCACTAATGATTGTCTTGGGCAATCCCAATACTTTACCACGTATTTGAAGAAGAGGCGGGCTGCTTCTTCGGCTGGGCATACTTTCGATGCTGGGATAAATGTGCCGTACTTGGAAAACCTGTCCACAACTACCATGATGCTAGACAGGCCGTCGGTGTTGGGCAAGCCGACTATGAAGTCCATGGATATGCTTTCCCATGGTCTTTCGGGAATGGGCAGCGGTTGTAGCAATCCTGCGGGTTTTTTCATCTCGATCTTGTCTTGTTGGCATACAAGGCAAGTCTTCACATAAGTCCCCACATCCTCGCTCATGTGTGGCCAATAGTACTGTTTGCTAATTAGGGCCAACGTTCGGTCCATCCCTGGGTGTCCAGCCCACTTTGAATCATGGCATTCCTTTATGATTTCTTTGCGTAGCTCACCGAATTGAGGAATGTAGAGGCGGTGACCTCGGGCATAAAGTAAATCTTCCTCAAGCCAGAATCTTCGGGTCTTGCCTTCTTTTGCATAGTTGATGAGCATTTTGGCGGTTGGGTCGTGGGGCAGCCCTTCCTTGATGCGATCTAGTAATGGTCCGTTTGGTGAGCTTACAAACTCTATGGCATACCTTCGACTTAAGGCATCAGCAACTAAGTTGATTTTTCCCGGTTTGTATTCCAAGATAAAATCGAATTCGGCAAGGAATTCCTGCCAACGAGCATGCTTTGAGGACAGCTTTTTCTGGGTCTGGAAGTAGCTGTTAGCGACGTTGTCTGTGTAAACAACGAACCGAGACCCAAGTATGTAGTGTCGCCAAGTGCGTAGACAGTGCACTACTGCGGTCATCTCCTTCTCGTGAACCGAGTATCTCTTCTCGGTGTCATTTAGCTTTCGGCTTTCGTATGCGACTGGATGTCCTTCTTGCATAAGGACCCCTCCGATGGCTACGTCGGATGCATCGGTGTGAACCTCGAAAGGTTTGTTGTGATCTGGTAACGCCAACACTGGTTCACTTGCCATGGCTTGTTTCAAGTTCTCAAAGGCTCGCTTGCAGTCTTGGTTCCAATCCCATGCCTTGTCCTTTTTCAGCAAATTGGTCAAGGTGTGGCGATTTTAGAATAGTCTTTGACGAACTTCCGATAATAAT
>OY288285.1:50372139-50667139 GCA_958450335.1 Hibiscus tridactylites
TCGGTCCTATTGTGCTAGTTAACATTTAAACATGAACATAAAACAAACAAATGATTAGGTCAACTCTTAACAAGGATCCCAACACTTTCAAAACCAATTTAAAACATTTCACTAGGTAATAAGGCAATGTGCATCCGAATTTCCCCCCAACATAGCATAAAGCATACTACAAGCATACCACAACCATCATGCGACTCAAGCATCAAAATTCAGCCCAGTCAACATCATAGAACAACTCTCATCCATATTCATTCATCATGTTTAGCACCACTATCACACATTCAACATAAGCATGCTTAAACATTCACCAGACAAAGAAAATATCACCAAAACACATATCCACATCGCAAATCACTTACTAACAACTTACCATCATCCCAACCTTTCGTAATATGGCTCTGATACCACCAAATGTAACCCCCTCGACCTGGCATGGCCGATAGACCGAACCGAATGAATCACACGGGGAATATTGAAGTAAACTGGGAAAGTTTATCTCAATTAACGACATTTTTTTTTATCATGTCTAGATACATCTTAGGTTCCTAAGTGTACGTACACAAGCATCGGATAAAACATCAACACAATCGCCAATTAATTATAGCTAAATAAGGTTTAGGGACCATTTCATAAATTTGGTAAATTATAAGGGATTTTTCCAAATTCAAGTTACCAACATTTAATTAATTTTGTTACATGCTTAACGGTGAAATATCATCTCAAAATTACATTTAGAACTCATCTGATTGCATGCAAGGCAAACAAAGATCAAATTGTAAGAAAACAGAACATTCAAAAGTGAGGTTTAACCAAATTAACGACCTGCGTATCGGTACCCTTAGGGAGGGTATCGATACGCCCTCAACGGTCAAACTTCCAAGGCTTTGCATCACCAAACCGTATCAGTACGTTGAGGTACCGTATCGATACGCCCTCCTCTAATGACTAAAGAGGGTATCGATATGACCCCGTGTACCGGTATGCCCCTCACAATCAAGGAGGCCATATCGATACACTCTGAGGTGTATCGATACACTACAGACTGCAAAAGCCCAAAATGTAGATTTTGAACCTCAACGACCAATTCAGACCATTCCAACACATTATTATTAGACATACTTGCACTCAAGAAGACATCAATACTCAAAAGTACAAGAAAAGGAAATAGTCAAAACATCATCATCATCACTTCCAATTTCTAGAGGCATGCTTCCTAAGAGTTAAAAGAAACCAAAAGACCATGAATCCCAATTCAAGCACAAACCAAGTTTAAAGGCCATTTACAATACCAAATATGCATCACAAACTTGCACGAAACCAGGAATTAACAAACCAACAACATTCATTGCATTGGACACCCCCATTGCCCATATTACACTAGTTCAAAAAGCACGACATACTTTTAACAAAATATCTTGGTGTCATTCCTCAAAGACGTTGCCTCTAAAAGCCTAATTATATGCATTGATGAACAAAGAGAGCATAAGCATGTAAGCTTAGTGAGGATTGCTCAAAATCACAAACATCATCAATGCACAAAACCGTTTTTCGCTCTTTTCAAAACCATCATGCCTTTCTTAACAAAACCTACACTTTAACATCAAATTCATTGTTTTAAACATCATGCGACATGATCCGATCAAAACCAGAAATTAAACCATTGCTACTCATTTTCCAAGCCTTTCAAGCATAAACACCATTATGCTAGGCTTAAGCTAAAACATGCATCTTTCAAACTATGCATTAGCAACATATTCCACATTATACAAATCCATTATATTGGCTCATAATTGATACACAACAATCTCAAAAAATATATCAGATACATGGATTACCAAGGGTTGTTCCACACCCTTCATACACTCTACCAACATTACAAGGCTCACACACGAGAGCGACCCTCCATCGTTGTGACGCTCGTGGTGTAGTATTCGGTACAATCACAACCACTCAACACCACTCATCGGTAGATGTATAATCCACTAACGAGAGATGAAACACACACAAGGTTCGCACCCGAGAGCTACCCTCAAGCGTTGCAAGCTTAAAGAATCCTCAATCGTTAGGGTACTTCGATGGTGTATTTGGTACAATCACAACCCCTAAATATCCAAGGTGACATGTTTATAGTGCACTTAATCCTATAGACGGCTAACTATATCCGATTTCATTTATAAAACATTTTATTCAACATCACTTGCCAATATAACCCATACCTCATGCATAACTCACTATTTTTACAAAGCATTCATGATAGGCCATAAATCAAGCATTAAACCATGCTTCAAATCTCATGCATCAACCCATGAATACAAGTTCACTTACCTAGTGCATCCTTAAACCACATGGCATCATCATACACATTTTATACATTCAAAACATGTTTTTAAACAATAGATTAATGCAATTAAAATCAAGTGCAACCAAAGGCCCAAAACTAGCAAAATCGAGGAAGAAATTTCGAATTACTTACTTCTGAACTTAATAAAGCATTTCAAGCTCTTATTAAGTTCCCAAAACCTTTTCTAAAATGTTTCCACGTTGGAAAACCAAATTCCACTCACCGACTCGCGAAACCACACTTGCCGATGCGACTATCGATCTTCTGAAGCCTAAAAAAACACTTTGTTTTCTTCCAAAATATTATCCCTTGTTTTCAACACATCACAACAGAGGCTCAATGCATTAAAATGCATCCAAAGCTCCAGCACACACAAGAAATCCCGCAGCCCTACTCTAAAGCACCAAAACACCCATCCAAAATAACTGAAAACTCAATCGGTTGACCTCTAACCTCATCCCAGCCATTACTCAACTCATCCAACACATTTTAAGCAGTAATCAACAACCAAAAGCCATCCTTATACCTCCAGCAACTCAAATTTCTCAAGAAAACCCCAAAAACTCACCCAAAAACACTTCAAAAACTAAGGATCTTAAGGATTTCGGGATATATATGATTAAGACTCCAGTTCAACACCAAAACCTTTCAAAACTCATTTAGAAACAATCTCAAACCAGCCATTTAAATCAAACTCCGAAAATCACCTTAAAATCTATTGTTCAAACAAGATTTCAAGAGTTTAACAATCTAACAACAAAACCTTAATCAAAATTAGTATTAAAGATTCAAATATCTTTGGAATTTTATTAAAGAACTTTGTTTAGAGGAATAGCACAAAAATTACCTCCAATCCTTGTTTCTCCTCTAATTTGGCAAGATTTTCTTGAACAAACTTGAAGGAAAATGGAAGAAATCAATAAGCAAAAGGTGGAACTCAAAAGAGGATTTGAGAGTGAAGAAAATCTGGAGATTTGGGAGAAAATGAGAAGTGTTTGGCTGAATTGAAAGTGGGTAATGAAAATGATCGTGAAAACTTTTTAACTGATTAACTAACTTCTTAATTAAACAAAATTTAAAGCATTTTTAATTTTTAATAAAATTTAAAACATATGCCAAATTAGGGAAAAGGCATAATTGCCAAGTAGCTCCCTAAAGATTCTAAGATTTTGACTTTTCTTGCAAAACACATTTTTCCAACTTTTAAATCTTTACATTTTGTCACTGCCCAAAATGTTCACTTTAGAAAACCCATTTTGAAAAATTGATTTGATCAACCATTAAAACACCTTTTTAGAGGATTTTAGGAATTTTTATCATATTTTTATCCTATCGTAAACCTTGATTTCCCTAAACCACCTTTTAATGGTCCGAACAACCGACACTGGTTCCACTGGTCCAACCCGACTCGTCAAAACATCTAGGCTCAAAACCAGGGTGTTACAGATCGAATGTTTTCACCAAGCCCAACAACCGAACTTAGTGATAATCATATTCGCCGACATGGTCCATCAAGTGAAGATTCGTACAACCGACTCACTAACATCCTTCACTTATGGGATAGTGTTGAGCTACGTATTTGTTAAACTTGGTCTAGATTTCTCATATGATTCTCCGGAACCCCAAAAGCAAAAGATTGGTGAATCATCTCTTATGAGATTCGGGTTTCGTTACACTCTTGGTTATTAGGTTCGTGTTGATAGGAGAGCTCAAGCACCTCCAGACGAGCCTCAACCTCCAGCTCTGGCTCCCATTGTTGCTCCTAACAATGATGCTCTTATGACCTTCCTTACTGTAACACCCCAATTTTGGGCTTATAAGTTTTGAGTTTGGACCGGGTCGGTCGGGTTGCGGTTCGAATATAAAAGGGCGATTTTAGGAAAGCCTAGTTCGGGTTGCATTAAAAATATGGAAAAATATCTTAAAATCCTCTTTTATTATATATAAGAGAGTGGTGAAATCAATTTTACAAAATGAGGTTTGGAGGTGTGACATTTTGGATTAGTGACTAAAATGTAATTTTTGAAAACTTGGTGACTGTTTTAAAAGGATTGAAACTTTGAATCTTTAAGGAGCTAATTTACCCAATAAGAGTTTCTCCAGATTTTTCTTAATATTAAAGATTTAATTAATGATTTTTAATTAAAGGTTCCACTCTTGAGAATCAACAATCATCCATGAATATCTCCTTCTCCACCTTCTATGGTGATTGGAGGCGTTTTCACCAAGATCAAGCTAAGGACTAGGATGATTCTTTTGATGACATTGGTGACGATAATGGTGATGGGGCACCCTAGGATTCTTATTGCATATCATTATTATGTCATGTTAGGATTACGTTTGCACCTATTTTTATGTTTTTATCTTTAAGACCTATGCTTTGAATATTTGCTTTTGGGATTGAGCTTGACTTAAATGATTTGAATATTTATGTTTTTTATGTTGTTTCTTGAACTTAAATGCTATCTATGATATTATGTTGTATGGTTTATTGTTTATGACTCCTTTATTCTCTCATTAGCCTTGCTTATCTATTTTGATCTAACAAAAAGGGGGAGAAGTAATCTAAGAGCCTAAAGTGTTTTTAAGTCGGTTTTGAGTTTCAAATACTTGAATTTTAAATCTTTTCAAAACTTTAAAACCTATCTTAAATTGAGGAGGAGCTAAAACTTTTTCAAAGATTTCAAAACACTTAAAAATTTATACTTGGTTTTGTTATATCAAAAAGGGGCGGATTGCAAAACTAATGAATTGATTTTGATATAACAAAGAATTTAAGGACTAAATTGAAAAAGATAAAATAAATTTTTAAGTCCTCAAAACTTCCCAAAATCTCTAAGCAAAATGGTCCAAGTCAAAACCAAGGTTTATGAAAATTTCTCTAAGTGTTTTTCAAGTCAAAACAGTGATTTTCAAGTCACCGTTCCGAAATGGCCCTTAGGCATTTTTGAACGTTTTGAAACTGTTAACATGTGTTTCGAAATATGCCTTCCCATTTCGATACGGGGTTATCGAAACAAGTCTTCATTTTTTGAAACAAATGAAGAACAACGAAACGAGTTGAACTGCTTCGATACGACGGTATTGAAACGACCTCAAGCGTTTTGAAACGATTTTCAAACTTGGATTCAAAAATATGACCGTTGCAAATTTTATAACTAATTTTCAGAAAACGGTTAAGGTGTATCGAAACGTTTTATGCCGTTTCGATACGGGTTTTGGAAGAGGCAAAATGTTTCGAAATGTGCTCTAGCACGTTTCATAACGAGCTCTTAGTGTATCGAAATGATTTGGTCCGTTTCGATACAGTCAATTATTTTCAACCCAACAACTATTTCTATTTTGGTCTGTTTCGAAATAGGTTTGAGCGTTTCGAAACAGGTAGTTGCAGAAGTGCATTTAATGTGGGAAGATTGCATCCCGACAGCTATAATTATGATGGCAACAACCCTAACGGCTAGAATTCAATGAGAAATTATAAAAGGGAATCCTAAAAGCATCACTAACAACTATTGATCTTAAGAGAAACATCCAAACATCAAATTCAAGCTCTTGTGCAAAAATTCCATATTTCTTGTAAAACCCCAATTGTAGTTCATTGTAATTCTTATCTTTTTGGATTCAATTGGGTTGAGTTCTTGTAATTGGGCAACATTTGTATTTAAGATACTTGTTATTTGCCTTCATCTTCTTTGTAAACATTGTGTGAGGATTGGGTCAATTTTGGGTAGAAAATTGACCATTGTGTAAAGGTTTCCTCCTAAGCCTAGAAAAGGGGAAGATCAACTAGTGGAGTTGTTGGGAAATTCTTAGTGGGAGCTAAGGTAGTGGATGTAGTGTTCAATTGGAACTTGAACCACTCTAAGTGCATTGTCTTGATATTTTTATGTTACCACTTCACTACCAAACTTTCTAAAAATCCAATTCACACCCTCTTGGCTTAAATCGATTCAACGATCCACTCAACATCTTATTTTGTGAAAGTAAATCACATATCTTCTAAATATGTTGGATCAATGGTCTTAGCCAACCACATTTTTGTCTTGCCTCGTTTATAACAATTATTTCAACATGATTAGAGGAGACTTTGATTAATTTTTTAAGATCTAAAGGTAATTATCTCTTTAGCGTTTATAAGGTATTTCTGGACCAATTAATATATGGTTCTCCCAGAACAATGATTCATTTATCTTTCTTTTGAAGATAAATTTATTCACATCCAACAAAATCACAAGCATTAGGGTATTCAATAGATATGTTTATCCATATTGAAATTTCTTTAAGATTTTATCAGCTTATGTCTATTCATAGACAAAAATGCATATTTAAGTCCTCGATCCTCAGGTCGACACAAAACTTTATGTGAAGATTATTTTTTTCAAATACATTCGTTAAATAATCAAATGCTTTGAAAGCTATTCAGGAGTTCTAATGATATTCAAATTATCATAATGAATCTTGATCAAACTCCTTTACAAAATGTATAAAGAAATATGATCCTTTTTATAGTATTTCCTAAATAAATATTCATTAAGGTGTGTAACACCTCGAAAAATGGGCTAGAAGATTCGGTGAATTATCAGAATCAGGTTGGAATTTTAGGTTAGGCTTTAGCTAACTTATTAATTCCGAAAAATAATTTTGGTTGATTAAATTAGTTTTCGATAAATTTATCGTGACAACTATTTTTGAAAGTATGATTAATGAGTTTGTCAAAGGACAAAATTGAACAAGGGTAATTTTAAATGGGTTGATTTAATATTAAATTATATAGTGACTATATTACAAGGATTGCTAAATTTTATTTATGGCAAAATTGTAAAAAGAACTAAAGTGTGGTTTTATGGGATTAAATGAGAGATTTATTAAATAAAGATTTTACCTCCTATTTCTAACTAGAAAATGACGATGATTATTATTTTCTCAAGAAAGAAAACTATGTCTAAACTTATTTCTTTTTTTTCTCTCAAGATTCTCCTAAACACCATTTTAATCTTCTTTGATTTTCTTATCTAATTTCTATTCATTTTCTTCCTATACCATTTCTAATCAATAGCCATACAAGAGATTTTGATTTCTCCCATTTTGTTCAATGGATTTCACGTTGGAAGATTGGAGGAGCAATCTTCATTTTTCAATTTTCAATTTATTTGGTTAAGCTTTGATTTCCTAATGATCTCCTAATTATTTTGTGTTGATTTTCTATCAATTCTATTGTCTTTTGATATTAAAAAGAATTTTAATGGATTGATTTAATTTCTGGATGCTAAAGAGTGGATCATGATTTGATAGATGTAATTAAAATGTTCTAATTGGATTATGAGTTATTCTTATGGGTTATATATATAATCTAATCTCAACTTTATGAAAATAGTACCAAAATAAATTGAATTGGTTAAGTTTAGATTTGAGTTCTTGAATGAGATAATTGGTAGAATGGTTGATTGAATTATCTGACCATATAATTATTGTGCTCCATATATGTTCTATGAAATGTTGATGAGGATTTTAAATCTGAAAAAAGGGGTAAGATCGAATGGCCAAGGCAGGGCAGTGGTGCGGCTGTTACAACCCTGTTATGCGTGTGTCGTGGCTTAAATGAAAGGGAATATAAAGGGCCGAGCATGGCATGAAACAGAGTAGGGCGTGAGCTGCTACTGCTCTCTAGTTTACGTGTAGTTGCGTGAATAAAAAAAATTAAAAGAGGGGGGAGATGGGGTATTGGAGCATGGAAGTGGCGTTAGTATTAAAAAAGAGGGAAATTGATACCCTACAGTAGCGTGAAGGGGTAATAGGGAAAGAATGGATTATTGTTTCGATTCGTGAATTATGAGTAGGGAAATAGGCATGTTAAGGAATCAGAAATATTTTATTAAAGTGGTTATCTTGGTGTGGTCCTATTGATATTGACCCTTAAATTTTCTAATGGAGGTTGGCAAGCGTTTGGATAATTTGCGGTTAAGTGTGGAGACGTTGGTATCTAAGCAATAGTAAGTTGGTGAGTGTAAATATGCTTTGGTACTATAAAGATGTTTGAATTATAGCTTTGGGAGTTTAGTTAAAGCCCAACAAGCTTAGCTAAGTTCGGAAGTAAGTTTTCCCTATTTTGTTTTTTGAATATCGGTTTGATATGGTATTGATTTACATGTTTTGGTTTAAAATCATGGATTTGTTTACTTACTATTTTATGCATCTTTTAAATAATATGCAATGATTTATTAAGTATATGAATGCCTAAGAGAATTGAGAAATAGTTCCTAAATGGAATGTGGTTGTTGCCTTTGGTAATGTGATTATGCATATAGAAATATTTTGTTAAATGCATATGGAACAATAGGTAAATGTGTTTAAAAGTTTATATTGGTTAGTGACAACGAAATAAATGTTATCAGATTTAGTTGGCATACCGTAAGGTTTAAAGTGCACTATAATTTATCACCTCATGGTCGTCAAGAGGCTGTGATTTAAAGGTACCACCATGGAAATTTGAGTGTACTATATGTTCTCCGACCATTGAGAACCGCAACCATTGAGGGGTTACTCTGGTTTGTGGATAAAAAGTGTGTTTAAAAGTACCATCACGGAAATTTGAGTATCCTATATGTTTTCCTAAAAATGCTATGATATAGTTTTTGTCTCTCTAATGTCAATATATGATTTAATGTATCATGATGGACTGGAAAGGATTTGCATATTGTGATATATGTTCATGTTGCTCTTTAAGCTTTGCAATTGAAATTAATATGCATGAGAAGACTTAAATTGAGGTTTTTGCATATGTGATTATGCTTATGGTCCATGATACATGATTTTACATATGGTTGTCATGCAAGTTTTATTTAACTATTTTGGAAATGGTATATTTGACTTACTTTAATACGAGTTTTTAATATAGGTTTTGATTTCGAAAATGCATTGACGTTTTACCCTTTTTCAGCGTTGTCACTAGGCATTATATGCTTACGCTCTCTTTACTCTCGTCAATGTAGTGAATCAGGCAAGTGCGGGGTTGTGGTTCGAGGCAATGAGTGATCTCAAGACAAGCGTTCTAAAGAGCATGTTTGTGGTGTTTTCATTATTTGCAATAAGGCAATATGGGTTAATTGTTGCGACATTATTTTGTGTAAGGCTTGATTATATGATTAGCGTTTATATCATGTTGGATGATGGTTTATTTAATGTGTATGATGTTGGTTTTATTTAATGCCAAGTATATTTGTTGGTTATGATTTAATGACTTAAAATGGTTTAAAAATGTGTGGGCTGATGGTTTGTGTTCTAAGTGTTTTTATGGTCATGTACTTCTATTTCTTATTTAATCTATAGCCTATGGTTGAGGTCTTGACAATTTAGTGCTTCTTGGATAATGTTTTATAATGTTAGGAAGCATGCCTCTAGATTAGTTGGACGGATATAAATTGTGTTGAATAATTAGCATGTAATTACTTGAGCCTATTTGTTTAATGATGATATAATAATAGAAGCATGAAGATGTTGTATATAAGACTTTGGACATGTTCAGTTTGTGATTCGAATCTCTAAGATGAAATTTAGCACACATGTATCGGTACACAGGACTAAGTATCGGTATGCGTAACCGAGTATTGGTACGCCCTGTTGCGTACCAGTTCCCATATTTGCTTCAATGTTTACTTGTATCAATATGATATCCTATGTACCGGTACGACTGGTAGTTTATTCCGTTCATGGGCTTTACCAAGTTTAAGTTCTTTACATTTTCATCCTCATATGTTCATGCATCAATTGAATGAATAACTGTTGTTTGTTTGATATATGGAAAGCATGCTATTTATGTATCTAATTGCTGTAAGAAGTTTTTATAAATGTATTAGCCCCTTTATTTTCACAGTTTTACAATTTAGTCCTCAATTTCGTTTTACTAAATTGGATGCTTATTTGTTATTCGTTTGAGCTGAAATTTGCTAGGCTGGCATGAAATTTGATTAATTAAGTATTAGTAACTTGAAACTTGTATGTGTCCTTGCAATTATTCGGATTTGCGTTTTGATCCCTAAAGTACTTATTTGGCAATTGAGTGTTTTATCGATGTTCGTATCAAATAAAAATTGAACTGTTGCTTTTATGTACACCATAAGACCTATTGATGCATCTAGATAAGATAAAAGAAAAAAAATAGACCTAAAATCAAGTAAGATAGTTCGGGTTTGCTTCGGCAAACCTAATGTAAACTTCTTGGTTCGGTTCTAGTGACTAGGTCGGGTTAAGGGGGTTACATTTGGTGGTATCAGAGCCAGGTTTACAACCTCATGTGAATAGATTTTAAACTAGTTATTTTGAGAATGTGGAAAATGTATTCATATGTGCTCATGTTGTTAATTACTTTTGTCGGGGTTAATTGGAAACATATTGCCTATTGCATATGTTTTTGAAAAAGGTTTTGCAGGTTTGTCTTGGATCACATGCCGAGCATACACGCCAATTGTCAGGTTTAAACGCCGTTAATCAATTTTATTTTAAATAGGAAATGATTTATTCAGTAATTACTTCGAGCTTAGTTAGTGTTGTCTTGGTTATTATAGTATAAGAAAAGTGATTTCAGATCTTGAGTTGACATAGCCCTCGATCGAGAGTAGTTAAAAATGGTCTCCGGACATGAGTAAGGTTGTCCTCATTCTTGAGTTTATAGGTGTCTTTGGTCCACTTTACTGAATATTAAAAGTGGTCATTACCATTGATGTTAATGATATGGATTTTGAAGACAAGAAGTTAGTGAAGTGATGTATATGGGAATGAGTACACCGTAAGGTGTCGTATGCTTGATAGTAATATCAATTTCCGTAAAGTTTGCTTGAGGAAACTTCGGCCAGGTTTCTAAGAGGATTTTGGAGTGTTTGAGATGATAAGGTTAGGATGTACGCATCGTGTAAGAAAGTTGATATTTAGGAACGAAACCTGACCAGTGATGTAACACCCCAATTTTGGGCTTGGAAGTTTAGGGTCTGAACCGGACCGGTTTAAATTGTGGTTCGAATATAAAAGGTGGTTTTCAGGGAAAGCCTAGTTCGGGATGCATTAAAAATATGGAAAAATATCTAAAAATCCTCTTTTATTATATATAAGAGAGTGGTGAAATCAATTTTACAAAATGGGGTTTGGAAATATGACATTTCAAGTTAGTGACTAAAATGTAATTTTTGAAAAGTTGGTGACTGTTTTAAAAGGATTGAAACTTTGAATCTTTAAGGAGCTAATTTACCCAAGGGAGGGTTTCTCCAGATTTTTCTTATATTTTAAAGATTTATTTAATGTTAATTAATAAAAATGAAAAGAGGGAAAAGAGATATTTTAGTTTTATAACTAACTTTTGACAAAATTTTCCCATTTCATTTTCTCTCCATTTTCCCTCAGCCAAACACATTTCCACAGCCACTTTTCCTTTGGTTTTTACACCTAAAGTTCAGATCTCAATCTCTAAATGATTTCTAATCATTTCTACACCAAATCCTCATCATTTGCTTATTGAATTTTCAAGGATTTTGGCTCTAAACAAGGAGAAACTCACATTTAGAGGTATGAACGTCCTTCTCCTCTAAATACTCAGTTCTTTACTGAAATTCCCAAGTTCTCAATCCTTAAATTGAGTTTTATTAAAGGTTTTTATGTTGTGTTCTTGATTTTGGCTTAAAATGCAAGATTTGGATTTAATTTTGAAGAAATTCGTAATAAATGATTGGGCTCTGTTTTGAGATGTCTTTTTGATGTTTATTGGATGTCTAAATGATGTGTAATTGAGGTTTAATGAAAGCAATCCCGAATAGGTTGAATTTCCTAAGTTTTTACTTGAGTTAATGGTGGTTTTTGGGGTGATTTTGATGTTCTGCTATAGCTGGAGGTATAAGGACATGATTAGGTTCTTTTTGGATGTTAATTGATGTTTAAGAATGACTGGAATTGATGGATCTTGGCTGGGTAATGTTGTAGAGGTGTTTGGATGTGATTTCGGTTGTGTTTGGTAGCCGAAATGTGAGTTTTGATGAGAGCAGCGAGTTTAGGTGTTGTGGCTGAAGATTTTAATGCATGATGATGCATTAATCCTCTGCTTTAATGTGTTAAAATAGGGGAGACATCTTCGGATCTTTGTGGTGTTGATCCGGAGGCTTGATCGGCGTTTCGACAAGCTTGTGAAACGGAATCGGTGAGTGAAGTTTGGTTTTCAGCTTTGAAACCAATGTTTGAAGGTTATGGGAGCTTAGTTTAAGTCTAAACAACTTAGCTAAGCTCAAGAGTAAGTTTTCGGAGAAACTCTCTTTTTGATGAACCATGAGATGGTTGAATGCAATGTGTTTATTTTGCATGTTTAAATTATGTTTTGGAAGCATATTTTAGCATGTTTGTTGAGTGTGTAAAAGTTCTATTATTTACACCCTTTTAACCCATATTTCTGCTGCATTCAAGCATCATTGCATTGCAGTTAGGTTAGTTTTCAATAAAACATCACAATTATATAAAAGGCACGGATTCTACTAAAAGATGGCTATTTTTGCAGATAGCTGCCATGGTTGACGATGAAGGCAGGCGCAGGGCAGATAAGCAGGAAAGCTGAACTGGACAAGCAGCCAAAGAAGACGAACCTGTCATGGACCTGTCGTGACAGCATGGTGACAGCAGACTTATGAAGAGGAAAAGTCAAGTGGACCTCGATAGATAGAGAAAAATCTACTCGTCTGTCGTGTGGAAGCCAAATATTTTTCCAAGCCCCGGATCAAAAGATATGTCAAGCCAAAGCTCAAGGAGAGGAAATTCCTAAAAGCAAGGATGCGGCTGGAAAGTAGGAGACTTTAGAGATTTAGTCTTTATTAGAATCTTACTTTTAATTAAAGTTGTAATCCTTGTTACCTTAGAAAACTTAAGCCCAAAGCTTATATAAGGGCATAGATTTAACCTAGGAACATAACCGATACCCCATAACCAAAACCAAAACCCTGTCGTCCACCCGTCACCGACATGTTCTAAATTCCCCCTAGGGCTACGGGTTGTTTTGTAAAGTAGTTGCAAGGGTTGCTTTGTTTTAGGATTTTTCAGTTCAATAAAATAAACTTCAAGTTCTCTTATTTTGGTTTTAACATCTTGCAAGAGCATCGGGAGAGCATTGTGAGGTTATCCATTTACTTAGCATTGGGAGAGTTAAGTATACGAAAGAAATAGGAGCGCGTTCTCTAGTTTATAGTTGAACCATCTCGTGCCTAGGGATAGGGCGAGGTTGAGTGGCTAAGGAAGAATTCATACACATCGGTGTTCATCCTTCGATTCACGCCGGGAGGTATCATCAAAGACGTGATCATCGACAGACTTGTGCCTAGGGATAGGGCAAGGCAGATCTAGGATTCTTGCCAAGCTTGAAGTACGGAGTTAGTGTCTGCTGCCGCGACAGCTAACGGACAGCTGCCGCGACAGGTGCTGTCGGCGACGGGAGCGACGACAGAACTGGAGTTCCTAAGCAATTCAATACCTGCACTACCGAGCAATTCAATACCAGCCCATTCTCTCTATCTTGATAACTCAATTCTTTTATTTGCGTTTTTACTATATTATTCGTGACAACTTCTCATAATTATTTCCTTTACTTCGTGCAGTGAATTTAGGTGAAGCTATTAGCCCAATCCTTGTGGAGACGATATCTGATACTTCGTATCACTTACTACTTGCGTCGTGTACACTTGCACTACAATTGCGATAAACTATTTTACACGCAACAAGTTTTTGGCGCCGTTGCCGGGGATTGGCAACATAACTACATCTTTCTTTTATTGCACTTTTTATTTTTATTTTTATTTTTGTTTTTATTTTTCTTTTCTTTAATTTTTTCTTTCGTGTTTTCAACTCTTGCTTTTCACGAGGTTTTCTTGTTTATGCGCAGATCCAAAAGAGGTGAAGATCCTGAGTATAAATTAGATCCGGAGATCGAACGTTCCTTCAATCTCAAGCAACAACTTCGCCGCCTTTTAGACCGGAACGAATACCTCGAGGAACAGCTAGAGCAGATGGCACGTAACCAGCCTGCTGGTGGAGATATACCGCCTGTCGGCGACCCGCCGAGGGCAGATGGACGACGATCATGTCGTGATTACATGCTGAACGATCATGTAGAGCTGGAGACCACGCTGCCGGATATTGATGTTGACAACTTCGAGCTTAAACCTGTCATGTTTAGTATGATCAACAATGCCGGGCAGTTTAGTGGTTCTGCGACAGAAGATGCGAGGGAGCATCTCAAAACGTTCCAGGAGATCTGTGGTTCGTTTAGGCTACAAGGAGTTAGTCCGGAGATACTGAGGCTTCGGTTATTTCCCCATTCACTGAGGGACAAAGCTAAAACTTTGTGGAATAAACTTACACCGGGTTCCATTATGACTTGGGCAGATCTAACTCGTGAATTTTTATCTCGTTTTAATCCTTCACATTTATCTGAGCGATTACGTAATGAAATTGCTACTTTTCAACAGGAAGATGACGAGCCGATGCACGAGGCCTGGGACAGGTTTACTACTCTTCTGCGGAACTGCCCAATGCATGGATTCCCTGTCTAGAATCAGGTAACTAAGTTCTATAATGCTGCTAACTTACAAACTCGCATTCGAATTGATTCTGCAGCAAATGGATTATTATTGGATAAAGATCCGGACGAGGCCCTGCAAGTTATGAAAAATCTGGCCAAGAATGAGGAGCAGTTTCCGACAGCTAGAAGAGGGGGGTAAACGGGTACTTGCTGTCAAGGACTATGAGGTCGACAGCACTATGAAATCACAGGTAGCATTCCTTACTAAAGCAATGAAACACTTATTGAGTGAAGAGGATTTACGAGGATTTGCTGTCGAGGAAGTCTGTGCTATTTGTGAAGGAAATCATAGTAGGGATGAGTGCCCGATAAATATAGAAGAGGGAAAATATGTTGGAAATTACAAGCCAAACTACAATTCCAACAACTACAACCCTAATTGGAGGAAGGATCCAAAATTTTCCTGGAGTAATCCCAACAATGCCCTGAATCCGCAAGCACATCATCAGAATCAGGGGGTCCTAGATTGTTGACGCGACAGCAACTGCCGCCGCAGAACCTGCCGCAGCACCTGCCGTCGCAGCAGCAACAACAGCCACCACCTGCCACGAGTAGTATATTGGAGCAGACTCTGGCCACCTTTATGTCTCAGACTGGTACGTATATGGAGAATATTAATCAGTTTGTCAAGAAGACGGAAACCTTTATGAATGAAACCAAGATGAGAATGACAAACCATGAGGCTACCTTGAAATCTCTAGAGACACAAATGGGTCAGGTGTCGCAGCATATTAAGCCAAGGCAGAATGGAGGTTTCCCTAGCAATACTGAAAATGCTAGACCGCCCCCACATGAGCAATGTAAGGCGATTACTACTAGGAGTGGGAAAAAGTTACCAGGGCCGGAAAAAGAAGCTGAAACAGACAAGGAACCTGCCTTGGATAAACCTGCCGAGGAAGCTGCCCCGACAGGTGACAAACATACTGCTGCCGATGAGCCTGTCACGACAGCAGAAGCGACAGAGGAGAAAAAGGATGAATATCGTCCTCAGATTCGCATGCAGTGGGAAGGACGCATTGCTGATTACCGTCCTCCACCACCTTTTCCCCAACGGATACAGCAAGCTAAGCATGAATCTCAACTTAAAAAGATTTATGATATTTTTAAACAGGTTCATATTAACATTCCGTTATTAGATGCTGTTAGGGAGATGCCCGGTTACGCTAAATTTCTCAAGGATGTTATGTCAAAAAAATCTAAACTTGGGGAATTTGAAACGGTAAGGATGCAAGAAGGTTGCATGAGTATTCTTCATCGGCAGCCACCCTAGAAAAAGAAGGATCCGGGGAGCTTCATCATACCTTGTGTAATCGGCGACAGATTCGTGGGTAAGGCACTTTGTGATCTAGGTGCTAGTGTTAATCTAATGCCCAAATCTGTTTTTCAGAAACTAGGTATTGGCTAGGCGCGGCCCACGATAGTTACCCTACAGCTAGCCGACCGCTCTTACGTTCACCCCGAGGGAAAAATTGAAGATATTTTGGTAAGAGTGGACAAGCTTATTTTTCCTGCTGACTTTCTTATCTTAGATTGTGAGGCAGATGAAAACGCACCAGTCATCCTTGGGCGACCCTTCTTAGCCACGGGAAGATCACTGATTGATGTGGAGAAAGGAGAACTCACCATGCGCGTGAACGATCAAGAGATTAAGTTGAATGTTCTCCAAGCAATGAAACATGCTGATGTGGACGAAGAATGCAAGGCCATCATTGAGGTGACCTTTGATCAACCCTGCATCAGGTCGGGCTGCCGTGATATAAAATTTGGTCACTGCCGCGACAGCCACCTACAGGCCTGTCACGACAGCGATGACGACAGCAACGATGACAGCACCGACGACAGCGACTCCTCTAAATCCGATACATCTGATACTGAAGGTCATGAGGAGGTAAACTGGTTAGACCATCGTCCAGGTAAGTTATTCGAACCCTTGAATTACACTTCGGATAACCATTTAATTCAAAAGCCATCTACTGTTGAACCACCTATTTTAGAACTAAAGCCCCTGCCAGGGCAGCTTAAATATGCTTTTCTTGGTTCAAATGATACGTTGCCCGTAATCATCTCTGCTAAGCTGCCGCAGGAACAGGAACGACAGCTAATCGACATGTTACGACAGCACAAGAAGGCAATAGGATGGACGATAGCAGACATTCAGGGCATTAGTCCTGCAATCTGTATGCACAAAATCCTCCTAGAGGAAGATCATAAGCCGACTATTGATGCCCAAAGGCGGTTAAACCTAGCGATGAAGGAGGCCGTGCGAAAAGAGATAATTAAATGGTTAGATGCTGGTATTATTTACGCCATCTCCGACAGCAAATGGGTAAGCCCGGTGCAATGTGTTCCAAAGAAAGGAGGAATGATCGTGATAACCAACGAGAACAATGAGTTAATCCCAACCAGGACTGTGACCGGTTGGAGGGTTTGTATGGACTATCGGAAGCTTAATAAAGCTACCCGAAAGGACCACTTCCCTTTACCCTTTATTGATCAAATGCTTGATAGATTAGCGGGTAAACCTTACTATTGTTTTCTTGATGGTTATTCAGGTTATAACCAAATTGCTATTGCACCAGAAGATCAAGAGAAAACGACTTTCACATGCCCCTACGGTACATACGCATTTAGGAGGATGCCGTTTGGACTCTGTAATGCACCTGCCACCTTCCAAAGGTGTATGATAGCTATATTCTCCGACATGGTAGAGGACTTCCTAGAGATTTTCATGGATGATTTTTCCGTCTTTGGAGATGATTTTGAGAGCTGCCTCGGCAACCTTCAAAAGGTACTTGAAAGATGTGAAAAAGCTAATCTTGTTCTCATTTGGGAAAAATGCCATTTTATGGTAGATGAAGGGATAGTTCTAGGCCATAAGATTAGCTGCCGTAAGATAAAAGTCGACAGGGCAAAGATTGAAGTCATTGAGATGCTGCCGCCGCCAACCACTGTCAAGGGCATTAGGAGTTTTTTAGGGCATGCTGGTTTTTACAGAAGATTCATTGCAAATTTCTCGAAAATCACAAAACCCCTATGCCATCTCTTAGAACAGAACCGACCCTTTGACTTTAATGAAGAATGTACTGAAGCATTCAAGATTCTGAAGGAAAAACTAGTGACAGCCCCCATAGTACAGCCACCAGACTGGACACAGCCGTTTGAGATTATGTGTGATGCTAGTGACTATGCTGTCGGGGCAGCACTTGGGCAGCACAGAGACAGGCTGTTTCACGTCATATACTATGCCAGCAAAACATTGAATGACGCCCAAGTGAATTATACCACCACCGAAAAGGAGCTGTTAGCTGTGGTGTTCTCCATTGACAAGTTTCGTTCTTACATACTTGGGACGAAAGTAATAGTGCACACCGACCATTCTGCCCTAAAATATTTGTTCGCAAAGAAAGACGCAAAGCCTAGATTGATACGGTGGATCTTGCTACTACAAGAATTCGACCTTGAGATCAAAGACAAAAAGGGAACAGAAAATCAGGTGGCAGACCACTTGTCAAGATTGGAGATGGGACAGAGTCTACCTATAGACGAGACACACATACTGGAGACCTTCCCAGACGAGCAGCTCTTCGCTGCCGCAATCGCTGTCGCGACAGCCATGGCGGCATGTAAGTCTTCTAACCTTCCCTGGTATGCTGATTTCGTTAATTTTATAGTTAGCGGAATATTTCCTTCTGATCTTAATTATCAAGCCAGGAAGGGGTTCCAAAATGATGTTAAGCATTATTATTGGGACGAACCTCTTCTTTTCAAAATGTGCGCAGATCAGGTTATAAGGAGATGTGTACCACAAGAAGAGCAAGACGACATTCTCCATCACTGTCATGCTTCACAATATGGAGGACACTTAGGAGGCAATAAAACTGCTGCCAAGGTGCTGCAGTCAGGGTTCTACTGGCCGACACTGTACAAGGAAGCACAGGACTTTTACAAGAACTGTGACAGGTGCCAGCGGACAGGTAACATCTCGAGGAGAAACGAGATGCCACTGCAGAACATTCTAGAAGTCGAGATCTTCGACGTTTGGGGATCGATTTTATGGGACCATTTCCATCTTTATGTGGAAATCTATACATCCTCCTAGCAGTGGATTATGTGTAACCCCCTTAACCCGGCCTAGACGGTTGACCCGAATTAAGAAAGTCACACGGGGAAAACCAAAGTCAACCCGAAAGTCAACCTTGATTAACGACCCTTTTTTTTTCTTTTTAATCTTATCTAGAAGCACATTAGCCCTAATGGTGATCACACAAACACCATACTCAAAGATCACAAACATCAGAGATCAAACAGGGACCCAATTGAACAAATTACAACTTTAGGGACCAAATTGTAATTTCTGATAATTAAAAAGACTTAACCCAAATTAATCTTACCAACTTGTAATTAGTCAGGTTTCATGCTTCTCTGTGAAATTTCAGCTCAAAAGGACTTCCCAAACTCATACAATTGCACAAACAAGATTCAGGACCAAAATGCAAACATTTCAAAACATATAACTGCCCATGTCAGCCCCCAACGGTCGACCGTTCCGAAACAGGTTGACCCCGTTTCGAAACACGGGCCGTTCCGCAACCAGTACCGCAACGGGGGTCTGGCAGAGGCCAAACCGTTTCGAAACGGTGCATACCGTTTCGGACCCCTGGGTTCATTCCAGGCACCCGTTCCGAAACGGTGCACACTGTTCCGAAACGCCCTGCACAGATTTGCTCCAAATGCATTCCAAAACATGCAATTGATCATTCAAACATGCTCCAAATTCTACCAAACTTTACCAGCATGCAATTCAACATATATAGGACATACTTGCATCAACAATTCATCAAAACAACATCATATGCAAAAAGCCCCAATTCTAAAGGCATGCTTCCTACACAAGCTAGCTATTCAAGCACAAACTTCCACAATAAGCATATAATGATCCAATCCAAAAACCAGCATTCAAATCATCATTCAACATACTTAGAGAAGTTCCAAACACTTCCCAAAACATACACATTGGTCCCCCATTGCCAAATTACCCAAAAGCTAAAAAAAGTACTTATAAAACCTTCCATACATTGAGCTTTACTTGAACTAGAATGCTTGCCCTCCTTGCTGCCCCTCAAGGTTCTTTAATGCTCTGCATTATTGAATTAAGAAAAACGAAGAGAGCGTAAGCAAAAGCTTAGTGAGGAATGCTCTTAAAAACCATTCAATAATGCAATTAAAAACATTTACAAATCATGCTTATAATCAACCTTTGCACATGCTCAAAAGCATACTTAAGACAAGCAATCTCATGCTTCAACATAAACATAACATGTCATATTGGCTCAAGTGACAATTTCCATTTCTTAAAACAAGTTCATCAACTTCCCAAGGACTTTTAAACACCTTGGCCATGGACTTTTAAACACCTTGGCCATGGACTTTTAAACACCATGAATGAGGACCACACAAGGACTTTTAACCACCTTTGTGTCCATAGCTTGAATCACCCCAAGGACTTTTAAACACCTTGGCCCCAAGGACTTTTAAACACCTTGGCCCCATGGACTTTTAAACACCATGGAAAGGAACACCTAAGGACTTTTAACCACCTTAGTGTCCGCAACAAGAATCATCCAAGGACTTTTAACCACCTTGATGTTCTTAAGTAACAAGGCTCACTCAAGGACTTTTAACCACCTTAGTGACCTTAACATTTTCAAAACATCACTTGCCAATATACATCTTTTTCATCATATAATCCACCGTTTTAAAGCATTAAACCAAGCCATATTCAACATGCATTTCAAAGCATCAAGCCACATTATTTCAATGTATAAAATCAAGGAACTCCTACCTAGAGTTACCTTCAACATATGGCTTACAACATCAGCAAAAACCATGCTAAAACATGCTTTCAAAACAGTAAATAAAACATGCAAATAACCATTTTGCATCACAACAAAATCATGACCACCACTAGAGAAAAATTCCGAAAACTTACACTTGAGCTTAGCAAAGTTGTTTAGACTTAGACTAAGCTCCCAAAACCTTCAAACCTTGGTTTTAAAATCTGAAAACCCAACTTCACTCACCGATTTCCACTTTGCTTCAAGCCAAAGCACCAAATCAAGCTTCTGGATCAACAACTCTTGGATCCAAAGATGCCTCCCCTGTTTCAACACATCAAAGCAGAGGATTAATGCATCATCATGCATTAATTGCTTCAATGAAAGCACCTAAACTCGCTGCTCTCATTCAACCTCCATTTTTGGCCACCAAACACAACCGAAAATGCATCCAAACCACTTCTAAACAAAGCCCAGCCATAAACCAGCAAAACCACACTTCCATAAACATCATATAACATCTAAAAACAACCTATTAACATCCTTATACCTCCAGCAACATTAGATCACCAAGATCACCTCAACAACAACCTTGAAACACAAGCTAAACTTAGGAAACTCAACCTATCCGGGATTGCATCAATCAAAACTCAATTCCTTATCAATTTAGAGTTCATTTAACATCAAAAACACATCTCAAATCACAGATTACTCAGATCTAACGAAAATCATGAAAAATCATCAAATCTTGCATTATAAGCCAAGATCCATTTCACCACTTTAAAACCTTTAATTAAACATCAATTTAGGATTGAATACTTAGGAATTTCAGTAAAGAACTGATAGTTTAGAGGAGAAGGACGTTCTTACCTCCAAACTTGAGTTTCTCCTCTTTTTGGAATCAAAATCCTTGTTGAAACAAGTAGCAATTGAAGAGGTTTTGAAGATATGTTGATTAGGAATCAAATGAGAGTTGAAAGGAGGGATTTAGGTGAAGAAATCAGAAGCAATTCTCTGGAAATGGAGTGTTTGGGTTGAGAGAAAATGAAAGAAAGAAAATTAGGAAAAGTTGGTTACAAAAAATCTAAAATAGCCAAATGGCTTTCCCTCCACTTTTAATATCATTTAAAATCAGATTTTAGACTTAAAATATCTTAGAAAAATCTGGAGAAACTCCCTTTGGGTAAATAGCTCCTTAAAGATTCAAAGTTTCAACCCTTTATAAAACAGCCACCAAACTTGCGAAAATTACATTTTGGTCACTAGCCAAAATGTCACCCTTCCAAAACTCATTTTCCAAAATTGATTTCACAGTTCACTTAATTATATTAAAAGATGATTTTAGAACATTTTTCAATATTTTTAATGCAACCCGAACTAGGCTTTCCTAAATTCACCCTTTAGATTCGAACAGCACTTTGACCGACCGGTCAACGCCCAAGACTTCTAAGCCCAAAACCGGGGCGTTACATTATGTCTCCAAGTGGGTAGAAGCAATCGCAACTCAAAAGAATGATGCCAAGACGGTCCAAAAGTTTTTACACAAAAACATATTTTCTAGATTTGGCATCCCTAGAGCGATTATCAGTGATGAAGGAAGACATTTCGATAACAGGGTAATTGCTGCCGCCTTGAAGAAATATGGTGTCAAGCACAGGATCGTGACAGCATACCACCCACAGACCAATGGACAGGCTGAGATCTCCAACAGGGAAGTGAAGAACATTCTTGAAAAGATGGTTAAACCAACTAGGAAAGATTGGTCTTTACTTCTGAATGATGCATTATGGGCATACAGGACAGCTTTCAAGACTCCATTGGGCATGTCTCCCTTTCGACTGATTTATGGGAAAACCTGTCACTTGCCTGTCGAGATCGAGCACAAAGCATATTGGGCAATCAAGGCAGGCCAGAAAAGGCTGTTAGATTTGAATGAGATCGATGAAATACGGACAATGGCCTACGACAATGCAAGGATTTACAAGGAAAAGACTAAGAAGTGGCATGACAAGAAGTTGCTGCCACGACAGTTCTGCCCAGGGCAGCTTGTGTTGTTGTTTAATTCTAGGTTGAAACTCTTTCCAGGGAAGCTCAAATCTAGATGGTCTGGCCCGTTCCAAGTGGTTCAAGTTTTTCCCCATGGTGCCATTACAATTCAATCATTAATGGACGGGCACCAATTCAAAGTCAATGGACAACGCCTCAAGCATTATCAGGGGACTGAAGCCCCAGGAATACAGGAAGTGGTTACTTTAGGCGATGCCCCACAAGGCATCCCTAACTTAACCTAATTTTTATTTTTATCTATTTTATTTATTTATTATTATTAGGAAATTAGGTTTATTTTATTCGAATAATGTTTTGTTTTTATAATTTCAGTTTTTAGGAAATAAAGGAGCCAAGAAGAAAAGGAGAAGTGACCCAAGCCCACCGCCCATCCATCAGCCCAATAAAGCCCATTTATGGAAACCTGTCGTTTCGGCTGCCGCCGCGAACGGATATGACAGGCTATTAACAGACTGACACGGCAGACGAAGAAGCGTGCGGCAGACGCGTAATAGCAACATAAATGCATGTCAGACGCGTCAGACACGCTAAATCCAATCTGCCGCTCCGTTCTTCACGCCTGCCGTTGCGGCATTAAATGGGCAGCTAATCGACCGCTATATAAACCCCTTCCCATTTTCATTTTTCATCACTTCTGATTTTTCTCTCTTGTTTTCTCCTCTAGTTTTATTTGTTTTCTTTCTTTCACAGCCCTTGCAACCAAAATGTCATCGAGACAGACCCGTCGTAATGCTGCTGCCGCTTCTTCTTCAGCAGCAGCGTCACCATTCGCCAAAAAGGAATTATGGGAGGAGCGTGGCTTCATCTACAACAAAAATGCTCCCCATATGGGACTCCGTCCGTTCATTGTCAAGGCCATCACAGCACAGCTATGGGAAGATTTTGCCGAGCAGCCGGTAGAGTTAAATGATACTTTGGTCCTAGAATTTTACGAGGCCATCGACAGCAAAACGGCGACATCTGTCACCGTCCGAGGAGTGGAAGTACCCTTCACCGCCAACAGCATCAATCATATGTTCGGCCTCTTCTTTGGCCCCGATGACGATGCTCACCAACAATTTCTGGACACCCTCGACGCTGCTGCATATGATGCCCTCATGGTGGAGCTGACAGAAGCTGGTACGACATGGACAACCAGCAAGAAAAACCCCCACTCCGTCAATAGGGGGCAGCTCCTCCCCGAAGCAAAATTATGGAACGCTTTCATCAAAAAGCGTATCCTGCCCTCGTCCCACCATACGACAGTCAACCGACAGCGGTTGGCCCTCATTCACTCTATTATGCATGACAGGCCCATCAATGTGGGCATGTACATGAGGGACAGCATCATCGATTGTGCCTTCCGCTCAGACTCACGACTCTGCCTGCCGTTCACCATCACCGCCCTCTGCCACTGTGCTGCCGTACCAGAGGAACCCTCCGACAAAATCAAGACGGGCAGTGGCTGTACTGACAACAACATCTCCAGCCTCATGGAGGTCATAGTCGTATCACCCATCAACGCCTTCGACCCAAATGCCCCTCCTGCTGACTCCGATGAAGAACCTGCCACCAACCCTGCCCCAGATGCTGCCACCGAGACCGCTCCATCAGACCAGTCTGCCCACATCCTTGCTGCAATTCTACGGGTAGAGGAGCGCCAAATGGGTTTGATGACTTTCATCCGCGACTTCTCAAATGCAACGGTAAATTTCATTACTAATACTTTACATTATTCGGATGTCATCTTCCCCACCTTCCCCGCCCATTATTTCCATATCCCCTCCCCCACACCCACACCACCTGCCTCTCCCCATATGCATTCTGCCGCTTCCACACCAACCCCTGCCCCAACGGCAGATGGCAGCCCACCGGCAGACACCTCCCCTCGAGGAACCAAGAGACCTGCCACTGATGACAGCCCTCTTATCCGGAGGAATTTGGAGAGCGACTTTACGAGGGTTAAGCGAATTAAGCACGTGGCGCACAAGAAAAGGCTGCCCAAAGCCACCACCACCAGCAGCTCATGGGACAGCGGTAGCAGTTCCGACGTCCGGCTAGTGGAGCAACCTGCCCCTCAACCTGCCAATGAACTTGCCCCTCCACCGGCCGATGGACCTGCTGATCAACCTGCCCCGGAACCTGCCCAGCCCCCTCCACAGCGCAGACGCCGCCATCAGATCCGCGTCAGCAGCAGCAGCGAGGACAGCGAGTGAAAATTTAAGTTTTTATTTTTCCTTTACTGCTGCCTGCCTTATCTTTTGTGATGTACTTTTATTTATCTTGTTTTTCTTTATTTTTCATGTCATTTTGCATTGAGGGTAATGCAACCCTCGAGTTTGGGGGTGGCAACCCTCCATCATTAATGGAGTCTTAAGTCTTTTTATTAATTGTTGTGTTATTTATTTAATTTATCAAAAAAAAATCAGAAAATATAAAACTGTTGGCTTAAAACTGTGAAGTTAACTTACCTGTCATGGCGGCTCTGTCGTGGCAGCATCTTTAGGACAGTTTAAGGAGAAGTTTAGAGCCTTTCTATAGTTCTGAAAACTTAAACACCTTTGTGATTGTTATTTTGCTTAGATTTCTTTTAGCCAAACTAGAATAGGATGCTTAGAACTTGAATAGCCCCTAGAGGTGCCTAACACTGGCTCTAGGAACGAAGTTTAGCAAAAGAAATTTAAAAACCTAAAGGTGCCCGAAACTGGCTCTGGGAAGCTAACTAGAGGTGCCCGAAACTGGCTCTAGTAAAAACTTAGCTTGAAAAATAGAAAAGAAGCATGAAAATGTGTCTTCAAGAAAGTAAACTTTGGCATAAAAATTCGAGTTAAGGAGTTGAATATTCTAGTGAAACTAAGAGAGTCTTAGCATATAACTGTTCACAAGCATGCACACACTGCACGAGAGCTATAGGGAGATTCCGGACAGATCCTAATCTTTCCGACAGGTTGCTGCCGCCATAGAGAATGAGCGACAGGTAAGGGACAGTTCACTGTTTGAAGGCCAACACAAAGATTTTCATTTTTCTTTTAGGTCTTGATTGCTTGAGGACAAGCAAAAACTTGAGTTTGGGGGTGTGTTGAGTGTGTAAAAGTTCTATTATTTACACTCTTTTAACCCATATTTCTGCTGCATTCAAGCATCATTGCATTGCATTTAGGTTAGTTTTCAATAAAACATCACAATTATATAAAAGGCACGGATTCTACTAAAAGATGGCTATTTTTGCAGATAGCGGCCATGGTTGACGATGAAGGCAGGCGCAGGGCAGATAAGCAGGAAAGCTGAACTGGACAAGCAACCAAAGAAGACGAACCTGTCATGGACCTGTCGTGACAGCATGGTGACAGCAGACTTATGAAGAGGAAAAGTCAAGTGGACCTCGATAGATAGAGAAAAATCTGCTCGTCTGTCGTGTGGAAGCCAAATATTTTTCCAAGCCCCGGATCAAAAGATATGTCAAGCCAAAGCTCAAGGAGAGGAAATTCCTAAAAGCAAGGATGCGGCTGGAAAGTAGGAGACTTTAGAGATTTAGTCTTTATTAGAATCTTACTTTTAATTAAAGTTGTAATCCTTGTTACCTTAGATAACTTGAGCCCAAAGCTTATATAAGGGCATAGATTTAACCTAGAACATAACCGATACCCCATAACCAAAACCAAAACCCTGCCGTCCACCCGTCACCGACATGTTCTAAATTCCCCCTAGGGCTACGGGTTGTTTTGTAAAGTAGTTGCAAGGGTTGCTTTGTTTTAGGATTTTTCAGTTCAATAAAATAAACTTCAAGTTCTCTTATTTTGGTTTTAACATCTTGCAAGAGCATCGGGAGAGCATTGTGAGGTTATCCATTTACTTAGCATCGGGAGAGTTAAGTATACGAAAGAAATAGGAGCGCGTTCTCTAGTTTATAGTTGAACCATCTCGTGCCTAGGGATAGGGCGAGGTTAAGTGGCTAAGGAAGAATTCATACACATCGGTGTTCATCCTTCGATTCACGCCGGGAGGTATCATCAAAGACGTGATCATCGACAGACTTGTGCCTAGGGATAGGGCAAGGCAGATCTAGGATTCTTGCCAAGCTTGAAGTACGGAGTTAGTGTCTGCTGCCGCGACAGCTAACGGACAGCCGCCGCGACAGGTGCTGTCGGCGACGGGAGCGACGACAGAACTGGAGTTCCTAAGCAATTCAATACCTGCACTACCGAGCAATTCAATACCAGCCCATTCTCTCTATCTTGATAACTCAATTCTTTTATTTGCGTTTTTACTCTATTATTCGTGACAACTTCTCATAATTATTTCCTTTACTTCGTGCAGTGAATTTAGGTGAAGCTATCAGCCCAATCCCTGTGGAGACGATATTCGATACTTCGTATCACTTACTACTTGCGTCGTGTACACTTGCACTACAATTGCGATAGACTATTTTACACGCAACAATGTTTAATGCTGGTTTTGTAAGCCATGTGTTGAAGGATGCTCAAGGTAAGAGATCCTTGGTTTGACATTGATAAATGTGGTTTTGATGCATAGTGATGCATGATGGTTTAATGGCTTTGTTAAATGCTTTAAAACAATGGATTAATGATGTTAAATGATGTATATTGGCAAGTGATGTGTTGGTTTAAAAGTACTTGAATCGGATATAGTTAGCCGGCTATAGGATTGGGTGCACCGTGAATAAAGTCGCCTTGGATGTTGAGGGGTTGTGATTGTACCGTAAACTCCATCCAAGTACACTAACGAGATGGTTAAGATCACAATGGTGGTTAAAAGTCTATGTGTTGATCTTGTGTTGTTTGTCCCGTGTTCTCGTTAGTGATGTTATACAACTACCAACTAGTGATGTGGAGGGGTTGTGATTGTACCGTAGACTCCATCACGGGTGTTGAGGGGTTGTGATTGTACCGGTAAACTCCACCTTGAGTGTTGGTAGTGTGTATGAAGCGTATGGGACAACGCTTGTAATCCGCGTATCCGATTGTGTTTTGAGTTGAAAAATGGTTATGGATTATCACTTAAAAGCCAATATGACATGTTGATGGATTGAAGCATGAGATGCTTGTTTTGTATGCATAAGTGCACGATAAATGTTGTTTTGAAACTAAAGGCCTTGGAAAGGTGTTTTCTACAAAGTGCATTATTGTGTTGTTTTATTAGAGCATTTCTCACTAAGCATACGTGCTTACGCACTCTCTTTCTTGAACCAATAATGCAGAGCATTGAAGTGCTTAAAGGGCAGCAAGGAGGTCAAGGATCCAAGTGAAAGTCTAAGCTCATGTATGGTGACTATTTTCACAACACTATTAGCTTATGGTATTTGGCAATGGGAACCTAGGTTGTGTTTTTGGGAGATGTTTTGGACTCCCTAAGTTGGCTTGATGCCTATGGTGTTTTGGATATGCAATTGGCCACTTTGGTGTTTGCTTTGATGACTTGATGTTTGGTTGGTGTTGAGTCTTAGGTTGCATGCCTATAGTTTGAGGATTTTCCTAATCGATGCTATGGATGTGTTTTGATGATGCTTTTATGTTCCTTTAGTGCATAATTACTTGTTGGCATGATTTGGGCGTTATAGGTATGCGTTTGATGGATCGAAAGCTTGTTAAACCAGTAAATTTCTGCAATTTTGGGCAGGCCGTATCGGAACGGGTGCTACCGTTACGGAACAGGGGCCTGAAATGGCCTTAGCATTTTGAAACGGGTAGAGACGTTCTGAAACGTTTTTGCTACTGCCAAGCCGTGTTTCGGAACAGGTTTCGAAACGGTCCCGCGTTTCGGAACGGTTCTTCCCCGTTTCGGAACACTCGACCGTTGGGCACTGAATCTTATGGTTATATGTTTTGAAATCCTCACGTTTTAGTCTTGATTATTATATGTGCAATTGTTTGAGTTTGGAATGTCCGTTTAAGATGATATTTGGTAGAGAAGCATGAAACATGATTAATTTCATAATGGTAACTTAAAAGTTGGCAAGGTCCTCTTAATTTCCAAAATTTACAAATTGGTCCCTAAATTCGTATGTTGTGCAATTGAGTCCCTTAATGTTTTCTGATTGCTGTGATTTTTTTAGTATGCTTATCTCAAGAGTACACCTAGGGTTAATATGAATATAGACAAGGTTAAAAAGAAAAAAAGAAGAGCCGTAATCAAGGTTGACTTTCGGGTTGACTTTGGTTTTCCCCGTGTAATCTTCGTAGTTCGGGTCAACCGTCTAGGCCGGGCTAAGGGGGTTACATTCGGTGGTATCAGAGCTGAGTTCTCGAGTATTTGGGAATGGTTATGTGGGTGATAAGTGTATGATTGCTTTGTATATCTGTTTAGTGAAGTATGATGTATGAATTGTAAGTATGTTGCAATTGTGGGGTATGCTGTGGTAAAGCATGTTAGAGGGACCCATTGCCATATCAAAGCTAATGAAATGATTTGTTTTTAATTGGAAATGAGCTTGAGTACTTGGATTGCTTACCTTGCTGAGCCTGACTTTGTTTATTGCATTTGTGATTGCATTGTTTAGTGAATGGGACCTCGTAGAGAGACGAGGATTAATACGCGAGCTATGGCTCAAAATGAGAATGAAGAGAATGCTAAAAATGTGGCGGATTTACCTCCTCCACCTGGTGGTGGTGGTGCTGGGGGTGAGGGAGCTGGTGCTGGTGCTGGGGTCGCTGGACATGAAGCTGGGCAGGGGCAAGCTGCTCCTGAGATGACAGTGCTAATTCAGGCTATTGCTGGAGCCTTTCAGGCGGCGGTAGCTGGAGCTCATGGAGCTGGGCATCAGGGAGAAGCTAATGTTAGACTACATCTGGAACGCTTGCGCAGTCTGGGAGGGACTGAGTTTAGGGGTTTGTCTGCTGAAGGTTCCGAGTCTTGGTTGGAAAGTACCAAGAGAATTTTGGGACAAATGAACTGTAATGAAGTGCAGAAGCTGGGCTGTGTAATATCGTTGTTGCATGACGATGCATATACCTGGTGGACAACCACTATCTCCGGAATGGAGGATGCTGATGTGACTTGGACGTTCTTTCTGAACGCGTTCAAGAGGAGGTATCTGGGTGGGCGGTACCTAGATGAAAAGAAAATGGAATTCATGTCTCTTACTCAAGGGAGCATGTCAGTGGCTGAGTACGAGGTTCAGTTTGTTCGACTCAGTCAGTACGCACCTGAGCTTGTCCCGGATGAGCGGGAGAGGTGTGAACGTTTCCGTTATGGTTTGGTGACGGAAGTGAAGACCTATATGTTGGCTGCTGAGTACACTGACTTTGATGTGCTGGTGGGTAGAGCGAAAGATATTGAGTTGAATTTGGGTTTATCTTCTAGAGGTGTTGGTCCTAGTGTGGGCAAGCGAGCTGTTGAGTATAGTTCTGGTGGCGGACGGAACAAGAGAGGACGTGATCGGAAGTATCAGTCTTCAGCTAGGCATGGTGGTGGAGGGCAAGGTGCGCCTGTTCAGGGAGACAGGGCGAGAGCTGATCAGAACACATGTTGGGCATGTGGATCGCGTGGTCATCTGAGGCGTGATTGTCCTCGAGCAGCGAGGGAAGTGCAGGCTCCTGTTGTGGTGACCGGTAATTCGTGCTGGAACTGTGGTTCGGTGGATCACATGAGGAGGGAGTGTCCTCTGTTGGCCGGTGGTGGTCAGGGACGTGCTCCTGGAGTTGTTGCACCACAGAGAGGTCGTGGGTGCGGCCGTGGTAACTTCCAGCGTAGGGAGGATGGTGGAAGGAATGTGGCTCATGTGGTAGCTGTTCAGCTTGAGGGTGGTGGCCAGGCCAGAGTGTATGCTCAGAGGGAAGGGAGGAATGACACGGATGTGATCGCAGGTACTTTCACTTTGCAATCCTTGTCATTACTTTCCTTGATTGATTCTGGATCTACACACTCATACATATTGCGTGAACATGCTCAATTGCTTGGTTTGCCTGTTGAGTCTTTGGATGTTGGTATGCGTGTAACTAGTTCTTTTGGTGAGACTGTTGTGACGCGAAAGCTTTATAGAAGGTGTCCCTTGGTTGTGCAAGATCATGTTTTTCATGTTGATCTTATGGAAGAGCCTTTCTATGGTTTTGATGTAATCCTTGGTATGGATTGGCTTGTTGAGCATCGAGCTGTAGTGGATTTTGAGAATAAGCGAGTTTCGTTGAAACTTGCGGACGATTATGAGGTGGTGGTGGTTGGTGAGAATGTGAAGTTTCTTGCCAATGTGGTGTCTACGTTGGAAGCGAGCCGGATGCTGAGGCAAGGTTGTGAAGCTTATTTAGCCTTTGTGATGAATCCTAGCTCTAAAGAGTTTCGTGTGCAAGATATCAGGACTGTGCGAGAGTTTCCTGGTGTGTTTCCAGAGGAGTTGCCTGGATTGCCTCCTAATCGCAAAGTGGAGTTTGAGATTGAGCTGTATGAGAACACAACTCCAGTGTCCATTACTCCTTATCAAATGGCACCTAAAGAGTTGAAAGAGCTGAAGACGCAACTTCAGGAGTTGCTTGATCGTGGTTTCATTCAGCCGAGTGTGTCACCTTGGGGTGCACCGGTCTTGTTTGTGAAGAAAAAGAATGGCACTAGGAGAATGTGCATTGATTACCGTCAGCTTAACAAGTTGACTATCAAGAATCGGTATCCGTTGCCAAGAATTGATGATCTTTTTGATCAATTTCGGGGAGCGGCTGTGTTCTCTAAAATTGACTTAAGGTCAGGGTATTATCAGCTGAAGGTGAAGGATGTGGATGTGCCAAAGACAGCCTTCAGAACGAGGTATGGGCATTATGAGTTTCTTGTGATGCCGTTTGGTTTGACGAATGCTCCTGCAGCTTTCATGGACATGATGAATAGAGTGTTCCATGAATACTTGGATAAATTTGTTGTGGTGTTCATTGATGATATTCTCGTGTACTCTCGTACTGAGGAGGAGCATGGAGGGCATTTGAGAATTGTGTTGCAAGCTTTGTTGGAGAATCAGCTTTATGCCAAGCTTAGCAAGTGTGAGTTCTGGCTTAGAGAGGTTGTGTTTCTTGGTCATGTGGTTTCTGCTGAGGGGATTCGTGTTGATCCTCAAAAGATTGAGGCAGTGATGAAGAGGAAGCCTCTTAAGTCTGTTCATGAAGTCCGTAGTTTCCTTGGTTTGGCAGGATACTATCGAAGGTTCGTGGATGGGTTCTCAAAGATTGCTGCACCTTTGACGAAGTTGTTGCAGAAGGATGTTAAGTATGAGTGGACGGATGCGAGACAACAGGCTTTTGAGAAGCTTAAGAAAGCTTTAACGCAATCTCCTATCTTGGTTCAACCTGAATCAGGGAAATAGTTTGTGGTGTATAGTGATGCGTCCTACGTTGGTTTGGGATGTGTGTTGATGCAAGAGGGTAAGGTGGTGGCTTATGCATCGCGTCAGTTGAAGGTGCATGAGCGCAATTATCCTACGCATGACATTGAGTTAGCTGCGGTAGTTTTTGCTTTGAAAATTTGGAGACATTACCTGTATGGTGAGAAGTGTACTGTGTACACGGACCATAAGAGTTTGAAGTATCTGATGTCTCAGAAGGAGTTGAATCTTAGGCAACGACGTTGGGTGGAGTTGCTTAAGGATTACGATTTGACGATCGAGTACCATCCGGGTAAAGCTAATGTTGTAGCGGATGCCTTGAGTAGGAAGGTAGCTGTTGAGTTGAGGGCTATGTTTGCCAGTTTGAGCATTTCGCGTGATGGTGGTCTTGTGGCTGAGTTGCAAGTGAAACCATCATTGGTTCAGTTGATTAAGGAAAAACAGTTGTTGGATGATTCCTTGGTGCCACATGTTCAGGATATTGCGGAGGATAGGCCATCGGATTTCTGCTTTAATGATGATGGAGTTTTATGCTTTGGAAGTCGGATAGTAGTGCCCAATGATGCTGATTTGAGGCGTGCTATTCTGACTGAAGCTCATAGTAGTCCTTTTGCTATGCACGCTGGTAGTACTAAGATGTATCGTGATCTTCGTGATGAGTACTATTGGGTGGGTTTAAAGAAAGATGTTGCGGAGTTTGTAAGCAAGTGCATGGTATGTCAGCGAGTTAAGGCTGAGCATCAGTTTCCTTCAGGGTTGTTGCAACCGTTGAGGATTCCTGAGTGGAAGTGGGAAAGGATTACCATGGACTTCGTGTCTGGTTTGCCTTTGTCGCCATCGAAGAAGAATTCGGTGTGGGTGATTGTGGATCGCCTGACGAAGTGTGCGCATTTCTTGCCTGTGCATACTACGTACACTTTGGATAAGCTTGCGGAGCTGTACATTGATGAGATTGTGCGGCTGCATGGTGTGCCAAAGTCGATTGTGTCGGATAGGGATCCGAGGTTTACATTGCGTATCTGGCAGTGTTTGCATCAGGCTTTGGGTACATGGTTGAATTTCAGTACATCTTATCATCCGCAGTCGGATGGTCAGTCTGAGCGTGTTATCCAGGTGTTGGAGGATATGTTGAGGTGCTGTGTGATTGAGTTTCAGGGTTCTTGGGAGAAACATTTGCCTTTGGTGGAGTTTGCCTATAATAATAGTTATCAGGCAAGTATTCAAATGGCACCTTATGAAGCTTTGTACGAGAGGAAGTGTAGGACTCTCCTTTGTTGGGCTGAAACGGGTCAGAAGTTGGTTTCGATGCCAGCTTTGTTGAAAGGAACCACCGAGAAAGTGACGCTCATTTGTGAGCGATTGAAGGTAGCTTCTGATCGGCAAAAGTCTTACGCGGATTTGAAGCGTAAGGAGATTGAGTATGTGGTGGGTGACCGTGTGTTTTTGAAAGTTTCGCCTTGGAAAAAGGTGATGAGGTTTGGCCGAAAGGGTAAGTTGAGCCCTAGGTACATTGGACCATACGAGGTGATTGAGCGTGTGGGTCATGTTGCGTACAAGTTGAGGTTACCGCAAGACCTAGAAAAGATTCATGATGTGTTTCATGTTTCTATGCTTCGGAAGTATAGATCGGATCCTTCTCATGTGATGCCTGTGGAAGAAGTGGAGTTGAATCCGGATTTGACCTATGATGAGGAACCAGTGAAGATTCTGGATTCGAATAGTAAAGTTCTTCGAGGCAAGACCATTGAGTTGGTAAAGGTGTTGTGGAAGCACTTTGGTGTTGAGGAAGCCACGTGGGAACGGAAGGATGACATGTTGAAGCAGTTTCCGTACCTTTTTCCTTCATGTAAATTTCGAGGACGAAATTTCTTAAGGAGGGGGGAGAGTTGTAACACCCCAATTTTGGGCTTGGAAGTTTAGGGTCTGAACCGGACCGGTTTAAATTGCGGTTCGAATATAAAAGGTGGTTTTTAGGGAAAGCCTAGTTCGGGATGCATTAAAATATGGAAAAATATCTAAAAATCCTCTTTTATTATATATAAGAGAGTGGTGAAATCAATTTTACAAAATGGGGTTTGGAAATATGACATTTCAAGTTAGTGACTAAAATGTAATTTTTGAAAAGTTGGTGACTATTTTAAAAGGATTGAAACTTTGAATCTTTAAGGAGCTAATTTACCCAAGGGAGGGTTTCTCCAGATTTTTCTTAGATTTTAAAGATTTATTTAATGTTAATTAATAAAAATAAAAAGAGGGAAAAGAGATATTTTAGTTTTATAACTAACTTTTGACAAAATTTTTCCATTTCATTTTCTCTCCATTTTCCCTCAGCCAAACACATTTCCACAGCCACTTTTCCTTTGGTTTTCACACCTAAAGTTGAGATCTCAATCTCTAAATGATTTCTAATCATTTCTACACCAAATCCTCATCATTTGCTTATTGAATCTTCAAGGATTTTGGCTCTAAACAAGGAGAAACTCACATTTAGAGGTATGAACGTCCTTCTCCTCTAAATACTCAGTTCTTTACTGAAATTCCCAAGTTCTCAATCCTTAAATTGAGTTTTATTAAAGGATTTTATGTTGTGTTCTTGATTTTGACTTAAAATGCAAGATTTGGATTTAATTTTGAAGAAATTCGTAATAAATGATTGGGCTCTGTTTTGAGATGTCTTTTTGATGTTTATTGGATGTCTAAATGATGTGTAACTGAGGTTTAATGAATGCAATCCCGAATAGGTTGAATTTCCTAAGTTTTTACTTGAGTTAATGGTGGTTTTTGGGGTTATTTTGATGTTCTGCTATAGCTGGAGGTATAAGGACGTGATTAGGTTCTTTTTGGATGTTAATTGATGTTTAAGAATGATTGGAATTGATGGATCTTGGCTGGGTAATGTTGTAGAGGTGTTTGGATGTGATTTCGGTTGTGTTTGGTAGCCGAAATGTGAGTTTTGATGAGAGCAGCGAGTTTAGGTGTTGTGGCTGGAGATTTTAATGCATGATGATGCATTAATCCTCTGCTTTAATGTGTTAAAACAGGGGAGACATCTTCGGATCTTTGTGGTGTTGATCTGGAGGCTTGATCGGCGTTTCGGCAAGCTTGCGAAACGGTATCGGTGAGTGAAGTTTGGTTTTCAGCTTTGAAACCAATGTTTGAAGGTTATGGGAGCTTAGTTTAAGTCTAAACAACTTAGCTAAGCTCAAGAGTAAGTTTTCGAAGAAACTCTCTTTTTGATGGATAATGACTTGTTGGCATGATTTGGGCGTTATAGGTATGCGTTTGATGGATCGAAAGCTTGTTAAACCAGTAAATTTCTGCAATTCTGGGCAGGCCGTATCGGAACGGGTGCTACCATTTCGGAACAGGGGCCTGAAATGGCCTTAGCGTTTCGAAACGGGTAGAGACGTTCCGAAACGTTTTTGCTACTGCCAAGCCGTGTTTCGGAACAGGTTTCGAAACGGTCCCGCGTTTCGGAACGGTTCTTCCCCGTTTCGGAACACTCGACCGTTGGGCACTGAATCTTATGGTTATATGTTTTGAAATCCTCACGTTTTAGTCTTGATTATTATATGTGAAATTGTTTGAGTTTGGAATGTCCGTTTAAGATGAAATTTGGTAGAGAAGCATGAAACATGATTAATTTCATAACGGTAACTTAAAAGTTGGCAAGGTCCTCTTAATTTCCAAAATTTACAAATTGGTCCCTAAATTCGTATGTTGTGCAATTGAGTCCCTTAATGTTTTCTGATTGCTGTGATTTTTTGAGTATGCTTATCTCAAGAGTACACCTAGGGTTAATATGCATATAGACAAGGTTAAAAAGAAAAAAAGACGGGTCTTTAATCAAGGTTGACTTTTGGGTTGACTTTGGTTTTCCCCGTGTAATCTTCGTAGTTCGGGTCAACCGTCTAGGCCGGGCTAAGGGGGTTACAAGTGATGTTGTTTGTTATGGAGAATTTGATAGTGTTCCCAACGTCTATTTCCAAGAGAACGATCAAGGTATGCATATTAGTTCATATTGCATCTTCTGGTGGATTCTAGGTGCAATTGTGCATATTAGTTGAGGGTAGTTGTTGTTGAGAGTGTTGAAATTTTGAAGTTGGGAGTTGCTTTCTACGATGGAGATTGTTCAAGAACGGACTAAATTCTGTTTAATGATATTTTGGCTTAAATGGAAATCCAAGGTTTAAGGATGTTTGGTTTCTAAATATCTATTTTGTTCGAGAATTCTTTCCCAAAATGCTCTTTAGGTAGTTTTCTCGTGTTTTCCTATGTTTGCGAAGTTGAGTTCGGTATTGAGACGTACCTTGGTGTGGCTCCCGAATCATTATTGTGTCTTGTTGATGGACAGAAAGGAAATGTATGAGTTGAGAATGTGATTGTGATAATGGTTGGTTTTTGGATATGTTTGATCGAAAGTTCTATTTTCTGGAGCACCAACGTTGTGGTTAATGGTAGTGGTGTTTAAGAACGTTTGGTTGGTATGGGTTTTTCAGTTAATCCAGGTAGAAGACGAGTACACAAGTCACATTTGAGGTTGAGATGAGTTTAGTATTCTGTGAATATTTAATTTTCTGAGTAGCAAGAGTAGTGGTATTCTCATGAACATGTTACCGAGAAGGATCTTGATCGACAAAAAAATAATTGTTTGGTATGCTTTGTAGCAAAGGAATATTAGTTTTGAGAATGTTATTGGTAAGTGTGAATAGTTAAACATGCACAGTGCATAAACACTTATATGCATATATTTAAATATGTGAATACATGCATACATTTGGGCATGACATTAGAGGTTTTGCATACACACACATAGACATATATGCAGGCATATAAGTAATCATGCATGCATATGTTTACACTTACGAATGACTTTTCAGAGGCCGGTGAGATAGTGATGTAAGCAGTGTAGCGTGGATAATTGGGTTTAATTAGGGATATTCTCTGAGGTCTCATGAATTGTAGAAGGTGTTATAGATTGATTCTCAAAAGTTAGAGTTGTTCTAGATTTGAAGCAACCAAGGTTGGTATTAGAAGTACGTTGTTTTTTTGGGTCCAGATATTTGTTATTGAAATTCGCTAAGGAATCTTCTGAGGTTGTTGTACCGTTAGCAAAATTGCGGCGAACGATGTTCTATTGAATTGGATATTTTTCTAGGCTCCAGAGATCGTAGCTTGAGTTTAGTTCGTTAATTAATGCCAGGTTAATAATCTATTATGTTTAAAAATGAATATGGCAAATTGAACATGGCTAATGTTTTCGAAGGTTATTTAATTGGTTTATTAAATAACAAGAAAAGTGTTTTGATGATTTTTAAAACGAGACAATTTGGTTTTTAAAGTAATTTTTGTAAAAATAAATAGAAAAGGGGAACATGCTAAGAATCTTTAGGGAGCAGTCTCTCCCTTTGTATTTTAACAAACTCAATTTTCTTTTGTTTTTTAAACTACTGATAGATAATATTTTTTTAAAATCGTGGGTTCTTTAAAATTTTCTATCAACTAAAAACTATTGTTTTCGTATTTTCTACCTCCTTAAAAATGTTTTTCAATGATCAATTGATTTTTTTTCTAATCTGTTTTTCCATCCAAATGATTTTTAAACTTGAACGAATCAGTAGATTTTGATCAACAATGATTTTCACATTAGAATACAAGGGGGAGCTCATTTTGGTTGTATTCCTATCAATCAAGGTGAGCTATTGTTTCTTATTGACATTCCACACGCTTTGTGTACTTAATCTATTACTTCTATTAACACTTGTGATTAAAACATATTTTATTGGGATTAATTGGTTTGTAATGGTTTTAAGAACAAGTAATGGTTAGTTATTCCAAACCTAATATCTTCTAATGGGTACTAATGAATCTATGTGGTTAATATTAATCTAGAAACAAATTTTGCAAGTTTTGACCTGGAATTAGTTTAACTACCTAATTGAGATAGTTCTTCTCTATGGATTATGGTTGATGTATGGATAAGATGAACTTTTATTTTTAGCCGCTATTGTTGTGGATTAATTGAAGAGTGTTGCAATGATTTCTGAGTTGAAATTACTCATTAAAGTTGATTTGAGATTAGAAACAATCGAAGTATGCTAAATGTTTTCTACAATATGTAGGCATTGGTTTGGGAGTAAAAATCATATAAGTTTTGTGCGGATTGAGACAAAGAGAAACCAAATATCATATGGGTGGTTGAGTGTTTCTCGACGTTTCTCCGTGGATGAGGGTTGTAAAGAATAGTTCGGAATGGTATGTTGAATCAAGTCTTAATAGACGATATGTAGATAAAAGAGAAGACCAATTTTGTAAAACTTTGTGTCAAGATAGTTTTAAGCTCATATGTGTAATCGATAATTTGCCTACGTTTATATGGTGATGTTTGGGTGACCTTTTGTTTACTGCCCCCGTAATGAGGAAGTTGGGAATTGTTGATTTTATCAATGGTAAGGGATGTTTCTGGTTAAGTCTCTAGCAACTAGCTGTTGCTCATCGAGATGATTGAATTTGTGAAAGTTATGTCGCGTAAGTGTAATCGAGAGAGTTGTTGGATAAGTACGGTTTGTATTTGTTTTGTTCCCTTTACGAAAATTTTGAGGTCGAATTTTTTTTAGTGTGAGAGAGTTGTAACACTCCGAACAATGGGCTAGAAGATTCGGGTGAATTATCAAAATCGAGTGGAATTTTTGGTTAGACTTTAGCTAATTAATTAATTCCGCAAAATAATTTTAGTTGATTAAATTGATTTCCGATATATTTATCGTGACAAATATTTTTGAAAGTATAATTAATGAGTTTGTCAAAGGAAGAAATTGAACTTGGGTAATTTTAAATGGTTTGATTTAATATGAAATTATATAGTGACTATATTACAAGGATTGTAAAATTTTATTAATGGCGGAATTATAAAAAGAACTAAAGTGATGGTTTTATGAGGTTATTTGGCACATTTATTAAATAAAGCTTTTACTACCTATTTCTAACTAGAAAATGACGTTGATTATTATTTTCTCAAGAAAGAAATTATATCTAAACTTATTATATCTCTTTTTCTCGTAAGATTCTCCCAAACACCATCTTAATATTCTTTGATTTTCTTATCCAATTTCTATTCTTTTTTTCCTAAACCATTTTTAATCAATAGCCACACGAGATATTTTGATTTCTCTCATTTTGTTCAATGAATTTCATGTTGGAAGAATAGATGAGCAATCTTCATTTTCAATTTCTAATTTATTTGGGTATGCTTTGATTTTCTAATAATCTCTTAATTAATTTGTGTTGATTTTTATTGTCTTTTAATTTTAAAACAAATTTTAATGGATTAATTTAATTTCTAGATGTTAAAGAGTGAATCATGATTTGATAAATAAAATCTAAATATTCTAATTAGATTATAAGTTATTCTTGTGATTTAGATGTAATCTAATCTCAATTTTATGAAAATAGTACCGGAATTAATTGAATTGGTTAAATTTAGATTTGAGTGCTTGAATGGGTTAATTTGTAGAATGGTTTGTTGAATTATATGATCATATATTAGTTTGCTCCATATATATTCGATGAAATGTTGGTGAGGATTCTAAAGCTGAAAAAGGGGGAAATATCAAATGGCCATGGTAGGGCAGGGGTGCGGCTGTTACAGCCCTGTTATGTGTGTGACGTGGCTTAAATAAAAGGGAATACAAAGGGCTGAGCATGGCGTGAAACAGAGCAGAGAGTGAGCAGCTACTGCTCTCTAGTTTTCGTGTAGTGGCTTCAATAAAAAAATTAAAAGAGGGAAAATGGGGTATTGGAGCATGGCAGTGGCGTTAGTATTAAAAAAGAGGGAGGGAAATTAATACCCTACAGTAGCGTGAAGGGGTAATAGGGAAAGAATGGATTATTTGATTTGTGAATTATGTGTAGGGAAATAGGCATGTTAAAGAATCGGAAATATTTTATTCAAGTGGTTATCTTTGTGTGGTCCTATTGATATTGACCCTTGCATTTTTTAATGGAGTTTGACAACCGTTTGGATAATTTGCGGTTAGCCGCCGAGGCGTTGGCGTCAAGACGATAGCATCGAGGCGATAGCAAGTTGGTAAGTGCAAATGTGTTCTGGTACTATAAAGATGTTTGAATTATGGATTTGGGGGTTTATCTAAAGCCTAGCAGGCTTAGCTAAGCTCGGAAGTAAGTTTTCCCTATTTCGCCTTTTGAATGTCGGTTTGATATGGCTATTGATTTATATGTTTCGTTTTAAAAGCATGAATTGGTTTACGTACTATTTTACGCATCTTTTGAACGACATGCAATGATTTATTAAGTATATGAATGCCTAAAAGCATTGAGAAATGGTTCCTAAATGAAATGTGGTTGTTGTCTTTGGCAATGTGGATTTGCATATGGAAATGTTTTGTTCAATGCATATGAAAAACAGTAGGTAAATGTGTTTAAAAGTGTATATTGGGTAGTGACAACAAAATAAATGTTATCGAATATAGTTTGCATGTCATAGGGTTTTAAGTGCACTATAATAAGCCGCCTCATGGTCGTTGTTACCTCCTCAAAAGTACTAATTTTTATGTCTATATTACAATGCTTATGCTTGATTTTGTCTATATTTAGTTGCATTTAGATGTTAAATTCATGCATTTGAATAAGGAATTGAGAATTTTGTCTGTGCCAGTGTGAATGGTTGTTTTGTTGGTAATTTTTTAGGTTTTTGGCATTGCAATTGGCAAAAAAAAGCAGCGTAAGAAGGAATTGCCAGAGAGAATGTCGAGATACTGTTGGCACAAATGGACAAAACAATGCCAAGTACTGGTTGGCAAAGAAGAGGAATTTGATGCTAGGCCAAGAAGCTGTTGAACCCGAAAAAATAGGACCAGATTAGGCTGCAAGAAAATAGTAATTGGACCAAACTACGAAAAAATAGTAGAAAAATAGTGCCAAGCTTGGCTGGCAGAATGATGCCAAGTTTGGTTACCAAAGGATCGATGGCGGAATGACGTCAGCTCTAACCTAATCACCTTATCACTTAAAATCTAGATAAAGTTGATCACAAGTCTTATCTATTGCGCATTCAAATTTCAAATGCAAAGGCTTATCCTAGGGCTTCTTCGCACGCCTATTTAAAGAACGATCAAGCAAGCATTCAGGGGGAGGCGTGGAGAGTGGTCCATCGATGACCGGCTGCACCAAGGAGACGTGGTTCGACCAGCTTAACCGAGAGCCTGGATCTTGAAGAGCTGCATCGAGAGACCCCTTCTCGCCCCATTCTCGTTGTTTAGATGTTTTTTTTCTTTCAAATGATGACGTGTTCTCAAAACGTTGAAGGTTTTTTGGTTGATACCTTCACCGTGAACTAATTTAATAATTGGTGGGGGATGTTTGCATTGAACGCTGATTTTATGTTAAGTTTTTTTATAATGAAAATGCTTCATCATTGTTTCTTCTATCTGGCATACTTTATTGTTTCCTAAATACTATACCAAGCGTGAGCTGACACTGTTAGCCTATTGCACCTCAATATCTTAACAGACTTGGGTAGCAATGATCAAGTTGCTGGATACTAAGGCGAGATTCTTCGAGAGAAGATGTTCAAGTAGATGAACTTACTTCGAAGTTAAATCTACCCCTTAGGAGTATAGATTGATTATTAATCAAATTTGTTTATGAAAAAAACATTCACTATAGAGATATAGGAGTTTTTACACGACCAATTTAGGGCAATGAATATCGAGAGAGGTTTTGGCAATTTGAATATGCTCGGCAAACAATGTCAAGGCATGACATTATTAGAAGCTGGCATGACACCATGCATCCCTTGCCAACACTCACCATTCATTTGACACTCTCCTTGTCAATGCTAGTTTATTTTACTTTTCTTGTTTTCACTTTATTTTTAAATCGACTCTCAACTTAAACAATAGTTTTCTTCAACAAGTAAACTTTCAAAGCAATCGAATTCCAAGTCAATCTTTGTGGGATCGGTACTCAGCTTACTGTTGTATTACTTGTCGACCATGTATACTTGCACGCAAAAGACTCAATCTTTGGCATTGTTTTTATCACCTTTCCAATACATTTTATGCCCCTTTTGCTAACACTCACGTGATTCGCAACGAGGTTTTGGTGTCGTTGTCGTGGATTGCAACGGAATTGATTGTTTTGATTTTTACTTGTCTTTGTTTTAGTTTATGATTATTTTCCTTTTATTATTTATTTTTCTAACATTATTTTTAGTTTCATTTAGTTTAGGTACTTCTAAGAACATGGAGGATCGGAGAATGAGCATTAGAGACCATATTGAAGCTTACGACCGATGGCATTACCAATAAAATTTTCCATGGGATTCTGAAACAACATGCTACAATAGTTAGTTCAAGGGGATTCTAAAATTCACATGACACTGATTTTGAACATCAATTGAAAATCAAAATAGCTATCTGATGCAAGTTTCATCAATTGAAAATCACATGACACTGATTTTGAACATCCTAAACAGCACGCTACAATAGCTAGTTCAAGGGGATTCTGAAATTCCAAACCAAGAAGACGAAGGCGGGCAAGCGATTATTTGTCAGGAAGAGAAATCAGTGCTAGCATGTGAACCTAAGGAAGTACAGAAAGAAGAGGCAAAGGTTGATGATGCCAGACCCCTATCTGATGCCAGACTGCTATCCGATGCTAGACCACTATCTGATGCTAAACGCTATCCGATGCCAGGCATTAGTCGGATGCCAACACCACCTCGACAAAACTAGTGGAGCCATCATTTGCCAACCCTACCTTGGTAAAACAAGCAAGTATTACCGTCGACATTTTCAAAGCTATTCAGTGTACATATGAAATTGAATGCCATGCAATTGAGCCAATGGAATCCATTTTGGATGAGAACCTGGCCTTGAATTTCCAAGGAATTAAAGTTGATGCCATAAAACAAAAATGTGATGGCAAAATAATTGAGCGGCGGAGAAGATCGATTTTGGTCGGAGCTGATGCCATGAAGCGAGGTGTGCTCAAATGGCTTGTTGCTGGAAGGAAAAGTGGATGCCAAATGACTAGGAATGAAGAGCTAAATCATGAAAATTTTTCCGTAACAAAAATGCCAAAGATATTGCACCTCAAAACTGAAGATTTCATGAAGATTTTGGAAGAAGATGAGGATGACTATGCCTCGACAACAAAGAGATTCATTAGTTTTCCAAGGTGGTTGTTCAAAGCCACCATGGTAAAGTATTCCCTTTCATTGTTCAATCAAGAATTTGACATGATCAAAGGAAAGAAATTCTTTGGTTTTTTATGTTGGTTATTCATACAAAGGATTGCCACAGCCTACCACCTACAAACCAAGGGTCAACGTTTGAAGCACTATTTGGAAGGTGATCAAAACAAAGCCAAGAAGGTTGTCCTCTTGGTAAAGGTGCCGTAACATCATCTTCAAGGTTTGATTTTTGTAAATATTAGGATTAGAGGTTTTTTTCTTTTTCATCGTTTTCTTTATTTGTTTATATTTCTTTTAGTTTTTATTTTTCCTTTACTGCATTGAAAGGTTTTCTTTGATTATGTGCGAATTTGGTATGCCAGGAACAATGCCAAGGTGAGGCTTGGCATGAGACGATGACACATTGAGTGAATGTTGCGTGCCAAGCAGAATTCCAATGTAGAGGATTGGCATGTGATGGATAGAAATATTGGAAGAAGAGATTTATCCTAGCTTGATTAAAGTCGGCCCATTAAAGAGAGATATTATTTTTCTTTGAATTTTCACCCTAGTCGCCCAAAAATTAAGTTCAAATTTAAATTCAACTTAATCATCTTATCACTTCACTCCTTAAACCTATACTATCACTTACACCTTATCACATCACCCTTATCACTTAACCCCTTATCAAATCAAAACTTTTCCTTTTCATCATTATCCCCATTAAATTAGGCTACTTTATTACACCCCATTAAACACTCAAACTTTTTATTTTCCACCTACCCTATTCGTTCAAAGAAACATAAACCCTTTTTTCACTTCTCTCCCTCTTTATCAAGCAAGAAACCAAGATCTATATTTTCTCTTCTTCTTCCTTTGTCCAAACCATCCAAAGCTTCATCTCATTTCAATGGCTTCTTCATTAACTCCCTTGAAAATATTTTTCAACAAGGAGATCCGGAAAAACATGAAGCAAATTTCGCCTCAAGGTCCTTTTGCTATGAGAAGCACTTCGACTTCAAGGGTGAGGCAACCCTTGGATTTCCCTCCAAATTCATGGCGATAGTCAACCAACACAAATAGGAGCCATTTTGCCGGAAAAAAAGAGATATTTGTGCCACTATCATTCGACAATTCTACACTCATCTTGTTACCAAAGATTCACCCTTCTTGATGATTCGAGGTACGTGTGTGTGTGTTTTGATGAAGAGTATATTAACACCATGTTTGAGTTGGAAGGTGCAGAGGATGACATTGAGTTTGCCGACTCAATGGACGTTGTCAAGAGAAAGAAGCTGATGGCAAAACTGTGCGAGCCTGGCAATACATGGATCGTTTAATCAAAGGGACACCACACGGTGAAACGGCTGGAATTGAAGCCCCATCTGAGAGGATGGAATCACTTCTTAAAGGTGAATCTGATGCCAACAACTAACAATGAAACCGTATCGAAAGAAAGGCTGGTACAATTGCACTCCATCATTACGGGGCATAAGGTTAATGTTGGTCGAATCATCATTGAGGAAACATATAAATGTGCTGACAAAGATAATGGTAGTTTGGTCTCCCCTTTATTAATTTCTAACATTTGCATGGAACATTGTGTGCCCAAGCTTGATACAGATAAAGCCCAAACGATCAAGGCTACAACAATCACAACTGCCATATGTAAAAACCTCACTGCTGCCGAGCCAAATGACCAATGCAAGGGAAAAGAAAAGGTGCCGCTAAAGCCAAAGGTGTTAAAGGCGGAGCCTGAAGCTCCCATAATAGCTGATGCAAGGGCACTGCTCTCACAGATCTACCAACGCCAGGAGGTCATCCTCCAAAAACTAGAGAGAGTTGAGGAGCGAAATCTCAAGCTCTGGCATTATGTTCATGCCAGGGACGTTGTCATCAAGGAGACTGTTGAAGGGTTGTCCCCAAGTGTCTTGCCAGACTTTCCAAATTTCCTTGCCGAGATCTTTTCCAGCGACGATGTCATGCCAGCCAGTCCCCAATCCGCTCGTACCCCGTCTGATGCCATAGTCCCATTACCTCTAATTCATGTTGAATCTTCTAGTACCGACTCTCTAATTGAATCTAAGAAAACCAAAGCCAAATTAACCAAATTTCGTGTCGTACCGTCATAGTCCGATGCCACCGACGCCCATGCCATTTCAGATCCTGTTACGACTATGGAGCAATTTGGAGCCTTTACTACTGCAAAACCAGCCATGGCAAGAGTGAATTGCAAATCCCCCTATCGTGGAAGCTTTGTCAAGAGGAAAACCCGAGTCATACGAGAAGTATCATCTAAAGGGGAGTCCTCCTCTTCCTAAACTCCTGTACATTTCATTTAATTGCATTTTCATATTCATGCATTCTATTTTTCTGTTTTTATTTGTATATATGTGTTGTTTTCATGCATGAGGAAAATCTACATCTTGGGTTTGGGGGTGTGCATTTCCTCACATTGATGCCATTCCATGCATTTCATTTTTAAATTTTTATTGTCATGCCATGTAGGTCATATAGATTAGATGCATACCGAACCGTTAAAAAAGATAGAAAATAAAAATTTTGCCTCAGATTAATTTTGAAGAATGTTAACACAGTTAGGCAAGTTTATTTTGATCTAGGTGTCTGTTTGATGATGATATTTTAGTCATTAGTATGCCATGCCAACAGAATAGTTATGCCAGGTTTGCTTGGCAATTGATCTCTAGTTTAGGAAATTGAGCCTTCACTTGACACGTAATATGCATCTAGTTCCCTAGCAAACTTAGAATTTTTGAAACTAAGCTTAGATTAAAAAGAGAGAGATTTTTTATGCGAGGGTAAATGAAATGAATAAGGCAACAATGTTTGCCAAGGAAAGAGAAAGAAAATTGAACTCTCCTCTACCTTAGGGATAATAAGTTACTTGGGGCTTTTTTGGTTTGCTCCCTCTTAATTATCAAGTCCAAAACCTTAGGATATGAGTTGAAGAGAAAGCCTATTGATATTTAGATTAACGTGGGGGTTCGTGGTATGCTCTCTCTTACTTCTCACGCCAAACAATGTCACGAAGCAAGCTTAAATTAATGCCAGCAGAAAACCCTTGGCAGGAATAAAAGAAAAATAATTATGAGTTTAGGTAGTAAATTTGACTAAGGGAGTGAAAGGTTACTTGATGCATATTGCCTACACATTGTGCACTCTTCATGAACTTAGACTAGAGTTATATTGATGCACTTGAATTACTACCTGCTTGGCATTGTTGCACTGAGATACTTGAGGACAGAAATATAGCCAAATTCTGCTTGCCAACACTTGTTGGCATTCCAGCCAAAATTCTGTCGAGGTATTATTTTCATATTTTTTTCTTTTTATTTTTCTTTTCATTACTTGAGGACGAACAATGAGCTGAGTTTTGGGGTGTGTTAGCTCCTCAAAAATACTAATATTTATGCTTATATTATAACTCTTTTGGTACTTTTGAATACGTTTAGTTGCATTTGGATGTTAAATTCATGCATTTGCATTAGGAGTTGGGAATTTTGTCTATGCCACTGTGAATGGTTAAATTTTTTTGGTAATTTTGTAGCTTTTGGCATAACAATTGGCATAAAAGAGCAACGCATGAAGGAATGCCAAAGAGAATGCTGAGATGTTGTTGGCATAGATGGACCAAACAATGCCAAGTACCGGTTGGTAGAGTAGAGGAATTTGATGCCAGGCCAAGAAGATGTTGAACCCGAAAAAAAATAAGACCAGATCAAGCTGCGAGAAAATAGAAATTGGACCAAGCTCTGAAAATATAGCGGAAAAATACTGCCAAGCTTGGCTGGTAGAATGATGCCAGGTTTGGATGCCAAAGGATCGATGTCAGAATGATGTCAGCCCTAACCTAATTAGCTTATCACCTAATCAACTTATCACTTCAAATCTGGTTAAAGGTGATCACAAGCCTTATCCCTTGAGCATTCAAATTTCAAATGCAAAGGCTTATCCTAGGGCTTCTTCGCACTCCTATTTAAAGAGCGATCAAGAAATCATTCAAAGGGAGGTGTGAAGAGTGATCCAATGACGTCTGGATGCACCAAGGAGACGTGGTTCGACCAGCTTAACCAAAAGCCTGAATCATGAAGGGCTACATCGAGAGCCCCCATCTCGCACCCTTTTCTTTGTTTTCTTTTAAATAATGATGTGTTCTCCAAACGTTGAAGGGTTTTTGGTTGATACCCTCACCATGAACTAATTTAATAGTTGGTGGGGGGAAGTTTGCGTTGAACGGTGTTTTTATGTTAAGTTTTTAATAATGAAAATGATTCGACATTGTTTCTTTTATCTGTCATACTTTATTGTTTCCTAAATACTATGCAAAAGCGAGAGCTGGAACTATTGGCCTATTGCACCTCAATATCTTAACAGATTTGGGTGACAACGATCAAGTTGCTAGATACTAAAGCTAGATGCTTCGATAGAAGATGTTCAAGTAGATGAACTTACATCGGAAGTGAAATCTACCCCTTAGGGGGCGTTTGGTTTGCGGAAAAGATCATTACCAGAGGGAATAATCTTTTCCGGAATCACATACCCACGTTTGGTTCAAGAGCATCCCTCCCAGGGGTAATGAAATATTCCCAACAATAGCTATTTTTGGGTCTTTTCCTGGGAATGTCATTCCCTCCCTTTTCTTAGGTATTAGACAATTCCCTCCCCTTTGGACAAGAATACCCTTAAAAATATATAGTTATTTTAAAATGATATTTCATTTTTGTATATAATTACACAAGTATAAATTTATTTTATTTTTTAGCGGTTTAGGGTTTTAATACTTATTATAAAATAATTTGATGCATATAAAATAAAAATATATCAAAATTTTATTTTATTTCGATTTTTTATACATGTGATTGATTCAAATTTTATTATTGGTATGTGTTTTTTTACATTCATTATTTATGATCAATTTTCATAAAAAGGTTTTCATATTATATTTTTTTATATATTTTCTATGAACTTTTATGTAAATATTTTGAATTTAATCTTAAAACTTCAGTTGGTTAAAAAAGAAAATATATTTCAAGGATAATTTGGTAAAACATGCATTTTTTCTATCTTATATTCCTTCAACCAAACAATGTAATCTTACATTCCTGCCAAACAAATCAAACAAGGTAATACAACATTCCAGGTAATATGTTAAGTAATGTAACATTCCGGTAATCTCATTCTCAAAGGTAATCTTACATTCCGTGAACCAAACGAATCCTTAGGAGTATAGATTGGATCTTAATCAAATTGGTTTCTGAAATCGCATCCACTGTAGAGATATAGGGTTTTTACACGATCAATCTAGGGCAATGACCATTGAGAGAGTCTTTTCCAATTTGAATCTTCTTGGTAAACAATCCAAGGCATGACATTATTAGAAGCTGGCATGGCTTGGCTACCGTGAAAACCAAGAATCCCTTGCCAATGCTCATCATTCATTTGACACTCTCCTTGCCAAGGCTACTTTATTTTACTTTTCTTGTTTTTACTTTATTTTCAAATCCACTATCAACATAAACAATATTTTTCTTCAACAAGTAAATATTCAAAGAAATCGAATTCCAAGTCAATCTCTATGGGATCGATACTCAACTTATTGATGTATTACTTGTCGAGCGTGTATACTTGCACACAAAAGAATCAATCTTTGGCACTGTTTTCATCAGGGTTGTGATTGTACCGTATTTCTCCGACCATTAAGAACCGCAATCGTTGAGGGGTTACTCCGGTTGGTGGATAAAAGGTGTGTTTAAAGGTACCACCAAGAATAAAGGTGTGTTTAAAGGTACCACCAAGAAAATCTGAGTATCCGATGTGTTCAAGGACGGACATAGGGAAGTGTTGGGGGGCAGCCACACCCCCTAAAAACTTTAAGTTCCCATATATTTTATATATTTCCTTTGTATTTTCTGTTGATAATCTTATGTTGCACCCCTAAAATCTTGTAATTTTGCACACTTACATTTCTAATATAGTTTTCTGATAGTTCGCACCCCTTACATGAAATCATGCGTTTGTCCCTATATGTGTTCTCCTAAAAATTCTATGATATAATTTTAGTCACTCTAATTCCAATATATGATTTAATGTATCATGATGGATTGGAAAGGATTTGCATATTGTGATATGTCATGTTGCTCTCTAAACTTTGCAATTGAAATTATTATGCATGGGAAGGCTTAAATTATGGTTTTTGCATATGAGATTATGCTTATGGTCCATGATACATGATTTTGCATATGGTTGTCATGCAAGTTTTATTTAAATACTTTGGAATTGGTATATTTGACTTGCTTTAATAACGAGTTTTTAATATCGATTTTGATTTCAAAAATGCATTGATGTTTTACCTTTTTCGAGCGCACTCACTTGGCATTATATGCTTACGCTCTCTTCACTTATGTAAATGTAGAGAATCATGCAAGTGCAAAGTTGTGGTTCGAGGCAAGGAGTGATCCCAGGACAAGCATTCTAAAGAGTATGTTTATAGTGTTTCCATTATTTGTAAAAATGCAATGTGGGTTAATAGTTGGGATGTTATTTGCTGCAAGGATTGATTATATGATTAGAGTTTATATCATGTTGAATGATGGTTTTATTTAATGTGTACGTTGTTTGTTTTATTTAATGCCAAGTACATTTGTTGGTTATGATCCAATGATTTAAAATAGTTTAAATAATGTTTGGATTGATGGTTTGTGTTCTAAGTGCACTTATGATCATGTACTTCTATTTCTTACTTGATCTATAGACTATGTTTGAGGTCTTGACCATTTGGGCTTCTTGGATAATGCTTTATTTTGTTAGGAAGCACGCCTCTAGATTAGTTATACGAATATGAATTGTGTTGAATAATTGGCATGTAATTATTTGAGTCTATTTGTTTAATGATGGTATAATAATAGAACCATAAAGATGTTGTATGTAAGAATTTGGACATGTTCGATTTGTGATTCAAATCCCTAAGATGCAATTTAGTTCAACATGTATCGGTACACATGATCGAGTATCGGTACGCGTAGCCGAGTATCGGTACACCCTTTTGCATTCCGATTATCATATTTGCTTCTATGCTTACATGTACCGATACGATATCCCGTGTACCGGTACGGATGGTAGTTTATTCCTTTAATGAGCTTTATCAAGTTCAAGTTCTTTACATTTTGGTCCTCATATGTTGATGCATCAATTCAATGGGGAAATGTTGTCCATTTAACTTGATATTTGGCAAGCATGCTTTTAATGTATCTAATAGATGTTAAAGCTTTTACAAACGTATTAGCTTCTGTATTTTTTCAGTTTTCTGATTTAGTCCTTAATTTCATATTTTGCTAAATTGGATGGTTATTTGTTATCCGCTTGAGCTGAAATTTGAAACGCTAGCGTGAAATATGATTAGTTAAGTATTGGTAGCCTGAAACTTGTATGAGTCCTTGTAATTATTCAGATTTGTGTTTTGGTCCCTAAAGTACTTGTTTTGCAATTGAGTGCTTTATCGATGTTTGTATCGAATAAAAATTTAGTCGTTGCTTGTATGTACATCATAGGACCTAAAAATGAATCTAGATAAGATAAAATAAAAAAAATGGACCTAAAGTCAAGTAAGATAGTTCGAGTTTGTTTCGGCAAACCTAATGTAAATTTCTTGGTTCAGGTCTAGCGACTAGGTCGGGTTAAGGGGGTTACAAGGTGATTATACCAAATGCGTCAAAGTGTAAATATTCAAGGGGGCATATCTAAATAAATTTCATCGAAAATTTTCAAATGCTTCTGACATTTTAAATCCTTCATTGATTACTTTCTTTATATGGCGATCTAGAAAAGAAATAGTCGCATTTTTTCTCAACTGCCAAACTAATAAAGTAATTGCATCCAACACGAAGTAATTTAAAAATTATTCATAATTCAAGTCATGTTATATCTCACGAGTCCTTATGTGTACTCTATTTGCAATACACCTTTAGGTGTTTGGACTAATGGTCTAAAATCTTCACTTTTTGAAGTTAAAACGTCTTTCTATATTGGCCAATCATTTGAATATATATAAATTTCTAAACAAGGTCTTCATTTTTTTTTCTTTACTTCTATAAAAGTATTCTATGTAAAATTATTGTCGACAACTTTTCTTTTATAGTTCCATTCTTTTCTCGTATTGACATAACTTGTCGAGATCTCTTTTCAATCTTTATTTTAGGTATTTGTTACTCTTCTAGAATTTTATTATTACTTATGTCTTTGGTTTCTTCAGGAGCACTCACCTCCAATATATGACCATCTCATATCAATTTTCATTTACAAAAATTTTGATCATTGGAACCATTTTCAACTATCATGCTTCAAGCATGATTTACATCCATTCGCTCTAATGCTCTAACATGTAATTCAAACTCAATACATTTTCAGCAGGTATATGAGACTTGATTACTCTCATTAGGTTAGTAAATATGTTTGGAAGTTGACATATAATAACATGAATTGTCTTATGAACTTCTGGTTCATACATGAGAATCTAGATAATTATAATTTATTTTCCTTTATCTAACTGATTATTATCTCGCCATGATATCGAGAAAAATCATGCCATAAATGTTTCTCCAATTAATGTTTAATAATTTAAACATAAAATGAGACTTATGTTCAATATATATTCTTAACCCTTTTTATATACCCATTTTGTGCGTTGTGGTGGAGCAATTTAACTATATTTCGCACATTTTAAAAATAGGAAATAGATAGCTTAAGACTAAACACCAATCATAACAAGGAGTTTATTATAATTTATTCGCTTGATGCATATAAGTGCAACTATATGTGAAATACCATATAGATCATAAATGTTTTGTTCTCATGGTATAACTATTAAAGAGGAGGCATCCAATCAAAATTTTGCTAAACCGTTGTTTTCAAAATCAATAAGCTTTGTAACATTTATTTCAACTAATATTAGCTAAAATATAAGCTCATTAGCTTTAGCAAGACGAATAGTCTTAATTGCACAAATTGAATCATTTTCTAATCAATCTCACAAACTTCTAGATGTAAGTTGATAATACATATGTAGATGCATCTAGTAAAATCATATAAAAGCTTTCCACATTTGTGGATAAATGAGCTCATGTTTCATTCAGATATGCAAGATGATAACTTGCAAAAATGCCTATATTTCATGCCTTTTTACTTAAGTATTTGCTTGGTTTCACGATCATTTCATAGCATATACATGCATTTAGGACATATAGTTGCATAGGGCTTTGCTTGTCTGGTGGTTTGATTTATTTTACAAGATTTGATGTTGCTGGAAGGGTATGTTCTGGTGTGGCGATGTGCAGGTGAAGTTGGAAAAAGGAGGAAAATGCCACAACATTTTGGACAACATTTCTGGGCGCAGAAAAGGAAAAAGTATTGAAGATAATCTCTTTGCCCACATGTGTGAACCCCCTATTTCTCTTTTATGCTACTCGTGAAGAGGGAATATTCCCTAAGACACTCAAGGAATGTTAGGGCACAAAACCCTAGGAGCCCCCACTATATAAAGGACAAGAAGCCCATATAAATAAGGAGAGAGAATTGATAGGAGAGCTTTTTGTGCGAGGAAAGAAAAGAGGAGAGTCAGCCGCTTTCTTCATCTTCTTCACCTTGCTGCCCTCCGTAGTTGAAGCTCCAAGGGGTGACCTTGTTTGCGTTCAAGAGAAGCAGTAAGCTTAGGGCGGTTCGTGGCAGTCCAAGACAGCGTTGGGAGTTTTTCTTTCCTTTTTAGTTGTCCTGATTTAGCATTTTTTATTCTGGAATGATCTATTTTAAACGAATGATGATGGGTGTTTATTGCCCAGCCATGAACTAATTTTAAGTGGCTAGGGCTTGCTTTGGATGATTTTATTTTGGTTTAATGGATGTTAAGTTATTTTCAGTCCCTTAAATTCTTTGTTCACTGTTTTATTGCCTTAGGTTTGTAAGAGCTTTCTAGAGTAGCCTTAACCTAAGTGTTGGATGTGCTTAATGGTCGAGAGAGTTAAGCCTAGATCTATGTAAACAATGGGGTTGTGCTGAGAGGCAAACCTTAACTCACAATAGAGATAAGGATAGGGTTTCAATGACTAAAAAGAGTAGCGCTTATTGATAAGTAGTTTCCTAGGGTTCATGCTGAGAGGTATTGTCGTAGCATTCTGGTTGTCAGGTTTCTTGCTACAGATAGTCTATAAGCATCATAGTAAACTCTATCGAGCATAGTTTGGGCTGGAAGTAGTCAAACATGCATGAGAATTAAGTGATGGATTCCTTAGCAAGCCTAGCCAGTCATTCTATAGAGAGTTTCACGCACGTGAGAGGACGTTGAAAGTTTATTCAGTTTTCTCCCATTTTCATATTCTATTTTTGCTACAACAATTGTTTACTCATCTAAAACTTGCTTCTTAATCAATATTCATTCTTTGTTTCGTATGCTTAAACTTAACTTGAAATACCTCCAATCCCTGTGGAGATGAAACTCACTCATTACTTTACTACTTGTTCAACGTGTATACTTGCACTATTTGTGTGTCATTTATAGTACATTATACAACGCAACAAGTTTTTGGCACCGTTGTCGGGGATTGGCAATTGGTTGTTTTAAGTTTAGTGTTCGTACTAGTTTATTTCTTCTTTTCTTGTATATATTTGCTTGTTATTTTCGTTCGTCTTTTTCAGGTGTGTGTGCTAGTGCACGACCTAAGAAGACCCGACAAACCCATACTATTGTATATTCCTGAAATTGAACATCTTTTTCGTCAATGGAGATGAATACAAGAAGCACTTAGAGTCATGAACGGAGCTCAAAATCAAGGAGGTTTACCAGCTGGTAATCATGAAGATCCTATTGCTGCAGCAAATGGTGGACATGTGGTTCAACCACAAGCTATTAGAGATCACTTGAATCCTATATTGGATGACCTCAACCCTGGGATTGTAGCTACAAAATTCAGGCAGCCCACTTCGATCTTAAACTCGTAATATTCAACATGTTGAACTCGATTGGTCAATTCGGAGGCTCGCCTCATGAAGATGCTAGGCAACACATATGTGCTTTCTTAGAAGTTTGCGACTCTTTTCGAAAGCAATGGACACATAAATATGTGATAAAACTCAAGCTTTTCCCTTATTCCTTGCATGATCGAACACGAGAATGGTTGAGTGGTGTACCAGTCGAATCAATGGAAACATGGATAGATTTGAGCAAAAGTTTTTTTGTTATGGTATAATCCACCGAACAGGAACACTCAGTTAAGGAATGATATTGCCTCTTTTCGTCAATTTGATGATGAATTGATGTATGAGTGTTGGGACAGATTCAAAAGCCTGCTGCGCAAGTGCACTAATTATGAATTTCATGATTGGACACAAGTAGTCATGTTCTACAATGGTGTTAATGCTCCCACCAGAATGATGCTAGATGCTTCAGCAAATGAAATTTTTCCGGATAAGTCACCAGAGGAAGCTTTCGACATCCTTCATAAAGCTACTAACAATGATTATCAATTTCCATCGTCAAGACTTGGAACGGGGGGAAGAACTAAATGGACACGTGACACAGATGGGGTTGCTTCAATTTCAGCTCAGTTATCCACCATTACAAGTATTTTGAAAAATCTCCAACGTTCTAATGAGGTGAAGGAAGTAAAGACGACATCCACTTGCCTTCGTTGTGATGGAAACCACCATTTGAGTGTGTTCCCAGATAATCAAGAGTCCACCAACTATGTGTGGAATTCCAACCGGAATAACAACCCCTACTCAAATACATATAATCCAAGATGGCGTCAGCATCCTAACCTTTCTTGGGGAAATCAAGGAAAAACCAACTATGGCAGCTCAAATTAGCCACAGAATTTGCCTGAACGACAAGGTTCTCACCAGAATCTGCCGTGGTAAAACAATAGAGGCATTACATCCTTATCGAACAGTAACTCATTGGAAGCTTCACTCAAGGACTTCACGAAATCCACTAAGGATTTCATGTCAACTACAAAGACACAGATGCAAGACCACTCTATGTCTATAAAGAGTCAATGAGCCTTGCTACAGAGTCATAGTTTATCCTTGTGATCGCTAGAAACCCAAGTAGGTAAGATTGCTCAAGCATTGCATGTGTGACCCTAAGGAAATCTACCTAGTGATAATGAAGTCACTAAAAATCAAGGCAAAGAGCAATGCAGTGCACTCACATTGAGGAGTGGAACCCAGCTTAACAAGGAAGATAAGTGTGAGGGAAATAAGAAAGAAGGACCAGCTCCCAAGGAGGTGCAAGAGGAACCTGATTTGCAAGAGGAGTCATCAAGTGAAAGGGATAAGAACGGGGATTCGACAAATGAACCTATCAAAGAAGGACAAAATGCTATAGTAAAAGGATAAACCCTCAGCTGTAGAAGAAGAAGTCAGACCCCCATCACCCTTCCCTCAACGACTGAAAAAGTAGAATGAGAATCTTCAAGTGAAGAAATTTGTGGATGTTCTTGACCAGCTTCACATCAAGGTCCCTTTTTCTAGAAGCCATCGACCAAATGCCCACATATGCTAAATTTCTTAAGGACATTTTCACCAAGAAGAGGAAGATTGAGATATATGAGATTGTTGCTACAGCAAGCGAATGTTATTCTGTGTGGAGCAAGCTACCCCTTAAGAGAAAGGATTTTGGCAACTTCATCATCCCTTGCTCTATAGGTGATAATTATGTTGGAAAGGTCTTATGTGACATTGGGTCTATTGTGAATCTCATACCCAAGTAAGTTTTCATAAAGCTCGGTATAGGAGATGTAAGGCCAACCTCTGTCATCTTGCAATTGGTCGACCGATCTCATGTACGTCCAAAAGGAAGAGTAGAAGATATAGTGGTAAAGGTGGACATATTTGTTTTCCCAGACGACTTCCTCATTCTCGATTGTGAAGCAGACGATAATGCACCCATTATTTTCGGGCGACCATTCCTAGACACCGGTCGAATTTTGATTGATTGTGAGAATGGTGAGTTCACCATGATAGTGGTTGACCAAAAGGTTACCATCAATGTCTTCAACACTCTTAGATACGTGGACGAATATGAGGAGTGTCAGTACATGCATGATGTAGTAGAAAGGGAAACTGCAGATCTTTGATGTAATAATTTTTTTGGAAATGGATGAATACGAGCAACTCCACGAGAAGGACCGCGAGGAAGACTATGAGGTTGATTATGAGGAGTTCGAGGATTCTCTAAAGGATATGGAGCAGATTATCATGCTGGAAGCTAACCCATGTACACATTTCGAACCTCTTGATTTTTCAGAATTTATTCCTCCTAAGCCATCACTCGAGCATGCACCCATATTGAAATTGAAACCTTTCCATCACATCTAAAGTATGCCTATTTAGGAAGTAATGAGACATTACTTCCGATAATTTCATCTAGTCTTATGCCTAAGCAAGAATCTAGCTTAATAAATATGTTATGACAACATAAAAGAGCTTTAGGCTGGACTATGGCTAACTTGAAGGGTATAAGCCCTACTATTTGTATGCACAAAATTTTGCTTGATGATTGTCACAACAATTCTGTCGAACCCCAAAGAAAGCTCAATCTAATCATGAGTTACTACCAACAAGGACCGTTACGGGGTGGAGGATTTGTATGGACTATCGGAATCTCAACAAGGCAACCAAGAATGACAATTTCCTTCTCACATTGATCGATCCAATACTAGATAGATTGGCATGGAAAGCATTTTAATGTTTCCTCCATGGATACTCAGGGTACAACCAGATTGCTATAGAACTTGAAGACCAAGAGAAGAAAACCTTCACCTGCATGTATGGAACCTACGCTTTCAGAAGAATGCCCTTTGGATTATGCAATGCTCCAGCAACTTTTTAGAGGTGTGTGCTGGCTATTTTTCAAACATGGTTGAAGAATCTTGGAAACTTTCATGGATGACTTCTCGGTCTTAGAAGATGATTTTGATTCATTCTTAGGCAATTTGGGGAAGGTGCTTAAACGGTGTGAAGAAGCTGTTTGGTTCTCAATTGGGAGAAATGTCATTTTATGGTGGCGGAAGGTATGGTTTTGTGCCATAAGGTATCGAAGAAGGGAATCGAGGTGGGTAAGGCAAAGATTGATGTCATTGAGAAGCTACCGCCTCCCACCACCGTAAAGGGCATACAGAGTTTCTTGGGCCATGCTGACTTTTATAGAAGGTACATCAAAGACTTCTCTAAGATCTCTAAGCCATTATGCAATTTCCTACAGCAAAATCAGCCCTTCATATTTGATGATAAATGTCGCATCGCTTTCACGGAACTGAAGGAGAAACTTGTCTCAGCGCCATTGTTGTTCCACATGATTGGAGCTCGCCTTTCGAGCTGATGTGTGATACAAGTGACTACGCAATAGGGGCAGCTCTTGGACAACGCCGAGCTAAACTCTTTCTTGTTATTTATTATGCTATCGTACCTTGAATGATGCACAAATTAACTACACCACCACCAAAAAAGAGTTGTTGGCTATTGTATTTGATTTTGATAAGTTTAGGTCATACTTAATAGGCACTAAGGTCATTGTTCACACCGATCATTCGGCTATTAAGTACTTAGTAACTAAAAAGGACGTTAAACCTAGACTTATTAGGTGGATACTTCTATTGCAAGAATTTGACTTGGAAGTTAGGGATAGAAAGGGGTGTGAAAACCAAGTAGCCGACCATCTCTCTAGGCTAAAAGTCAATAATGGAAAGCATGATGAACTAGATATTAAGGAGGAATTCCCTGATGATAAAATATTATATGCTACAACAATTCCTTGGTATGTTGATATTGTTAACTTTCTCGTTAGGGGTATTTTTCCTCTTGATTTGAATAGCCATGGACAAAGGAAGTTTATACATGATGTGAGATTCTACTTCTGGGATGAACCATATTTGTTGAAGCAATGTGTCGATCAGATAATTAGAAGGTGTGTCCGTGAAGAGGAGCACAATGAGATAATATTTCATTGTCATTCATCTCCTTGTGGAGGCCATTTTCGAGGGGCTAGGACAACCGCAAAGGTTCTCCAATCCAGATTGTATTGGCCCACACTCTTCAAGGATGCACATGAATTTTGCAAGGCTTGTGTTTGATGCTAAAGAACGGGGAACATTTCAAGAAGGCATGAAATGTCATTGCAAGGCATCTTGGAGGTGGAGCTTTTACACGTATGGGGAATTGACTTCATAGGACCCTTCCCTTCCTCCTATGGAGACTTATACATTCTTTTGGTCGTGGATTACGTATCCAAATGGGTCGAAGCAGCGGCTACTCCAAAGAATGACTCCAAGAAAGTCATGAAGTTCCTTCACAAGAACATCTTCACAAGGTTTGGTGCACCAAGAGCCATTATCAGTGATGAGGGAACCCACTTTGACAACAAGCTTATTGCTAAGGAATTATAGAGGTACGAAGTGCGACACAAGATTGCTATATCATATCACCCCACGACCAATGGCCAAGCTGAGGTTTCTAATCTAGAGATCAAACATATGCTTGAAAAAGTGGTCAACTCTAAAAGGAAGGACTGGTCTCCAAAGCTTGATGAAGCTCTTCAGGCTTATCGCACTGCCTACAAGACACCCTTGGGAATGTCGTCGTTCAAACTAGTATATGGAAAGGCTTGTCATCTTCCTGTTGAGCTAGAACACAAGGCTTATTAGGACATTAAAAAGCTCAATATGGATGCCCAACTAGCTGAAGAAAGAAGGCTTCTAGAGTTAAATGAGATGGAGGAGTTTAGAGCTCATGCTTATGAGAATGCACGTCTATACAAGGAAAAGGAAAAAAGAGGCATGACAAACACCTTTTTCTATGACATTTTTTAGAAGGACAACAAGTGCTCCTCTACAACTCCAGGCTCAAGCTCTTTCCAGGAAAACTAAAGTCTCGATGGTCAAGCCCTTTTCTAGTGCACAAGGTCTACCCCAATGGTGCAGTGGATATCAAAAAGCTCGACGATGACACAGTCTTCAAGGTCAATGGACAACGTCTAAAGATATAAAATGGAGCCCCAATTCGGCGAGACAAATCTTCCATATCCCTTCATGACCCTTGGGAGTTTGAATTCCTCACTTTTACTTTTATTTTGTTGTCGCATTTTTCTTGTTTTCTTGTTCATAAATAACTTAGCATGTATCTTTGAGTCATACTTTAACCTTTACTTTATTGTTCTTTATGCTTCTTTGTTTTATTTTATGCTTTTTCCTTGTCTTCATCTGCTCATTCCTGAATAACCCTAGAGGTGCATGTAGGTTTGTGAAAGAATCCCACTTTAAGTGCAAGTGTACACTGATGCCTAGTTGTAATATAAAAGATATCGTCTCCACAGGGATTGGGAAATTCTTCAGATTTTATCTTCCTGCACAAGTAAAACTAAAAACACAAGTGATTGGGATTTAATTTGATTTGATTAAATCTAAGAGCAAGTGAATTAAAAGATTGAGAATCTAGTTTGAGAGAATGGGTCGATATTGGAATGTGTCGTAGTGTGGATATTGAATGTTTTGTCCCGGTTAAAGTGCTGCAAAATCGAATCAGCTGTCTCGGTAGTTGTCAAGGTGATGCCTCGGCATATGACCCGCCGCGGCAGAAGATGATGCGCAGCCCAGGCGGCTGAGTGATGCTTCAAAGTTCAGCAAGGCTTCCTTCAATTACTCCTCCTTATCCCTAAGTCGAGGTGCTATTGGCGAACACGTCTTGATAATACCTCCCGACGTGAATCTAAGGATGAACACCAACCAATTCTTAAGCCTCATTTAGCCGCTGAACTTCTAACTTATTCTTAAGCTGAAGTAGTTTCACCCCACGTTGGATAAAACTGTGTTTACTCGTTTCGTGAGTCTAATTCTCCCGATATTAGACAAATCGATAATTTCTCTCTCCTCTCCCGATTTGATTGCAAACAAGAATAATGCCAAGAGTAAACAAACTTTGAAATTTTATTGCAAACACTAAAAACCTAAAAGAATACAAACAATCTCTCACAACTGCTCAACAAAACCAACCCTTGGCCCTAGGAAAAGTTTAGAACATGACGAATGAATGCAAGCACTAGGGTTTTGGTCAAAGAACTCTCGATATCTCCCCTAGTCGGCTAAGATTCATTATATATAAGCCTTAGCATACTCGAAGTTGGTTAAGGGACAAGAGTACAAATTGGAATTAAAGTAGATATAATAAAAAGATTAAACTCTAATCAAATATTGATTTAATCCAAGCTTGACTCGCGGTTGACTTCAAATTCCTTGATCTTTGACCGTGGCTTTTCTTGGGATTTTTGGCTCCAATCTGCATGCAAGTGGTCTCTAAAAATCGGGCTCGATGTGTTCTTCCAATCGCATACCACCTTGCATGTTTTCAGCTGTCTTGGGATTTCTACCTCGACAGAGGTCTGTATCGGTGTGAATGGCTCAGCATGGCTCCTTATTTTGGGCTTTTCCTCTGTAGCTTAGTCTGATCAGTTCTCCAGTAGGTACATCAACATCTTCCATCGATTTTCCAGCTCCTTCCTTCTGCCCTCCTTGTTGTCTCAACATAATCTGTCTGGGCAGGTATCTGTGCACAGTAAACACATACCTAAGCAATATCTTTTATAGAGAAAATAGTGAAATTCATCAAGCATGGAAAAGTATCTAATCTATGCAGTTTTGAGTATGTTTACCTAACTATGCAACTAAAATGGGCTTAAGTCTAACAATAATTGTGCTATCCTAGGGCTAAAATCTAGTACTTTTGCACACTTAACACGCCCCCAAACTCGAACTATTGCTTGTCCTCAAGCAATGCAATCTAATAGTAACATTCCAAAACTTAAAACCGTAAGAAAACTTAGCCTGAAAATACCTTGAGCGAATTTTACATACCGTGCAGCTACACACCTGACAACAACCCTTTGAATGACAATGCACTTACCCGGAACTGAACTATGTTTCTCGTGAGTGTGTACGGGTCTTGTGACAAGAATGATTCTTCGGTTTCTAAGTAAACTCTAGGAAAGCACCTTAATTCCCTTGGGTTTCTTCAAAGTTACTAGAGCCAATGCTAGTGTAGAGCGTTTAGGTGTTCTCTAAATATGAGCGCAAGTGCACACTTCTATCAAGTTATAGTATGAAAGATATTGTCTCCCTCAGGGATTGGCCAACTTATTCGAGTTGTAATTCATGCACAAAGAAAATTAAATGCACAAATAAATTTTAGTTTGTGAAAGAATTAAAAATAAATAAAACACAAGTAATTGAAGAAAAGATCAGGGTGATAGGCTGGGTCAGATTATGCTGCTCCCTAGTGTGAAACTGTGTTGAATAGGTTAAGATGCTTTGCGCTGCCAGACTTTGCTACCTCGGCGGAAGATGGCGGATTTGCTGCTTTGACGCTTTCCCTGCCTTGGTAGTGGAACAAACAATTGGCTCGGCGGCAAAGCTGGCAGTCCTTCAAGGCTCGGCAAAATGCTTCGATATTGATCCCGCTTATGTCTAAGTCAGAATAATGTTGTTTCCCACTCCAGATAATACACGTCACGGTGTGAATCTTGCAAAGACAGCATCCTTGGTTCATCCTCTTTTAGCCGCCTTAAACTCGTACCTATGTCTAGGCCAAATTGATCAACACCTGATTAGGATGAGGATCATACTTATCTCTTTTGTGAGTTCAACTCTCTCGATACCGAAAAATGGATAGTTAACAACTAATCATTCGAACATAATTGAAAACTATGAAGAGCATCAAATAAGCAAACCTTGAAAGTTTTATTGCAAAAACAAACTTAATACCTAAACAACCGTTCTCACACTAGTTTACAACATAACCCAAACCCAAGAAAGAATTTAGAACATAATGGCGGCAAGAAAACCTAAACAATGCTTAAGGGAAAACCTAAGTTGTCTACAATTAAAAAATATGTCAAGTATATATAGGCATTAGCTAGGTCAAGTCCTCCTTGGAGTAGAAGTCTTCAAAGTAGCTTTTGCATTAAATGCAACCTTTAATTCTGACTTCTTTGAGTTAAATGTGGACTCCTTCTCGTTACCTTGCACTGCAAGTTATCTCATTTTCCTCTTTCTGCGGCTCTATTCTTTGTTCCAGGCGTCATAAAATTGAATTGATGGCATTGTTAGAATCATGATTTTCTTCTCTACATATCGCACTCCAATTTTACACACCCCTAAACTCGAACTATTGCTTGTCCTCAAGCAATGCAAACTTAAACATACTTACCCTCTAAACTAAGCAGAAAGAAAAACCTATTTTAAACTTGATTTATCACCTCAAAGCCAGGCACCTACATTATATTAGTGAGAGGAGACGAGCATAATTTACCTCAAAATTAAACTACAATGCAGTGCAGTGTGTGCAGAAACTGTGTACAAGTTGAATACGTAGAATACTCTAAATAAACAAAGATGCTATTGTAGGGTGTCCAAAAGTTCTATATTTTGTACACATTCCTGCCCTTATTATTGTTGTTCCTAAGCTCATTTAGATATATTTAGGTGCATTGCATGCATTATAACAATATCTTCTCTTTTACCATGCTTTTATTGAATATTTTATGTTTGGTTGAGAAAAGTTATTATTTTAGTTTAGTTTATATTTCTAGGTGTTGAAGCAAGGAGAGGACAAGAAAGCTGGAACAAAATGAAGCTGTACTGAAGTAGTTCTAGATGCCACCAAGGACGCTGCCGAAGCAGCATTGCCGCCAAGTGTCTCCCAGGCAGGAGATACACCGACTTAGCCAAGATGGGTCGTGATTGAAAGAGGGCAATTTCCTAAGCCCAATGAGCCCAATCTTGCAATTTTTTGAAGACTGTAGCGACCGGTAGAGCTGATCCAAGATCGATAAGTAGGAGCACTTATCCTTACATGTAAATATATTTTAAGAACTTCTACTTCAAGGAGGACTCAAATTTAGGCCATTAGCCCTATATATACCCAATGTATGGAAGGGTATATGGGCACCTCAGATAGATTGCATATCGAGAGAGTATATATGGGGAGAAAGCTAGATAGGTTGGAGTTGTTGGGGTTCACGACCCAACTCTTCTAGGGTTTAGGCGCGTGTATGTAAAGTAGTTTGTGAGAAATGATTGTATTAGTTTTGAGTTGTTTTCAATAAAATTCCAAAGCTTGCTTAATCTATGCACTTCATTCTTTCGATAAGTCTACACTAGTCAGTTGAGAGAATCCATTTTTCGGGCACGAAAGGGTTAAGAACAGTCACAACATGTTGGGGTGTGACTAACTTGGTTCTACACCAGTCCACAAGTTTCAGCGGCTACGAGGGATCACCAATCGAATGGACTTGCCTATAGTAGGTTTACGCTGAGATTGCTAGGTATTGCCTACATCACGTGAGTGTTCGAGCATCCTTGCCTAGAAATAGGAAGGATCACTGTTGACTATCCCGCCGAGCTTGGAATGTCTATCAGACTTGCCGTCAGGACTTATTTGTGTTCCACCTGCCAAGACAACGAAAGTTGCAGTGGTAGTAACCCGTTGCGGCCGCGTGACAGGGTCGTAGCTTGCCGCCCGCCATACCCGCCGAGACAGCAATTCATGGCAGTGCAAACACACTCAGACTTTACAATGCAGACCACACGCTACTGAGCTGCATTTGTCTTACCCAATCTATCGACCAAATCTCTCCCTATCATCCCTATCATCACTATCTTTATTTTATTTGTGTTTTTATATTTCCACATCGTGAGATTTAATTGTGCATTTACTAAATCTTTGTGCAGGAACCATTCATAGGAGCTGCTCCAATCCCTGTGGGAGACGATATCTTTTATACTATAACTTTACAAGAGTTTTCACTTGCGCTCATAAATAGAGAACACCTAGACACTCTACAGATGTCATGGTATATAAGGTTGTTATCGAGGCAGCATAAGTAAGCACATTTATTTAATCATGGCAATAATGGCTTCTTCTCATCACAACTACTCTCTAGGTCTCAAATTAAGATATGAGCAAACTACAAAACCCCGAACCCATTAAGTAGAGTCATTTCGTGAAGACTTTCACTCACTCATGCTAATTTGTCTGTCACTTCAAGGATTTTCAGATTCATAGACTTTGATAGCAGCGAAGTGTCCTTTCACATGATTCTCCCAAGAGCCGGTTTCGGGCACCTCTAAGGAAAGACAACATAAAAATTTCTTTCCTGTCGTGGTAGTGCTTTTCTTTTTCTATTTGTTGCATGTCGCGGCAGGTTCCTGCAACCAGTGTTAGAATTTTACAAATAATTCAAGCAGGAAATGTTGACTAGAAATTCTAACAAATTCAGTAAGTAACAGTAGTGTTTTTAATTTTTGGCAATTATAGAAAAATTCTAAGTATACTTCATGCTTTCCCCAAATTTAAAGTCTTTTTAATTGGTGCGAGAATTTAAAGTCGGCTATCCTATCAAAGGCACAAGTTCTAATAAAATTTTTCTTTTTCGATTACTTTTTAAGGTAAGTACATTATGCAACCTAATATGCACTAGTTATGCCTAAACAAAATGAGTGCTAACCCCCCCCCCCCCCAAACACGAGATGGGCAATGCCCTTAATGCAAAAAATTAAAAAGAAAACATAAACAGAAAGATAAATACATTGATGAGAACTAAAACATAAAACATAAAAATAAAGAATTAAATAAAGAAAAGAAAAGAAATAAAAGCTCTAGAAGTTGGCTGGGGGCTGAGAGGAAGCTTGGGTCTTTGTGGCAGAGGAGGGTGATGAAGATTGAATGACAAGGCGACGACTGGCAGATGTCCGAGCGACAAACGTGGCAGGTGATACTTTTACTATCCGCGGTGACTGGACTCTCTTAGGAGTGAGGCGAGGTGCTTCACTCTTTTCCGTTTCGGATTCTGACTCCTCGTCCTCCGGATTGGCGGATATGATATGCCGTTTCCTTTTCCTGGTTGCCTCCTTCATTGGTTTTGCCGAAGGGTCTGTAGCCATGGGTGTTGCTGTCAGCTGCTCGACCTCATTGGATGTGGAGGTGTTTACCATCGTTTTTGTTGTATGGGTTGGGGAGAGATGTTGTTGATGACTCATGGGAGTGTCGTCTGACGTGTTACAAGTAGAGGTGGCGGAGTATGATGGGTAATGCGTCGGAGAGGGCATTTGGCGGCGGAAGGTGGTGTGTCGGGTAACTGTTTCTGATGGTGTTCCTTCTCTGGGCGCAGCTGCGGCGGCTAGATCTGCAGGGAATGTTGGTAGGGTGGGTCTGTCAATGGGAAATTTTTGAAGGAGATAGGCCACAAAAGCCTTTTGGACCTCCCCCACGTAGTTCATGAATGTCAATTGATGCTGTTCTATCCTTTTATTGTTGTCGATGATAGTGCACAACAGAGCAATGACTTCATTGGTTGGGGCAGCTTCAGTACTACCTGGGGCGGCTGGTGTAGTTGGCTGGGCGGCAAAGGGCTGGCTCAACGTGATTGGTTTTGTCTCTTGGGCCTGCATCATCTGCAGGCGTACTTTTCTGGTCACGTCCTTTTTGTCGGCTATCATCTCATCATTTGGATCTGCAGGAACATTGAAGTTGGTACATAGGCCTGTGATGAGAGATGGGAAGTACAATCGGCCCTTTGATTTGCAGAAACAATTGTAGATCTCCTTGCAAATGATTTCCCTAACGATGATTGGTCGGCTTACCATGATGGAGTGGATGAGGGCGAGACGAGGCTTGTCCACTGTGGAGTTGTGAGAGGTGGGCAGCAGATTTCGTTTGATGAAAGTATTCCACAACATCGACACGGGCAGCAATCGGCAGCGTTAGACTGAGCCGCCATATTTTCTTGCAAACCAAGGCGTATTAGGTTCGTACGGCCTGGCCTTGATTTTGTCGTAGTCGGCAGCCGTCAGTGACTGCCTCCAGTCTTCGTGTGGGTTTCAGTCTATCTCTAGTCTGTAGAAGTTGTTGATGACAGCAGCATTGAGCTTGACAGGTTCCCCTCGAACATACACGAACATAACTTCTGGGTGGGAGTGGTGGGCGTAGAATTCTCTAACCAACATGATGTTTGTTGCCCCTGGTCGTGCAAATATTTCCCAATCTTAGCTGTGGATTTTCTCGAACAGGGCGGGCTCAAGGCCGAGATTCCCTTTCTGCTGGGAGTAATGGAACCCTTTTTCCTCCCATATTGGTTGTTTGGCGAACTGGGTTCTGTTTCTCTTTGCATCATCATGGGAGAAGAACCTTTGGAAGGTGGGTTTGGATTGTGATGCTGATGCCATGTGTGAGACGGTTTTATTGTAATCTAAAACTAAAGATAAGATTATGAGAAAGAGAGCAGTGGATTCAAGAAGAGTTTAACAAGGAGATGAAAGTAAAGTAAATGAATGAGAGAAATGAGGTTTAAATAGATGTTGCTGAGAGATGCAGTGGCGACATTAAATGTCCAACGAGCAGATTGCTTCACGTACGTTATGGGATTTCTGCTTGTTACTTCTGTAGCCATTGGGAGCTAGTTGTTAGCGGTCAACTAGCCCATAAAATATTTCTGCGCTGGGCCGCCCTCAGCTCTCTCGGAGGGATGGTGGGCGTGCTCCTTGTTGGGCCTTCTTCTTGGTCCGGCTCTTTTATTCCTAAAACCTAATATAAAAACAAAAATTAAAATAATTAAATACTAAAAATTAATTCTGAAAAATAAAAATATGGAGAATAATTTTAACTTAATTTAAAATCCAATCCTAAAAGAAAGGAAATAAATTACAATATATCAAATATTATTCCTAAAACAAGAAAATAAATAAAAATTAAAATTAACTAAGTTATGTTGGAAATGCATTGGGGTGCATCTCCCAGACATAACCACTTCCTGAGGTGATGTGCTATTTTTGCTCTTGAGGGGTCCTCTTGTTCTGTAAGATGGTGTGTTGTTGGGTCCATCAATATGCCCTATGTTCTGTCGTAACAGCTGCTGTCTTGTCCTGTCTTAGTGATAATTTTGGAGGCCTGAGTGTTTGGGCATCCTTTCTTTTCCTTTACTGAGGGCTGTAACACATTTAGCTTGATGGTTAGATTGTCTACCCTTATGATCAGCTCCCCATGTTCCACATCAATTAGTGTTCTGCCCGTGTCCAGAAATGGCTGCCCAAGGAGGATAGGGGCATTTTCATCGGCCTCACAGTCTAAGATGAGGAAGTCTACTAAAAAATAAGGTTGCCCACGTGAACCAAGATGTCTTCGATCTTATCTATCAGTTGTACGAATGAGTGATCAGCAAGTTTAGCATAATGGAGGTAGGTTTTTCTTGCCCAATACCTAGCTTGTCGAAAACTGCCTTGGGCATTAGGTTGATGTTGGCTTCTAAGTCCCACAGGGCTCTCATTGCGTGGTTTCTACCGATTCTGCATGGTATAACGAAAGTGCCTGGATCTGTCTTTTTGGCTGGCAGTTTGTTGTGCAGCATAGCCATACACTCATCTGTCACAGCCACGGTTTCAAATTCCCCAATTCTCTTTCTCTTAGAAACCATATCCCTTAAGTATTTTGCATAATTGGGTATGTTCAAGATGGGTTCGATGAGAGGGATATTTATGTGCACATGTTTCAGAATATCGAGGAATTTCTAGAACTGGTGCTCCTGCTTCTGTTGCTTAAGACTCTGGGGGAAAGCTGGTGGCAGGTGGATATCCTCTATACGCTCTTTACATGTCAACTTGGTCTATAGAGGATCATCTGCCTCAGGGCTGCTGTCAGTCTCATCTGTCGGGGTAGCTGGTATTAATGCTGTCGCGGCATGCAGTTCTTTCTGAGTTGGTTGTTCATCTACTGGCTTTTCCATTCTAGGTTCATCCAACTGTTTCCCTCTTCTAGTTGATATGGATTTGCATTGTTCATAAGTGGGTTTGGCTGCTACCTCTGAGTTGCTAGATGTTGCACCCTTTGTCCCATTGCTTATGATCTCTGTAAACTGCCTAAATTAGGTCTCCATGTTCTTAATCGCAACTTCTTGATTGTTCATCCTCATTTCAGTCCTGTCCATAAATGACTCAGTGTTATCAATAAATTTATTAGTACGAACAATAAAATCACTATTTCTAGATATAAACGTATGTAGAGTATTTTTCAAGTGGGTTATTGCTCGTATTCTATTGTTGTTGAGGCGGCTGTCTGGATAGGTTATGTTGGTATCCTCCTGGTTGCTGAGTTGGGTTAGCAGCTGTGTTTGGATTACTCTAGGAGAAGTTCAGATGTTTCTTTCAGCCAGGGTTGTAAGTGTTGGTGTTGGGCCTGCTATTCCTCTTATAGGTCCCCATAAAGTTAGCAGATTCACTGCATTCAGAGGAATCATGGTTGCCCCCACACTCATAACAAAATGGCTTCACAGCCTTGGCCTCATTTGTCTTTCCTTTGGCCATAATCATCACCAGCTCGGTCAGCTTATCGAGACAGACATTAACAGATTATGTGGCCTCTATCTCATTCACAACAGATGGCCGCCTTATGCCACCACGGTGGGCTGTAGGGAACTTGTAGTCGTTTTTATCAATTTTGTTCAGAATCTGTAATGCCTCCTCAAGTAGTCTATCGAGGATTATCTAGTTGGTGGATGTGTCGAGCATCATTCGAGTTGGGTACTTCACCCTATTGTAAAACATTGATACTTGCGTCCAAGTTGGAAAACCATGAAGCGGGCAGTTGTTGCGTATCTATTGGTATCGTTCCCTTGCTTCATACATCAGCTCATCATCCTCTTGTCGAAAACTTGTGATCTCGTTTCATAGCCTTTCTGTTACATTTAGAGGTGGCAAACGGGTCAATCGGTTCGGGTCATTTCGGTTTCAGTTATTTCGGGTCTGATATTTTCAGTTAAAATTCGATTTTGGTTTGGTTTGGTTTTAGTTTGGGTCTATTGTGTTTCAGGTCGGTTATTTTTGGTTCAATGAGAGATCAGTCGATTTTAATCAAATTTTTAGGCTGGTCAAATTTTTACACCCTATATATGACTTTATGATAGAGTAGCGCAAACTTGGATTTGGAAGCCTTCAATCAAGTTGTTGCAAGAACTAAGGGCTCTAGACTCAATCAAGAAGATTAGGAGTAGATCTGAAAATTCAAGAGAAAAGAGAAGGGCTTTTCTTGAAAAAGTCAGATTCAAGGCTGGAAAATCAAAGAAACAAAGATAAGAAAGAAGATTAGGGGATGAATAATAGGAATTAAAACAAAAAGATTGAAAAAGATTGATGGAGAGGTAGATAAAACAAATCTGAAAATTCAGCTTTGTTTATGGCTATGGAGATGGCATGAAGTTGAAGATGGAGATGGCTTGATGGATTTGTGATGGTTTTGTCTTCGGCACCCTCTTAGACGCAATTACCTAAGCAAGCAACCTCAAGCGGCTCTAACCCACCCTCCTAGACGCGATTACCTAGGCAAGCAGGAGTGTGAAGATGATCTCCCTCACAAGAACTCGTCGGACTTATGTTGAAGAAGACTTCGAAGGCACAAGTAATCAGCACTTGCAAAAATAAACTCACTAAATATTTTATTAATCCAAGAAAATCTCCATAATCTGAATTACAATGGTGGAGGCTTCATCCTTTTATAGGTGAAGGATAGCCAAAGTAATTTAACTCCTACTAAAACAAGGAAACCCTAATTTAATTAAAAATAAAAGAAAAACAGCCTTTAAACTCCTTGTGCTTGGGCTGCAAGTGATAAGTTGATAAGTGCAAGTGATAAGCTGATAAGAGCTGCTTGGGAGAAGGGTGGCTGGTTCCTAAAGTATATAAAACCCTAAAAACATAATTTAAATGCTAAAAATTAAGTTGGGCTAAGTCTAATTCGTCCAAAAGCCTTATATAATAGCTTTTGGGTTGAATTTTACAAAATCCCGATACAATCCTGTATCCAGTTTTCTACATGCGCAGTCTTCAGTAAAATGGACATATCTTGAGTTCCTGATGTCTGATTGATCTGTTTCAAGATACGTTAGAAAGGTAACTGAACGACGGTCAATCTTTTAGAAGACAACTCTGCCCAGAAATGCTCGGATCCCATCCGAGAAGTCATCGAAATTTGGCTGACTTTCCAGACTTCACAAGCAGATTCAACTTCTTGTCCAATATGCATTGCTTTAGCCCTCCCATGCACGTATCATTCCCCCTCTCCTCAAAAGGATTCGTCCTCGAATCAGAAATAGAAAAAGAAGGACGTTTAACAATGACAATCAAAAAGGAATCTTTGTCATAGGTGGAGTGATCCAATTGAGCTCCTCTCAATGGTTCAACAAAATCCTGAAAAAAGAACTCAAAGCCACTCGAAACAATGATGTTATGGTTAGGTCGAAAAAAATATCACTTTATTTTTTTCTCGCCTTTTTCATTTGGACATTGTTCGACTTTTACCTCATGTTTCTTTTCACTCACCAAAATTGGGCCATTAATTTGACTTTTATTGCTCTCGGCCTCTTGACTCTTGGTCTTTTTCAAATAAGATAACTCACATACCCAATTCCTCTCACAAAAAATATCATCGAAATACACTTTCTATAGAGGATGAAGTGTTTCTAACAGAATGATAGGACGAGAATTAAATAAAGGGTTAGAATCACGCTTACTTTCTTGGGAGGTTGTTGATGAATCAAGAGAACTTATTACTAAGCATGAAAGATTGTCTTGATTTATGGGTTCAAATCTTTCTTCTTCTGAAACGTCATCTTCTGAAAGTATTTGCTCATTATTGGGTATGGTTAAACTCTCAGTAGTGACATCTTTCTCATGTTCTCGAGGATAACAAATTTCTTCGACATATTGCTTTCCTTGGTCTTCTTCGACATGACTCACCAATGGTTGTTCATTATCCTGTTGGACTAGCGATGATTCTTCTTCCTTCGTCGCCGTACTACTAGAGTCGAATAGTGCATTAGTAGGGTTGTGAAAAGATGAAGGTTGAGATGTACCTTTATCAAAAGAGGAGTATTTCTTATGACAAGTCTTGGATTCTTGTTGTTGGTAATGTTTGGGAACGAATCGCTCTCTCATGACCTTTTTAAGTTCAGCACATGTTCTTATTTTGGCTTCACCATTGAGACGCCTATCTCGTTGTAATAAACGCCACCATAGTAATGCATATTCCTCGAACTTTAGGGCGACTAATGGAGCTTGATCTTCCTCAGGATATCCGTAACAATCAAACAGGAAATCAACCCTATTTTCCCAATCACAATAACCATCAGGATCATACCTTCCTTGAAAAGAAGGTATTCTGAATTTTGGGATGGCCAAAGTGTGTGCGGATCGCCTTGGTTCAGTTCACCTTTCTTCACAAAAATTGAACGAATGCCTCGGCTTGGTCAATGAAGGCTTTCTTCGATAAGTAGAACCCAAAGTATCATGTTGTTTTGCACGAGTCTTGTCTCTGTGAAACATCCTGGAACACTCAAATTTACAAAGGTGAAAAACAAAAGAAAGAAAACTAGAAATCTCACTAAACACTCCAAGAAAGAAATACTTAGCGAGGCAAGTAAGTCGATCTTGTAGTCTTTAAAGACCTTCCTGCCACAAGTCAACAAGTTATAATCGGAGTTTAATCCTAACAATGAGTCCTATTTGTACTAGGAGTCCAATAAAAGGTATGACACCAATTGAATTCTAAATGCAAGGAGAAAGAAAGGTATGCAACTTATAATTTCCTACTAACACAAGAAGAAAGAAAGTGTTAGATAATGTATAGAAGACAATAAAAAAGGTAAAACAAATGAAAACAAGTAGTTAAGAATGAAAGAAGATCAGAAAACCCGAAAAAAACCCTGAAATATGCAGCAACTTGATCTACTTTGTTCGAGGTGTTCCCGAAGTCAAAAAATTCTGAAAGTTTTTGTGGTGCTTCCTACAATAGTGTAGATCTGATCTGGAAATTTTCAGCTCAAAATTCGTTCGTTTGATTTTTGCAATTTTACCCCTTCTGTTCGAATTTTCACCCAAAACATTAAAATTCTTGCCAAGAATCGTCCCAAATCTGATACCAAATGATAGAGTAGAACAAACTTGGATTTGGAAGCCTTTAATCAAGTTGTTGCAAGAACTAAGGGCTCTAGACTCAATCAAGAAGATTAGGAGCAGATCTAAAAATTCAAGAGAAAAGAGAAGGGCTTTTCTTGAAAAAGTCAGATTCAAGGCTGGAAAATCAAAGAAACAAAGATAAGAAAGAAGATTAGGGGATGAATAATAGGAATTAAAACAAAAGGATTGAAAAAGATTGATGGAGAGGTAGATAAAACAAATCTGAAAATTCAGCTTTGTTTATGGCTATGGAGATGGCATGAAGTTGAAGATGGAGATGGCTTGATGGATTTGTGATGGTTTTGTCTTCGGCACCCTCTTAGACGCAATTACCTAAGCAAGCAACCTCAAGCGGCTCTAACCCACCCTCCTAGACGCGATTACCTAGGCAAGCAAGAGTGTGAAGATGATCTCCCTCAAAAGAACTCGTCGGACTTATGTTGAAGAAGACTTCGAAGGCACAAGTAATTAGCACTTGCAAAAATAAACTCACTAAATATTTTATTAATCCAAGAAAATCTCCATAATCTGAATTACAATGGTGGAGGCTTCATCCTTTTATAGGTGAAGGATAGCCAAAGTAATTTAACTCCTACTAAAACAAGGAAACCCTAATTTAACTAAAAATAAAAGAAAAACAGCCTTTAAACTCCTTGTGCTTGGGCTGCAAGTGATAAGTTGATAAGTGCAAGTGATAAGCTGATAAGAGCTGCTTGGGAGAAGGGTGAATGGTTCCTAAAGTATATAAAACCCTAAAAACACAATTTAAATGCTAAAAATTAAGTTGGGCTAAGTCTAATTCGTCCAAAAGCCTTATATAATAGCTTTTGGGCTGAATTTTACAAAATCCCGTAATAATCCTGTTCTAGTTTTCTACATGCGCAGTCTTCAGTAAAATGGACATATCTTGAGTTCCCGATGTCCGATTGATCCGTTTCAAGATGCGTTAGAAAGGTAACTGAATGACGGTCAATTCTTTAGAAGACAACTCTGCCCAGAAATTCCCGGATCCCATCTGAAAAGTCGTCGAAAGTTGGCTGACTTTCCAGACTTCACAAGCAGATTCAACTTCTTGTCCAATATGCATTGCTTTAGCCCTCCCATGCACGTATCACTTTATAAAGTCAATATACTTGACATTTTAGTGACTTGTGCGAGTGTTCATATTTTAGCTTTCCTTATTTCTATTAATCAGTTCTATTCGGTTCGAGTCTATTCGGTTCAGGTCCATTCGGTTCGTGTCTATTCGGATCGGGTCCATTCGGTTCAACTAAATTCGGTTCAGTTTATTTCAGGTTTCAGATCAAATTTCGGATCAGATTTTGGTTCAATTTCGAGTTGATTTTCGGTTTCGGTTAGGGTCTCGGTTCGGTTTTGGGTCTCGGGTCAAGTTTGCCAGGTCTAGTGACATTAGATGGGCTGAAACGATCCAAGAAGTCTTTGCACAACTCCATCAATGTGCTGAATGAACCTACCGACTTGTTGTTTAACCACTACTTCGCCCTATCCCTTAATGAATAGGGGAATAACCTCAGATTTAGCACGTCTTGGTGGACTCAGTGTATCTTGAATGCTCTGTATATGTCTAGGAATTCTCTCAAGTGTTGTCGAGCATATTCTATGGCAGTTCCTCCAAATTGCCCCAATGTGTTGATCATGTTGAACATCACGGGCTTTAACTAAAAGTGATCCACCTCGATTTCAGGCTCTGCAACAGTTGGATCAAATCCCCTAAAGTCATGCTCCAAGTAGTCCCTAGTGGTTCGTACATACTGTTGCTGCCTAGACGGAATTGGGGGTTGATGTATAGGTAGAACTTGCTGCTATCTGAGAGGCGGATCTTACTGCCCATCCATGCCGATACGGGCATCATTAGTAGGGTTATCGTCTTGGCCGTTAACCATTGTTGCTTTTGCTTTTCCCCCTCTTCCTTTGCTTTTCCTAGGGTTTCTCTGACTTCTTTCTTAAGTTCTCGTGCTCTCCGTTCGATATCGTCAAAGAAAACGATTTCGCCCTTTGGATTTGCTCTGGTCATGCACTAGCAAAGGAAACTATAAAATTTACTATTGCCAATCCCCGGAAACAACGCCAAAAACTTGTAGAGCATTTATGTGTTCTCTAAATATGAGCGCAAGTGCACACTCCAGTCAAGTTATAGTAAAAAAGATATAGTCACCCACAGGGATTGGACAGCTTATTCGAGATGTAATTATTGCACAAAGAAAATTAAATGTACAAGTAAATTTTAGTTTGTGAAAGAAGTAAAAATAAATAAAACACAAGTAATTGAAGAAAAGATCAGGGTGATAGGCTGGGTCAGATTATGCTGCTCCCTAGTGTGAAACTGCGTTAAATATGTTAAGATGCTTTGCGCTGCCAGACTTTCCTACCTCGGTGGAAGATGGCAGATTTGCTGCTTTGACGCTTTCATTGTCTCGGTAGTGGAACAGACAATTGGCTTGGTATCAAACTCGGTAGACCTTCAAGGCTCGACAGAACACTTCGATATTGATCGCGCTTATGTCTAAGTCAGAAAACTGCTGTTGCCCACTGCAGATAATACTCGTCATGGCATGAATCTTGCAAAAATAGCAACCTTGGTTCGTCCTCTTTTAGCCGCCTTAAAATCGTACCCATGTCTAAGCCGAATTGATCAACACCTGATTAGGATGAGGATCATACTTATCTCTTTTGTGAGTTCGACTCTCTCGATACCAAATAAATGGATAGTTAACAACTAATCTTTCGAACTTAATTGAAAACTATGAAGAGCATGGAATAAGCTAACCTTGAAAGTTTTATTGCAAAAACAAACTTAATACCTAAACAACCGTTCTCACACTAGTTTACAACATAACCCAAACCCAAAAAAGAATTTAGAACATAATGGCAGCAAGAAAACCTAAACTATGCATAATGGAAAACCTAAGTTGTCTACAATTACAAAATATGTCGAGTATATATAGGTATTAGCTGGGTCAAGTCCTCCTTGGAGTAGAAGTCTTCACAGTAGGTTTTGCATTAAATACAACCTTTAATTCATATTCTTTGAGTTGATTGTGGACTCCTTTCTTTGCCTTGCACTGCAAGTTATCTCGTTTTCCTCCTTCGGCGGCTCTGTCCGCTATTCCAGGCGTCAGAAAATTGAGTGGATGCAATCGTTAGAATCAGGATTTTCTGCTTTACAGATCGCAATCCAATTCTCTAATTCCTCAGCTTGCTGCCCTGGGTGGTAGGTACGGTGGTGGCAGGTACTCGGTAGCGGCTTTCTCTGCTTGGAACTGCATCAGTACACCTTCTTAGTCTGCTGCCTCAGAATCCTCTCCTCTTATCTGTCCTCCTCTTGACAACTCTACACTTGAAATACCAACTACTCTAAAACATGATCTTTTCCTTACCAAATAAGAGATAATCAATAAAATCATGGCAAAGTAAAGAATACTTTAAATATGCAATCCATGAACCTAAATGTGCCTAAAATGTACTTAAGAACAACAATAATATGATATGGAATGCATATAAAATATAGGACTAATGAGCACTTTACAGTTAGGTATCTCTTTTTTTAAACACCTTACTAGAGCCGGTTTCGGGCACCTCTAGCCTATCTTAGAGCCAGTTTTGGGCACCTCTAGGGTATAGTCGGATTCTAATTATTTCAAATTCTACCCAAATATACTAAGTGAATTACCTAAGTTTCATAGAATTCCTAAAATCAAACCAATCACAAAGGGTGTTTCTTTAAGTTCAGAACATAGTTGGATTCTAAATACTTCCAAAGTCATGCTAAGGTTGATGTTTCGGCGGGTAGTCTATCGTGGCGAGTAAAGACTACTCAAATTCTTTTTAAACTAAAGTTTTCCTTCAATGTTAAATAAAGGCAGTTACACTATGTCCTATATGCTTCTAACTATGCAACTACATGTAATGAAAATAGAAAATAAATAAAGAAAAAAATAGGAGTAATTTCCCCCCCAAACTTGAGAGGAGCATTGTCCTCAATGCATGCATGCATACTCAATATAAAACATAGATTAAATAAAGAAGGAAGATGATAGCTTAGATTTCTGGCGAATCGGAGGAGGTATCGTCTTCTTCGTCATCGCTAAGTATCATCCGCCGTTGAGCTGGTGCTTTTTGTCTTTTGGGCGCCCTCGGCGGCTGCTTCCGGGATGCTGGTGTTGGTTGGTCCAGCTTTGTAACTTCCCATTCATTGTCGTCCTCGCTGTCCGGGCATATCTCCTCGGTGTTGGATGCTTTTCTCTTTTTGGCTGGAGAGTATGCTGTCTCGAGCTTCTTTGTAATGTACCGGACCGTGTGTTGCCACACCGAATCTGATGACAATGAATTGAGGAAGGCAGACTCGGACGGTTCTGGCGCGGGGGCTACTTCCCTTGATGATTGTCCGTTTTCTCAGATTGGGGCGACTGCGGTGTCAACACGGTCGTCCGAGATGGAGAGGACTTCTGTTGTTGTGGCTTCTGCTTCCATGGGGTCAAAGGTGGCGCGTGGCGCGGACGAGACATGGGTGGTCGGAGTAGCAGAGTCAGCGACATTGCGTGATATCGAGGAAGAGAAGACAGAGGCGGCTGGTGCCACCTGAGCATGAATCTCGGCGGGGAATTCTTGGAACTGAGCGGTGTGCATCGGGAATTTCTCCTTGAGGACCGTAATTGTGGCAGCGCTGGAATCTCTGATGTATGCCATAAAGGTGAGATGGCGTCTTTCCATATGATCCAACTGAGCTACAAGGTCGTCGGTTGTGGTTGTCGAGGCAGGCTTGTTGCACGGTTGCTGGCTGCCCATCTCTAATGCCTCGACATAGTTCACTGGGGTGGCTTCTTATATTTCCATTTTTCTCAAGATTATATCTCTTGTCCACCCTGTACGTTCTGGGGTGATGCTGTCGTTGGGATCGGTGGGGAAGGCGAATACTTTGTTGCACAACTCTGTAATCAAGCTGGGGAAGTAGAGTTGGCCCCTATCTTTCTGTCCACAAAGATAGATCTCATTAGAAATAATCTCACCAATATTAATAATTCTATTGTGGAGTATAGAATGGATAAGTGCTAGGCGGGGCTTGTCAACTGTCGAGTTGTGCGATGTGGCCAGGATTCGTCTCTTGACGAATGTGTTTCACAACTTGGCCACTGGGAGAAGGTTCCTTATGTTGACCATTCCCCAATTTTTCCCCACATTCCACACGGTGCCCAGGATGCAAAGCTCCTATTTAATCTCCTCGTACTTTTCTATCGTCAAGGAATCCACAAACTCCTAATGTTCATAGTAGTCGATATGAGTGTCGTAGAAGGCATTGATTCTGTTGGCATCAATTTCGACTCGCCGCCCTCTAACATTCATGGCTGGGTCTTCGGCTGTCGGCCTTTGGGCGTAGAATTCGCGAACTAGGGTTTGGTTCACTTGTTTGGGCTACTGGGCAAAAATTTGCAATCTTTGGTGTTCTATCTTATTGAAGATGAAGGTGTCAAGCCCAAAGTTTCATTTCGTCGTCTTGTAAAAGAACCCTTGTTCTTCCCACACAGCTCACTTTTTGAACATCTGGTTATGTCATGCACTTACTTCAGGTATGGCGAATCTGTGGAGAGAAGAATCAGAGTCTGCCTGGGTGGCTTGGCAACGGGGAGTTCTTGCCATCTTTTATTTTGGGATTAGAGTTTTGGAAGTTAAGGGAGTTGTGAGATCCTTGATAGTAATATGAAAATAAAGGGAAATCCCGTGAAACAAAACGCAATAGATAATAGAGAAGAGTGAATAGTAAAAAAATGAGGGGGTTAAATAGGAGTGAAATTGGCTTATGGAAGGATTTTTGTCGTTTCGTCTGCCGAGGCAGCCATTGCCTGGGCTGAGAGACGCTGGAACAAAACGACTTATTTTGCAACGACTAGTTTTGGCCGGAAGCAACGTCTACGGCTGTGTTTATTGCGGCAAGCTTCACGAGAGAGCTTGAATGGTTGAAGGGTTGGGCTTGATTCTTCTCTCTTTCTTTGGGCTTTGTTTCTCCTAAAATAAACTGAAATAAAATTATTAGTGGTTGAAAAATTAAATGCATGCTAAAATTAATTCTAATGCCTAAAAACAGAAAAATAAAAATAATGTGGTTGAAAAATAAATGCAAGAAATTTATATCTAATTCCTAAAGATTAAAAACATGAAATAGAAATTTAGGCTGAATTAGGAGTGCATTTGGATGCATCTCCTAACATTACCACTTGTTTGTCTCTTGCAACATTAGTTCTTGTGTAGTACTTTAACCTCTACCCATTTACTTTAAATTCATGCCCATCCTTGGTAGACTTGATCATGACTGTGCCATGTGGGAATGCTTTAACTGCCACGAATGAGCCAGACCATCTTGATTTCAACTTCCTTGGGAATAGTTTCAACCGTGAATTGAAGAGGAGTACTTGCTGCCCGGGCATAAACTGCCTTGGCAGCAACTTCTTGTCATGCCATTTATTGGTTTTCTCCTTGTATATTCTCGCATTGTCATATGCCAAGGCTCTGAATTCTTCGATCTCCTTCAGGTCCATGACTCTCTTTTGCACGGTTTTGTCCCAGTCTAGGTTTACTGCCTTGATGGCCCAGTATGCCTTATGTTCAATCTCAACGGGCAAGTGGCAAGTTTTTCCATGTATGAGTCGATATGGTGACATGTCCAATGGGGTTTTATAGGCTGTTCTATATGCCCATAATGCATCATGGATTCGAAGAGGCTGGTCTTTCTAAGATGGATTAACCACCTTTTCGAGAATGCTCTTTAGTTCCTTGTTTGATATTTCGGCTTGCCCATTGGTCTGAGGGTGGTATGACGTGGCAACTTTGTGTGTGACACCAAATTTCTTCAATGTCGTGGCAATCAATTTGTTGTCAAAGTGTTTCCCCTCGTCACTTATGATGACTCTAGGGATTCCAAACCCTATAAAGATATGCTTTTGGTGAAATTTTAGAACGGTTTTGGAATCACCTTTTGTGTAGCAATGGCTTCCACCCACTTGGACAAATAATCCACTACGAGCAGTATGTATAAGTTCCCACAAGATGATGGAAACGGGCCCATGAAGTAAATTCCACATACATCGTACAGTTCGACTTCTAGAATATTCTACAGTGGCATCTCATTCCTCCTCGAGATGTTGCCCGTCCGTTGGCATCAGCCAAACTGTTTGTAGTATGCATAGGCATCTCTATATAGTTTCGGCTAATAGAGTCTCGATTCGAGAACCTTGCCAGCAATTCTGGTTCCTCCAAAATTTCTCCCATAGAATGAGTTATGGCAATTGTGGAGGACTTCTTGTTGTTCTTCCTCTAGTACACACCTCTAAATCACCTGGTCTTCACATTGCTTAAAAAAGAGGTTTGTCCCAATAATAATGTTTTACATCATTTTGGAACCTCTTTTTCCCTTGGTAATTCATGTTATGAGGATAAATACCACTAACCAAGAAGTTTACAAGATCAGCGTACCAGGGTGAGGTGGAGGTTGTCATGGCTGCCATGGGTTTTGTCGCAGCGGCTATGGTGTATGACGTCTGGGCGGCTGCAAGCTCTACTGTCGAGTTGGCTAAGATCTGCTCATCTGAGAAGTTTTCCTGGATTTTAGTCGTGTCTGTAGGTCTTTCTTCTAGTGATGACAGATGATCAACCACTTGGTTTTCTGTCCCTGATCACTACGTCGAATTCTTGCAGGAGAAGAATCTAGCGTATCAATCTTGGTTTTGTGTCTTTCTTGGAGAAAAGGTATTTTATGGTTGAATGGTCTCTGTGAACTGTCACCTTTGTTCCGATGAGATAGACTCGAAACTTATCGAAAGCAAAAACTACTGCCAACAGCTCCTTCTTAGTGGTTGTATAATTAACTTGGGCCTCGTTGAGCGTCTTGTTGGCATAGTAGATGACATGGAAAATTTTGTTTTTCCTCTGCCCTAGCACTACCCCGATGGCGTGGTCACTAGCATCACACATTATCTCAAAGGGACGTGTCCAGTCTGGTGGTACTAGAATAGGGGCGGCTACAAGTTTATTCTTCATGGTTTCAAATGCCTCAATGCTTTTGTCATCGAAGTTAAAAGGTTTTTCTTGTTCAAGCAAGGAACACAATGGGTTAGTTATTTTCAAAAAAATTCAATAAAATGTCTATAAAAACCAGCGTGTCCCAGAAAACTCTTGATCCCTTTAACAGTGGAAGGTGGCGACAGTTTTTTGATAACATAAATTTTGGCTCTGTCAACCTCGATGCTGCAGTGGCTGATTTTATAACCCAGCACAATGCCCTCGTCTACCATAAAGTAGCATTTCTCCCAGTTTAGGACCAGGTTAGGTTCTTCATATTTTTCGAGTACTTTTTTCAGGTTGCCAAGACATCTGTCAAAGCTATCTCTAAAAACTGAAAAATCATCCATGAAAATTTCCAAGAAATCTTCTACCATGTTAGAGAAAATGGCCATCATGCATCTTTGGAAGGTTGTTGGTGCATTGCAAAGTCCAAACGTCATCCTTTGGAATGCGTATGTTCTACACTGGCAGGTGAATATAGTTTTCTCTTGGTCCTCCAGAGTTATTACAATTTGATTGTAACCTGAGTATCCATCAAGAAAACAATAGTAAGGTTTTCTGGCCAATCTATCTAACATTTTATCTAAGAAAGGTAAGGGGAAGTGGTCCTTTTGAGTTGCTTTATTGAGCTTTCGATAGTCCATACAAACCCTCCAACCGGTCACAGTCCGGGTAGGGATTAACTCGTTGTCTTCATTTGTGATGACTGTCATCCCTCCTTTCTTAGGCACACATTGGATCGGGGTCACCCATGTGATGTCGGATATGGGGTAAATGATGATGACATCAAGCCACTTGATCACTTATTTTCTTACCACCTCCATCATGGCCTAAGTTAGTCGTCTTTGGGCGTCAATGGTTGGCTTATGGTCGTCCTCTAGGAGGATCTTATGCATGCAAACTACCAAGCTGATTCCTTTTAGGTCAACGATGGTCCATCCAATGGCTTGTTTTTGCCACTCGATCATCTCAATCAATTGATGTTCCTGTTCCTCTTCAACTTGAAAGAAATAATTACGAAAAGAGTGTCATTCAATCCAAGATAAACGTATTTAAGCTGCTCGGGCAATGGTTTAGTTTCCAGTTTGGGCAACTACTCAATAAATGGTTTTTCAATGGTACTCTCTTTTGTTGTGTATTTAAGAGGTTCAAAATACTTACATGGACGAGTACCAGTCCAGTTTACCTCTTTAGTATCATCAGGGCAGTCTTCAGGCTGGCTGGCGAGGCGGGTGTCTAGGCACTCGTCTAAGTAGTTTCCGAGCCAATGCCCATAATCTCTGCCCGTGCAGTGGCTGCTGAGGCAAGGGGCATCCTGCGTGAGATTTACCTCTATAGTTGCCTGGATCAACTGGCACTCCTCTTTCCTATCAACTTTCTTGGGGGTCTAAAATACATTAAGCTTTATCTGCTGATCGTTTACCCTCATGTTTAATTCTCCCATCTCCATGTCGATCAGAGTTTTGCCCACGGTTAGGAATGGTCTTCCCAGTATGATTGGCGCATGCTCATCTACCTCACAATCCAAAACAAGGAAGTCAACAGGAAATATAAATTTATCCACTCTTACCAGGATATCTTTGATTTTTCTTTCAGGGTGTACGTAAGAGCGATCAGCCAACTGGGACAAGACGGTGGTGGGCTGAGCTTTCCCAATGCCCAGCTTTTTGAACACTGATTTGGGAATTATGTTGATGCTTGCCCCAAGATCACACAGAGCCTTTCCTACGTAATGATTTCTGATGGCACATGGAATGAGGAAGCTGCCTTGATCCTTCAGCTTGGGCGGGGCTCAGTTGTAACACCCCAATTTTGGGCTTAGAAGTTTTGGGTTTGAATCGGACCGGTCGGATTGCGGTTCGAATATAAAAGGTGATTTTAGGGAAAGCCTAGTTCGGGATGCATTAAAAATATGGGAAAATATCTAAAAATCCTCTTTTATTATGTATAAGAGAGTGGTGAAATCAATTTCACAAAATGAGGTTTCGAAGTGTGATTTTCAAGTTAGTGACTAAAATGTAATTTTTGAAAAGTTTGTGACTGTTTTAAGAGGATTGAAACTTTGAATCTTTAAGGAGCTAATTTACCCAAGAAGTGTTTTCTCCAGATTTTTCTTAATATTAAACATTTATTAAATGATATTTAATAAAAGGAAAAAGGGGGAAATAGATATTTTGGATTTCATAACTAACTTTTCTCAAAATTTTCCCACTTCATTTTCTCTCCATTTTCTTTCAGCCAAACACTTTTCCCCAGCCATTTTCCCTCTGATTTTGACATCTAAAAATGAGATTTCAATCTCCAATTGATCTCTAATCATTCCTACATCAAATCCTTATCATTTGCTTATTGGATTTTCAAAGAATCTTGGCTTTAAACAAGGAGAAACTCACATTTAGAGGTATGAACGTCCTTCTCCTCTAAATACTCAATTCTTTACTGAAATTCCCAAGTTCTCAATCCTTGATTTGAGTTTTATTAAAGGTTTTTATGTTGTGTTCTTGATCTTGGCTCTAAAATGCAAGATTTGGTTTTAATTTGAAGAAATTTGTATTAAATGATTGGGATCTGTTTTGAGATGTCTTTTTGATGTATTATGGATGTATAATTGATGTGTAATTGAGGTTTAATCAATGCAATCCCGAATAAGTTGATTTTCCTAAGTTCTTATTGAGTTTATGGTGGTTTTTGGGGTGATTTTGATGTTCTGCTATAGCTCGAGGTATAAGGACGAGATTAGATCCTTTTTGGATGTTAATTGATGTTTAAGAATGTTTGGAATTGATGGATCTTGGCTGGGTAATGTTGTAGAGGTGTTTGGATGTGATTTCAGTTGTGTTTGCTAGCCGAAATGTGAGTGTTGATGAAAGCAGCGAGTTTAGGTGTCTTGGTTGAAGATATTAATGCATGATGATGCATTAATCCTCTACTTTGATGTGTTTAAAATAGGGGAGACATATTCGGATCCTTGTGGTGTTGATCCGGAAGCTTGATTGGTGTTTCGGCAAGCTTGCGAAACGGAATCGGTGAGTGAAGTTTGGTTTTCAGCTTTGAAACCAATGTATGGAGGTTTTGGGAGCTTAGTTTAAGTCTTAACAACTTAGCTAAGCTCAAGAGTAAGTTTTCGGAGAAACTCTCTTTTTGATGAACCATGTGATGGTTGAATACAATGAGCTTATTTCGCGTGATTTAAATTCTGTTTTGAAAGCATATTTTAGCATGTGTAATGCTGGTTTTGTAAGCCATGTGTTGAAGGATGCTCAAGGTAAGAGATCCTTGGTTTTACATTGATAAATGTGATTTCAATGCATAGTGATGCATGTGGATTTAATGGCTTTGATAAATGCTTTAAAACAGTGGATTATTGATGTTAAATGATGTATATTGGCAAGTGATGTGTTGGTTTTAAAGTACTTGAATCAGATATAGTTAGCCGGCTATAGGATTGGGTGCACCGTGAATAACGTCGCCTTGGATGTTGAGGGGTTGTGATTGTACCGTAAACTCCATCCAAGTACACTAACGAGATGGTTAAGATCACCATGGTGGTTAAAAGTCCATGAGTGGATCTTGTGTTAAGATCACAATGGTGGTTAAAAGTCCATGTGTGGATCTTGTGTTGTGTGTCCCGTGTTCTCGTTAGTGACGTTATACAACTACCAATGAGTGATGTGGAGGGGTTGTGATTGTACCATAGTCTCCATCACGGGTGTTGAGGGGTTGTGATTGTACCATGCTCCACCTTGATATTGGTAGTGTGTATGAAGCGTATGGGACAACGCTTGTAATCCGCGTATCCGATTGTGTTTTGAATTGTAAAATGAATATGATTATCACTTGTAAGCCAATATGACATGATGATGGATTGAAGCATGTGATGCTTGGTTTGTATGCATAATTGCATGATAAATGTTTTCCTAACACTATTAGCTTTTGGCATTCGGAAATGGGAACCTAAATTGTGTTTTTGGGAGGTGTTTTGGACTCCCTAAGTTGGTTTTATGCTTTTGAAGATGTTGGGACATGTAAATGGCCTTTTGGTATTTGGTTTGATGTTTTGATGGTTGCATGATTTTCTATATAGGGTGCATGCCTATAGAATTGGGTTTTTCTTTAATTGAGGATATGATTGAGATTGGTTTATGCTAATATGTTCTTTGAGTGTTGATTGACTTGCTGGTATGTTTTGGTGGTCTTTGGAATGCGTTTGATGAGTCAATTGTGTATTAAACCAGCAAAAATCTGCAATTCTGGGCAGCCCGTATCGGAACGGGTGCTACCGTTTCGGAACAGAGGGCCTGAAATGGCCTTGGCATTTCGAAACAGGTAGGGTTGTTCCGAAACGGATTTGCTACTGCCAAGCCCTGTTCCGCAACTTGTTTCGGAACGGTCCCGCGTTTCGGAACGGATCATCCCCGTTTCAGAACACTCGACTGTTGGACACTGAATCTGATGGTTAAATGTTTTGGATTTCTCACGTTTTGGTCCCAATGTTTGTATATGCAATTGGTTGATTTTGTGATGTCCGTTTGAGATGAAATTTGACAGAGAAGCATGAAATATGATTAATTTCATAATGGTAACTTAAATTTGGTAAAGTCCTCTTAAATTTCAGAATTTACAATTTGGTCCCTAAATTCGTATGTTGTGCAATTGAGTCCCTAAATATTATCTGGTTGCTGTGGTTTTTGAATATGATTATCTCAAGTGTTCACCTAGGGTTAATATGCATTTAGATAAGATTAAAAAGAAAAAAAAGGGTCGTCAATCAAGGTTGACTTTCGGGTTGACTTTGGTTTTCCCCGTGTAAACTTCTTAATTCGGGTCAACCGTCTAGGCCGGGTTAAGGGGGTTACATTTGGTGGTATCAGAGCTGAGTTCTCGAGTAATTGGGAATGGTTAAGTGGGTCATATGTGCATGATTGCTTGTATGCTTGTTAAATGAAAGTATGATGTATGAATTGTAAGCATGTTGCAATTGTGGTGTATGCTGTGGTGAAGCATGTTAGAGGGACCCATTGCCAAATCAAAGCTAATGAAATGATTTGTTTTTAATTGGAAATGAGCTTGAGTACTTGGATTGCTTACCTTGCTGAGCCTGACTTTGTTTATTGTATTGTGATTGCATTGTTTAGTGAATGGCACCTCGTAGAGAGACGAGGATTAATACTCGAGCTATGGCTCAAAGTGAGAATGAGGAGAATGTTGAAAACGTTGTGGATTTACCTCCTCCGCCTGGTGGTGGTGGTGCTGGGGGTGAAGGAGCTGCTGCTGGTGCTGGTGCTGGGGTCGCTGGACCTGAAGCTGGGCAGGGGCAAGCTGCTCCTGACATGACAATGCTGATTCAAGCTATTGCTGGAGCTTTTCAAGCCGTGGTAGCTGGAGCTCAAGGAGCTGGGCATCAGGGAGATTCTAATGCTAGACTACCTCTAGAACGTTTGCCCAGTCTGGGAGGGACTGAGTTCAGGGGTTTGTCTGTTGAAGGTTCTGAGTCTTGGTTGGAAAGTACCAAGAGAATCTTGGGACAAATGAACTGCAATGATGTGCAGAAGCTGGGCTGTGTGATATCTCTGTTGCATGACGATGCATATACTTGGTGGACAACCTCTATCTCCGGAATGGAGGAAGCTGATGTAACTTGGACGTTCTTTCTAAACGCGTTCAAGAGAAGGTATCTGGGTGTGCGATACCTGGACGAAAAGAAAAGGGAATTCATGTCCCTTACTCAGGGGAGCATGTCTGTAGCTGAGTACGAGGTTCAGTTTGTTCGACACAGTCAGTACGCACCTGAGCTTGTTCCTGATGAGCGGGAGAGGTGTGAACGTTTCCGTTATGGTTTGGTGACGGAAGTGAAGACCTATATGTTGGCTGCTGAGTACACTGACTTTGATGTGCTGGTTGGAAGAGCAAAGGACATTGAGCTGAATTTGAGCCTATCTTCTAGAGGTGCTGGTCCTAGTGTGGGCAAGCGAGCTGCTGAGTATAGTTCCGGTGGCGGGTGGAACAAGAGAGGACGTGATCGGAAGTATCAGTTTTCAGCTAGACGAGGTGGTGGAGGGCAAGTTCCGCCTGCTCAGGGAGATAGGGCGAGAGCTGATCCGAACAAATGTTGGACATGTGGATCACGTGGACACTTGAGGCGTGATTGTCCTCGAGTAGCGAGGGAAGTACAGGCTCCTGTTGTGGTGACCGGTAACTCGTGCTGGAACTGTGGTTCAGCGGATCACATGAGGAGGGAATGTCCTCTGTTGGCTGGTGGTGGCAAGGGGCGTGCTCCTGGAATGGTTGCACCACAGAGAGGTCGTGGGCGCGGCCGTGGTAACTTTCAGCGTAGAGAGGATGCTGGAAGGAATGTGGCTCATGTTGTAGCTGTTCAGCCTGAGGGTGGTGGCCAAGCCAGAGTGTATGCTCGGAGGGAGGGGAGGAACTACACGGATGTGATCGCAGGTACTTTCACTTTGCAATCCTTGTCATTACTTTCCTTGATTGATTCTGGATCTACACACTCATACATATTGCGTGAGCATGCTGAAATGCTTGGTTTGCCTGTTGAGTCTTTGGATGTTGGTATGCGTGTAACTAGTTCTTTTGGTGAGACTGTTGTGACTCGAAAGCTTTATAGAAGATGTCCCTTGGTTGTGCAAGATCATGTTTTTCATGTTGATCTTATGGAATTGCCTTTCTATGGTTTTGATGTAATCCTTGGTATGGATTGGCTTGTTGAGCATCGAACTGTAGTGGATTTTGAGAATAAGCGAGTTTCGTTGAAGCTTGCGGATGATTATGAGGTAGTTGTGGTTGGTGAGAATGTAAAGTTTCTTGCCAATGTGGTATCTACGTTGGAAGCGAGCCGGATGCTAAGGCAGGGTTGTGAAGCTTACCTAGCCTTTGTGATGAATCCTATCTCTAAAGAGTTGCGTGTGCAGGATATCAGGACTGTGCGAGAGTTTCCTGGTGTGTTTCCGGAAGAGTTGCCTAGATTGCCTCCTAATCGCGAAGTGGAGTTTGGGATTGAGCTGTATGAAAACACAACTCCAGTGTCCATTACTCCTTATCGTATGGCACCTAAAGAGTTGAAAGAGCTGAAGACGCAACTTCAGGAGTTGCTTGATCGTGGTTTCATTCGGCCGAGTGTGTCACCTTGGGGTGTACCGGTCTTGTTTGTGAAGAAGAAGGATGGCACTATGAGAATGTGCATTGATTACCGTCAGCTTAACAAGTTGACTATCAAGAATCGGTATCCATTGCCGAGAATTTATGATCTTTTTGATCAATTTCGGAGAGCGTCTGTGTTCTCTAAAATTGACTTAAGGTCAGGGTATTACCAGTTGAAGGTGATGGATGTGGATGTGCCAAAGACAGCTTTCAGAACGAGGTATGGGCATTATGAGTTCCTTGTGATGTCGTTTGGTTTGACGAATGCTCCTGCAACTTTCATGGACATGATGAATAGAGTGTTCCATGAATACTTGGATAAATTTGTTGTGGTGTTCATTGATGATATTCTCGTGTACTCTCGTACTGAGGAGGAGCATGAAGGGCATTTGAGAATTGTGTTACAGGCTTTGTTGGAGAATCAGCTTTATGCCAAGCTGAGCAAGTGTGAGTTCTGGCTTAGAGAAGTTGTGTTTCTTGGTCATGTGGTTTCTGCTGAGGGGATACGTGTTGATCCTCAAAAGATTGAGGCAGTGATGAATTGGAAGCCTCCTAAGTCTGTTCATGAAGTCCGTAGTTTCCTTGGTTTGGCGGGATACTATCGGAGGTTCGTGGATGGGTTTTCAAAGATTGCTGCACCTTTGACGAAGTTGTTGCAAAAGGATGTTAAGTATGAGTGGACGGAAGCGAGACATCAGGCTTTTGAGAAGCTTAAGGCAGCTTTGACGCAAGCTCCTATCTTGGTTCAACCTGAATCAGGGAAAGAGTTTGTGGTGTATAGTGACGCGTCCTACGTTGGCTTAGGATGTGTGTTGATGCAAGAGGGTAAGGTGGTGGCTTATGCATCGCGGCAGTTGAAGGTGCATGAGCGCAACTATCCTACGCATGACATTGAGTTAGCCGCGGTGGTTTTTGCTTTAAAAATCTGGAGACATTACCTGTATGGTGAGAAGTGTACTGTATACACGGACCACAAGAGTTTGAAGTATCTGATGTCTCAAAAAGAGTTGAATCTTAGGCAACGACGTTGGGTGGAATTGCTTAAGGATTATGATTTGACAATCGAGTACCATCCGGGTAAAGCTAATGTTGTAGCGGATGCCTTGAGTAGGAAGGTAGCTGTTGAGTTGAGGGCTATGTTTGCCAGTTTGAGTATTTCGCGTGATGGTGGTCTTGTGGCTGAGTTGCAAGTGAAACCATCTTTGGTTCAGTTGATTAAGGAAAAGCAGTTGTTGGATGATTCCTTAGTGCCACATGTTCAGGATATTGCGAAGGGTAGGCCATCGGATTTCTGCTTTAATGATGATGGAGTGTTATGCTTTGGGAGTCGGATAGTAGTGCCCAATGATGCTGAGTTGAGGCGTGCTATTCTGACTGAAGGTCATAGTAGTCCTTTTGCTATGCACCCTGGTAGTACTAAGATGTACCGTGATCTTCGTGATGAGTACTATTGGGTGGGTTTAAAGAAGGATGTTGCTGAATTTGTAAGCAAGTGCATGGTATGCCAGCGAGTTAAAGCTGAGCATCAGTTTCCTTCAGGGTTGTTGCAACCGTTGAGGATTCCTGAATGGAAGTGGGAAAGGGTTACCATGGACTTTGTATCTGGTTTGCCTTTGTCGCCATCGAAGAAGAATTCGGTGTGGGTGATTGTGGATCGCCTGACGAAGTGTGCGCATTTCTTGTCTGTGCATACTATGTACACTTTGGATAAGCTTGCGGAGCTGTACATTGCTGAGATTGTGCGGCTGCATGGTGTGCCAAAGTCGATTGTGTCGGATAGGGATCCGAGGTTTACATCGCGTATCTGGCAGTGTTTGCATCAGGCTTTGGGTACGCGGTTGAATTTTAGTACTTCTTATCATCCACAGTCGGATGGGCAGTCTGAGCGTGTTATCCACGTGTTAAAGGATATGTTGAGGTGCTGCGTGATTGAGTTTCAGGGTTCTTGGGAGAAACTTTTGCCTTTGGTGGAGTTTGCCTATAATAATAGTTATCAGGCAAGTATTCAAATGGCACCTTATGAAGCTTTGTACGGGAGGAAGTGTAGGACTCCTCTTTGTTGGGCTGAAACGGGTCAGAAGTTGGTTTCGATGCCAACTTTGTTGAAAGGAACCACCGAGAAGGTGAAGCTCATTTGTGAGCGTTTGAAGGCAGCTTCTGACCGGCAAAAGTCTTACGCGGATTTGAAGCGTAAGGAGATTGAGTATGCGGTGGGTGACCTTGTGTTTTTGAAAGTTTCGCCTTGGAAAAAGGTGATGAGGTTTGGCCGAAAGGGTAAGTTGAGCCCTAGGTACATTGGACCATACGAGGTGATTGAGCGTGTGGGTCCTGTTGCGTACAAGTTGAGGTTACCGCAAGAGTTAGAAAAGATTCATGATGTGTTTCATGTTTCTATGCTTCGAAAGTATAGATCAGATCCTTCCCATGTGATGCCTGTGGAGGAAGTGGAATTGAATCCGGATTTGACCTATGATGAGGAACCGGTGAAGATTCTGTATTCGGATAGTAAAGTTCTTCGAGGAAAGACCATTGAGTTGGTAAAGGTGTTGTGGAAGCATCGTGGTGTTGAAGAAGCCACGTGGGAAAGGAAGGATGACATGTTGAAGTAGTTTTCGTACCTCTTTCCTTCAGGTAAATTTTGAAGACGAAATTTCTTAAGGGGGGAGAGTTGTAACACCCCAATTTTGGGCTTAAAAGTTTTGGGTTTGAATCGGACCGGTCGGATTGCGGTTTGAATATAAAAGGTTGTTTTCGGGAAAGCCTAGTTCGGGATGCATTAAAAATATGGAAAAATATCTAAAAATCCTCTTTTATTATGTATAAGAGAGTGGTGAAATCAATTTCACAAAATGAGGTTTCGAAGTGTGATTTTCAAGTTAGTGACTAAAATGTAATTTTTGAAAAGTTTGTGACTGTTTTAAGAGGATTGAAACTTTGAATCTTTAAAGAGCTAATTTACCCAAGAAGAGTTTTCTCCAGATTTTTCTTAATATTAAACATTTATTAAATGATATTTAATAAAAGGAAAAAGGGGGAAATAGATATTTTGGATTTCATAACTAACTTTTCTCAAAATTTTCCCACTTCATTTTCTCTCCATTTTCTTTCAGCCAAACACTTTTCCCCAGCCATTTTCCCTCTGATTTTGACATCTAAAAATGAGATTTCAATCTCCAATTGATCTCTAATCATTCCTACATCAAATCCTTATCATTTGCTTATTGGATTTTCAAAGAATCTTGGCTTTAAACAAGGAGAAACTCACATTTAGAGGTATGAACGTCCTTCTCCTCTAAATACTAAGTTCTTTACTGAAATCCCCAAGTTCTCAATCCTTGATTTGAGTTTTATTAAAGGTTTTTATGTTGTGTTCTTGATCTTGGCTCTAAAATGCAGGATTTGGTTTTAATTTGAAGAAATTCGTATTAAATGATTGGGCTCTTTTTTGAGATGTCTTTTTGATGTGTTATGGATGTATAATTGATGTGTAATTGAGGTTTAATTAATGCAATCCCGAATAGGTTGATTTTCCTAAGTTTTTGATTGAGTTTATGGTGGTTTTTTGGGTGATTTTGATGTTCTGCTATAGCTGGAGGTATAAGGACGAGATTAGATCCTTTTTGGATGTTAATTGATGTTTAAGAATGTTTGGAATTGATGGATCTTGGTTGGGTAATGTTGTAGAGGTGTTTGGATGTGATTTCGGTTGTGTTTGCTAGCCGAAATGTGAGTGTTGATGAGAGCAGCGAGTTTAGGTGTCTTGGTTGAAGATATTAATGCATGATGATGCATTAATCCTCTACTTTGATGTGTTTAAAACAGGGGAGACATCTTCGGATCCTTGTGGTGTTGATCCGGAAGCTTGATTGGTGTTTCGGCAAGCTTGGGAAACGGAATCGGTGAGTGAAGTTTGGTTTTCAGCTTTGAAACCAATGTATGGAGGTTTTGGGAGCTTAGTTTAAGTCTAAACAACTTAGCTAAGCTCAAGAGTAAGTTTTCGGAGAAACTCTCTTTTTGATGAACCATGTGATGGTTGAATACAATGAGCTTATTTCGCATGATTTAAATTCTGTTTTGAAAGCATATTTTAGCATGTGTAATGCTGGTTTTGTAAGCCATGTGTTGAAGGATGCTCAAGGTAAGAGATCCTTGGTTTTACATTGATAAATGTGATTTCAATGCATAGTGATGCATGTGGATTTAATGGCTTTGATAAATGCTTTAAAACAGTGGATTATTGATGTTAAATGATGTATATTGGCAAGTGATGTGTTGGTTTTAAAGTACTTGAATCGGATATAGTTAGCCGGCTATAGGATTGGGTGCACTGTGAATAAAGTCGCCTTGGATGTTGAGGGGTTGTGATTGTACCGTAAACTCCATCCAAGTACACTAACGAGATGGTTAAGATCACCATGGTGGTTAAAAGTCCATGAGTGGATCTTGTGTTAAGATCACAATGGTGGTTAAAAGTCCATGTGTGGATCTTGTGTTGTGTGTCCCGTGTTCTCGTTAGTGATGTTATACAACTACCAATGAGTGATGTGGAGGGGTTGTGATTGTACCATAGTCTCCATCACGGGTGTTGAGGGGTTGTGATTGTACCATGCTCCACCTTGATATTAGTAGTGTGTATGAAGCGTATGGGACAACGCTTGTAATCCGCGTATCCGATTGTGTTTTGAATTGTAAAATGAATATGATTATCACTTGTAAGCCAATATGACATGATGATGGATTGAAGCATGAGATGCTTGGTTTGTATGCATAATTGCATGATAAATGTTGTTTTGAGACTAAAGGCCTTGAAAAGGTGTTTTTACAAATGCATTATTGTGATGTTTTAGTTGAGCATTCCTCACTAAGCTATGTGCTTACGCTCTCTCTTTCTTAAACCAATAATGCAGAGCATTGAAGTGTATAAAGGGCAGCAAGGAGGTCAAGGATCCAAGTGAAGATTAAGCTCATGTATGGTGAATGTTTTCCTAACACTATTAGCTTTTGGCATTTGGCAATGGGAACCTAAATTGTGTTTTTGGGAGGTGTTTTGGACTCCCTAAGTTGGTTTTATGCTTTTGAAGATGTTGGGACATGTAAATGGCCTTTTGGTATTTAGTTTGATGTTTTGATGGTTGCATGATTTTCTATATAGGGTGCATGCCTATAGAATTGAGTTTTTCTTTAATTGAGGCTATGATTGAGATTGGTTTATGCTAATATGTTCTTTGAGTGTTGATTGACTTGCTGGTATGTTTTGGTGGTCTTTGGAATGCGTTTGATGAGTCAATTGTGTATTAAACCAGCAAAAATCTGCAATTCTGGGCAGCCCGTATCGGAACGGGTGCTACCGTTTCGGAACAGAGGGCCTGAAATGGCCTTGGCATTTCGAAACAGGTAGGGTTGTTCCGAAACGGATTTGCTACTGCCAAGCCCTGTTCCGCAACTTGTTTCGGAACGGTCCCGCGTTTCGGAACGGATCATCCCCGTTTCGGAACACTCGACTGTTGGACACTGAATCTGATGGTTAAATGTTTTGGATTTCTCACGTTTTGGTCCCAATGTTTGTATATGCAATTGGTTGATTTTGTGATGTCCGTTTGAGATAGAATTTGACAGAGAAGCATGAAATATGATTAATTTCATAATGGTAACTTAAATTTGGTAAAGTCCTCTTAAATTTCAGAATTTACAATTTGGTCCCTAAATTCGTATGTTGTGCAATTGAGTCCCTAAATGTTATCCGGTTGCTGTGGTTTTTGAATATGATTATCTCAAGTGTTCACCTAGGGTTAATATGCATTTAGATAAGATTAAAAAGAAAAAAAGGGTCGTCAATCAAGGTTGACTTTCGGGTTGACTTTGGTTTTCCCCGTGTAAACTTCTTAATTCGGGTCAACCGTCTAGGCCGGGTTAAGGGGGTTACATCGGTGGTGCAGCATTGCCATGCAACCTTGTGTCATGGAAACAATCTCGAATTCCCTTATCCTTGCTCGTTTTGACACCATCTCCTTGAGGAACTTAGCATAATTTGGCATTTGTTCTATGGCCTCAACAAGTGGTATGTTTATGTGTACTTATTTAAGAATATCGAGGAACTTCTTAAATTGGTACTCCTACTTCTGTTGCTTCTGCTGATGTGGAAATGGAAGGGGCGACCGGATATTTTCTATACCCTTTTTGCATTGAAACCTGATCTGAAGGAGAGTAAGATGTTCATGTTTGTCTGCTTTTTGATTGATTCTGTCAGGGGTATCAGCAGGTTTGGTTGCCGAAACAGAGGACCCTAGGTCTGTCGAGGCAATAGCATCAACATCTTCCAAGGCGGCTGGCTCCCTTGGTTGTTTATCTTTTGGTTCTTCGGCACCGATTTCTTCAAGTTGTTTCCCACTTCTAGTTGTGATTGCTTTGCACTACTCATGAGTGGGTCTCTTTGCGACTTCAGTATCATTGGGCAGTCCTCATGTTGGTCGAGTGTTCATTAGTTGTGCAAACTACCCCACCTAAGTTTCTAGTGACTTTAAATTTGCCTCATGGTTTTGCATCCTCATCTCTGTCATGTCCATGAAAGCGTCATGTTTTTAACAAATGGTTTCATATTAGACATATATGTACCAGTATGAGACATAAAAGCATTTAAAGTCTGTTCAAGAGTACTGGGTGTTGCTAGTTGCTGCGGCGGCGGCGGCTGCTGTCGCGACAGATTCTGCTTGAATCCTTGGGGTTGATTTGTCTGGTTGGGCAGATTCATGGCATTATTGGGCTTGCTCTAGGAAAAGTTCGGATGCCTTTACAACCAGGATTGTATGTGTTTGATGTCGAGTTATTGTTTCTAATGTAGTTTCCTACAAAGCAGCTAGTTTCTTGGAATTGATGATGTTCTGAGGAGTCCTGGTCTCACCCACATTTTTCACAAAAGGCATCAACAGCTTTAACGTGTTAGGTATTGTTCTGCCTTTGCATTGCTTCCATCATTTTTCATAGATGAGCTAATTATGTTGTGATTGTGTCGGATGTTCCTAGCACATTAACAGTGGCATGTCGCCTTACTCCGCCTCGGGGGGCGGTAGGGAACTGGTAGTCATTTTTGGCCGTCCTGTTAAAGATCTGAATTGCTTCTGCAGGCTCTTTATCAAGAAGTGTGCCATTTGCTGAGGCATCCAGCATCAGTCTTGTTGGAGTGTTGATAACGTTGTAGAACATCGTGACTTGTGTCCACTCCGGGAATCCATGTAGTGGGCATTTGTTTAGCATATCACAGAACCGTTCCCATGCCTCATACATTGGTTCATCATCAGCTTGTTGAAAAGTAGTAATTTTAGTTCACAATTTATTAGTTAAATTAATAGAATTAAATCTAGCTTGAAAATCACGACATAATTCCGTCCAAGACTCAATGGACTCGAATGGTAGACTATTAAACCAAGATTTTGCCCTATCCCTCAGTGGATAGAGAAATAGTCTGAGTCTTAGCACATCTGGTTGAACTCCCTGTATCTTGAAAGATTGGCAGATGTCTAGGAAGGATTTCAAATGTTGTCTGGCATCCTCAGTGGCGGATCCTCCAAATTGTCATAGTGTGTTAAGCATGTTGAACATGACAGGTTTGAGTTCAAAATGGTCCGCTTCTATCTCAGGATCGGCAACACAAGCGTTCAACTTCCTAAGGTCCTCCTCCAGGTAATCACAGACTTTCGGTCGGGGGACATGTGGATTTTCTTGAATGCCGCCAGGTGGAAGAATGCCATCGACGGGTAGGTTGTCGCGTACATTGCCGTCTCCATCCTGGTTCATGGTTATGGTGCTTTCTTGTCGAAGTCTTCGTGCGGTTCTTTCAATTTCAGGATCAAACGATCGTAGTGGTGATGTTGGGTTCTCTCCGGTCATAAACCAAAGAAAACCACGAGATTAAAAAAATAGAAACAAAAGATATTTAACGCCAATCCCAGGCAACGACGCCAAAAACTTGAAGGCTTGTGATGGAGTCCTACTTTAAGTGCAAGTGTAAACTGATGCCTAGTTGTAATATAAAAGATATCGTCTCCATAAGGATTTTATCTTCCAACACAAGTAAAAGTAAAAACACAAGTGATTGGGATTTGATTTGATTTGATTAAAACTAAAAGCAATTTAATTAAAAGATAGAGAATTCAGTTTAAGAGAATGGGCCGATATTAGAATGTGTCGTAGTGTGGATATTGAATGTTTTGTCTCAATTGAAGTGCTGCAAAATCGACTCAGTTGTCTCGCCAGTTGTCAAGGTGATGCCTCGGCAGATGACCCGTCGTGGCAGAGGATGATGCGCTGCCCAGGCGGCTGAGTGATGCTTCAAATTTCAGCAAGGCTTCCTTCAATGACTCCACTTTATCCCTAAGTTGAAGTGCTATTGGCGAACACGTCTTGATAATACCTGCCGACGTGAATCTAAGGATGAACACCAACCAATTCTTAAAGTCTCCTTTAGCCGATGAACTGCTAACTTATTCCTAAGCTGAAGTAGTTTCACCCCACGTTGCATAAAACCGTGTTTACTCGTTTCGTGAGTCTAATTCTCCCATTATTAGATAAATCGATAATTGCACTCTCTTCTCCCGAATGGATTGCAAACAAGAATAATGCCAAGAGTAAACAAACTTTGAAATTTTATTACAAACAGTAAAAACCTAAACGAATACAAACAATATCTCACAACTACTCAACAAAACCAACCCTTGGCCCTAGGAAAAGTTTAGAACATGATGGATGAATGGAATCACTAGGGTTTTTGTTAAAGAACTCCCGATATCTCCCTTAGTCGGCTAATATTCATTATATATAAGCCTTGACCTACTCGAAGTTGGTTAAGGGACTAGAGTACAAGTTGGAATTAAAGTAGATATTCTAAAAAGATTAAACTCTAATTAAATCTTCAATTAATCAAAGCTTGACTCCCGGTTGACTTCAAATTCCTTGAGCTTTGACTGTGGCTTTTCTTGGGCTTTTGGGCTCCGATCTGCATGCAAGTGGTCTCTAAAAATCGGGTTTGATGTGTTCTTCCAATTGCATAGCACCTTACATGTTTCCAGCTGCCTTGAGATTGTTGCCTCGGTGGCACACCATCTGCTGCCTCGGTAGAGGTCTATATCGGTGTGAATGGCTCAGCAGGGCTCCTTATTCTTTTCTTTTCCTCTGTAGCTAAGTTTGATCAGTTCTCTAGCAGGTACATCATCATCGTCCATCGATTGTCCAGCTCCTTCCTTCTGCCCTCCTTTCGGCCTCGGCATCGTCTATCTGGACGGGTATCTGCGCACAATAAACACATACCTGAGTAGTATCTTTTATAGAGAAAAATAGTGGAATTCTTCCAGTAGGGCAGAGTATCTAATCTATGCAGTTTTGAGTATGTTTACCTAATTATGCAACTAAAATGGGCTTAAGTCTAACAATAATTGAGCTATTCTAGGGCTAAAATCTAGTAATTTTGCACACTTAACACGCCCCCAAACTCGAACTATTGCTTGTCCTCAAGCAACGAAATCTAATTGTAACATGCCAAAACTTAAAATCGTAAGAAAACTTAGCCTAAAAATACCTTAAGCGACTTTTACATACCGAAACGTCTACAAACATGATGGCCGTTCCTATACAGTTTTGACCATATCGAAGCCTAAGAGATTGCTGGTATCGAAACACATGGGGGCCGTTTCGATACATGTCTTGGTAGAACCAAATCGTTTAGAAACCCTTTGGGGCGTTTAGAAACATCTTGGTCTATTTTTGGTCTTTTAAGGCACCCGTATCGAAACAGGGTGACCCGTTTTGATACACCTAGGCCTGGAAGTGCAGATGAGGCTCTAAAATGTAGAAAAATTGACTTTTAATGGGTCCTAGATGCATAAATGATATGAATGAGCACGTAAAACATATCAAAACACAAACATACTCCCCTAACTCTAAGCATGGATGAAATTAGGATAAAAACACATAAGCATGGCATTTTACAAGAAATCAAGCAAATTTAAGCACAAAAGGTCCTAAAGGTCAAGATAGGCTATTAGACCTAACTCTCTCCTAAGGGACCAAAAACGCTCCTTATCTAGAGGTTTGGTAAAGATGTCCACTAATTGATTTAAGGTGTCTACAAACTCTAAAAGAACATCTTCTCTAAGGACATGATATCTAATGAAATGATGCCTTATTTCTATGTATTTGGTTCTAGAATGTTGGATGGGATTTTTGGTAAGACATATAGCACTAGTGTTATCACACTTTAGGGGTATGATGTCTACTTTAATTTCATAGTCTAAGAGTTGTTGTTTCATCCAAAAGACTTGAGCATAAAAACTCCTTAAGGATATGTACTCGGCTTCGGTGGTAGATAAAGCTACACTATTTTGTTTCTTAGAGAACCAAGATATGAGCATACTACCTAGGACTTGGCAAGTGTCGGAAGTACTTTTGCTATCTATTTTGCAACCCCCGTAATCCGTATTCGAATAAGCACAAAGGTTAAAGGTTGAGTCTCTAGGGTACCAAAGACCTAAACAATGAGTATCTCTAAGGTACCAAAAGATCCTTTTAACGGCTATATGGTGAGACTCTATAGGACTAGCTTGGAACCTAGCACACAAGCAAACACTAAAAATATATCCGGTCTACTTGCGGTAAGGTAAAGCAAAGAACCAATCATAGAGCGATAAAGCTTAAAGTTAACACACTTACCTCCTTCATCTTTGTCAAGCTTTGTGGAAGAGCTCATTGGTGTAGCTTGAGGCTTTGCTTACTCCAAGCCAAACTTTTTGAGCATACCCTTGATGTACTTAGTTTGATTGAGGAAGATGACGTCCTTCATTTGTTTGATTTGGAGTCCCAAAAAGAATGAGAGCTCCCACATCATGCTCATTTCAAATTCACCTTGCATCAACTTAGAAAAATCTTGACAAAGCAATTCATTAGTAGAACCAAATATAATATCATCAACATAAATTTGAACTACTAAAATATCTTTGTCATTGTTTTTAATAAAATGTGTTGTGTCCACCTTTCCTTTCTCAAAACCTTTTCCAACTAAAAAACTTGAAAGTATTTCATACCAAGCTCTAGGAGCTTGTTTTAAACCATATAAAGCTTTTGACAATTTAAAGACATGGTTTGGAAAAATAGGATCTTCAAAACCCGGTAGTTGTTCCACATACACTTTTTCGTTTATAAAACCATTTAAAAACGCACTTTTTACATCCATTTGAAAATTCTTGAAATCATGATAACATGCAAATGCAAGTAGCATCCTAATTGCTTCCATTCTAGCTACGAGTGCGTAGGTTTCATCAAAATCAATTCCCTCTTATTGAGTGTAACCTTGAACAACAAGCCTAGCCTTATTTCTCACTATGTTACCACTCTCATCTAGTTTCTTTCTAAAGACCCAATTAGTTCTTATAATAGATTTATTTCTAGGTCTATCAACCAATGTCCACACTTTACTTCTCTCAAATTGATTTAACTTATCTTGCATGGGCATAATCCAAAAGTCATATTTTAATGCTTCTTTGACATTCTTAGGCTCAATGCATGAGATAAATGCAACATGATTAAGCATTTTAAGAGAAGAGCGAGTAGTTACCCCCTTGGATGGATCACCCAAGATCTCACAACCCTTGACATAGTTGTACACTCTTGGGTAGCTCACTTTTTTTTCCTTAAGAGACATGTATAGTAATGTTTTCGAGGCGGTTCTTGTGCTTCTTCCTCTTTGGTTGGAATCTCATTCACCTTTGATGATTCTCCACCATCATTGGCTTCAATGATCCCTACATCATCATCATCACAAGAATTCTTCCTCGGAAGGAGGTTATCATCAAAAACCACATGAAGAGATTCCTCTACAACTAAAGTTCTTTTGTTAGACACATGATAGGCTTTAGAGTTTAAAGAGTAATCTAGAAAAATAGCTTCATCACTTTTTGCATCAAATTTACCTAAATTATCTTTTCCATTATTTAAAACAAAACACTTGCAACCAAAAGGGTGAAAATAGCTAATGTTAGGCTTTTTAGTTTTTAAAATCTTATAAGGAGTTTTCTTTAAAATAGGCCTAATCATTACTCGGTTTATAATATAGCAAGCAGTGTTAGTGGCATCCGCCTAAAAATACTTAGGTAAATTGTTTTCACAAAGCATAGTCCTAGCCATTTCTTCTAAAGTTCGATTTTTCTCTCAACTACCCCGTTTTGTTGAGGAGTTCGAGGAGCCAAAAAATTATGGTTAATCCCATTTTCATTACAAAACTCATCAAAACCCATATTTTGAAATTCGGTTCAATGATCACCTTTAATATGAGAAATTTTAAGTTCAATATCATTTTGGGTTATTTTTGAAAATGTGATGAAGTTTTCTAAAGCCTCGTCTTTAGTGCTTAAAAAGAGAACCCAAGTATATCTAGAGTAATCATCAACAAGCACAAATGCATATGATTTTCCACCCAAGCTAGTAATCCTAATTGGCCCAAAGAGATCCATATGAATCAATTGCAAACGCCTACTTGTGGAAACATCTTTAATGGACTTAAAAGATGCTTTATGTTGTTTACCTTTAGCACATGCATCAAAAGTTTTATCTAATGAGAACTTGAGCTTGGGTAGGCCTCGAAATAGATTAAGGGAAACTAATTTTTCCAAAACACTAATGCTAGCATGTGTTAGTTTCCTATGCCATAATCATGCATCATTTTCATTTTGTGCAACTAAGCATGTATGGGATGTATGAATGTCATCTAGATGCATCATTTACATCCATTTACATCAAACATGACATTAAACCCTTTATCAAATAATTGACTTATGCTCAACAAGTTATGTTTTAGACCATTGGCATACAAAACATTTTCAATAAGTATAGAAGAGTGATTATCTATAGAGCCAATACCCTCAATGTGGCCTTTGGAGTTGTCACCAAATGTTACTACTCCTCCACTTTTTTGCTTTAATTCCATGAATCGACTCTTGTCTCCGGTCATGTGCCTCGAGCATCCACTATCAAGGTACCATGAATTTTTACTTTGTGCTTTGACCTTGTAGCAATGCTCCCCCTACAAACAAAAAAAATAAGCTTTGATTTTTGGTACCCAAATCATTTTGGGTCCATGAGTGTTAGCTCCCAAAAGCTTGGTTCCCTTAGGAATCCAAGGTGACATGGCAATAATGTTATTAGATTTGATAAGTTCCTTAGGAACCCATACACTTCTAATTCTTTTAGTTCTATTATGCTTATTGGAGCCACTTGTTTCTAGTTAAATTTCTTTCTTTTTACAAAGTTGGTTTTTGAAGATTCACCTTTTTCAACCCTTGAAGAACCAACATTTTTGAAAGAATTTTTGAGCTCTTTTAGCTCATTCACCAATTTTTGGTGTTCATCATTACAATGAGAAAGAAGGTTATTTAAATCAATGTTTTCTTATTCAAAAAACTTCAAATCATCTTGTAAGCTTAAAACCTTTTTCTCAATATCCGAGTTAGTTTTAGAGAGTGAATCATTTTGAGCTTTTAAATCTGAAATGACCTTTTTTATTTTTTTTAAAACAGACTCCTTATATTTCTCTACTAACTCATCGTATACCTCTTGTAACTCATCGTATGCATCATGCAATTCATCAAATGGAAAATCAAAGCAAGATGAGTTAGATGTTACCATCGAATCCTCCTCAAGAGCCATGAGGCAAAGGTTGGCCACTTCATGTTCCTCATCCTCGGATGACTCCTCATCACTCCAAGTAGCAAGCCTAGATTTGAGCTTCTTCTTCTCAAAGCTCTTCTTCTTGAGTTGAGGGCAATCGGAACGTATGTGACCCGACTTCTTGCACTCAAAGCAAATGATCGGATCCCTTTCCTCTTCTTTGCCTTTGTTCTTGAAGTCCATCTTTTTTTGAAATTTTCTCCAACAGTTTGACTTCATGAACCGTTAGAATTGTTTGGCTATCATAGCCAACTCTTCAAAGTCTTCCTCCTCACTAGAAGAGCTCTCCTCTTGTAGAGAGTCTTTGAGAGAAACTCCTAGCTTCTTCTTCTTTTCCACCTTATGCTTCTCTATTCTTCTCTCTTCCTTCTTATTTTCTTCTTCTCTTCCTTGCTTCACGGTCTCATGTGTAAGAAGAGAACCAACGAGCTCACCAAGCTTCAAAGTCTTCAAATTCTTAGCTTCAATGATGATTGTTCTTTTACCATTCCAAGACTTCGGGAGAGAGTATAGAAGCTTTCTTACTAGCTTATCTTCGGGAATCACTTCACCAAATCCTTTAAGATCGTTGACGATGATCGAAAATCGATCAAACATCTTTGAGACGCTCTCATCGGGGTCCATCTTGAAATTTTCATAGCTCAAATTTAACAACCTGATCTTCGTCTCCTTCACGTCTTTCGCGCTTCTTTCGCGCTTTCGATAGATGAAACTTTCGAGTAGATATCCAGACCAAGTGCACAAATATAATGTGCAGAGCTTTGACGTTGACTTGCATCCTTCGTCTATCTTCCTCGGTCATCTCCGACTTCACCTTCGGGACTAGTCTTCCTTCATCGTTTCTTTTAACCGAAATGTAGGGACCTTCTTCCACTACATCACAAACCATATAATTTGTGGACTTGATGAAAAGACGCATCCGATTCTTCCAATATGGGTAGTTGTCTCCATTCAAGAAAGGTGGTTTAGTGGTGGATTGTGACTCGTAAAGATTAGAGGTTAAAGTAGATGACATGGCCTGTATTTGAACTTGATCACACTCTCCTAGGAACTTCTCTTGTGGTTGTTAATTCTTCAAAAGAGGTAGGCTCTGATACCAATTGTTCAGTGGATTGTTGAATCGATTTAAGCCAAGAGGGGGTGAATTGAATTTTTAGAAAGTTTAGTAGTGAAGTGGTAAAATAAAAATATCAAGACAAGGAACTTAGAGTGGTTCAAGTTCCAATTGAACTCTACATCCACTACCTTAGCTCCCACTAATGATTTTCCAACAACTCCACTAGTTGATCTTCCCCTTTTCTAAGCTTAGGAGGAAACCTTTACACAATGGTCAATTTTCTACCCAAAATTGACCCAATCCTCACTCAATGTTTACAAAGAAGATGAAGGCAAATAACAAGTATCTCTCAATACAAATGATGCCCAATTACAAGCACTCAACTCAATTGAATCTAAAAAGATAAGAATTACAATGAACCACAATTGGGATTTTATAAGAAATATGGAATTTTTGCACAAGAGCTTCAATTTGATGTTTGGATATTTCTCTTAAGATCAATTGTTGTTGGTGATGCTTTTAGGACTCCCTTTTATACCTTCTCATTAAATTCTAGCCCTTGAAGTTGTTTCCATCATAATTATATCCGTTGGGATGCAATCTTCCCTCATTAAATGCACTTCTGCAACTACCCGTTTTGAAACGCTCGAACCTGTTTCGAAACAGACCAAAATAGAAATAGTCGTTGGGGTGAAATTAATAGACCGTATCAAAACAAACCAGATTGTTTCGATACACTAAGAGCTCGTTCCGAAACATGCTAGAGCACGTTTCGAAACATTTTGCCTCTACCAAAACCCGTATCGAAATGGCTTAAAACATTTTGATACACCTTAACCGTTTTCTGAAAATTAGTTATAAAATTTACAATGGTCATATTTTTGAATCCAAGTTTGAAAATCGTTTCGAAACGCTTGAGGTCGTTTCAATGTTGCCATATCGAAACAGTTCAACATGTTCCGTTGTTCTTCATTGGTTTCGAAACATGGAGACTTGTTTTGATACCCCCGTATCGAAACAGGAAGGCCTGTTTCAAAATACATGTTAACAGTTTCAAAACGTTCTGAAATTTTCATAAAGCTTTGTTTTGACTTTGACCATTTTGCTTAGAGATTTTGGGAAGTTTTTAGAACTTAAAAAATTATTTTATCTTTTTCAATTTAGTCCTCAAATTCTTTTTTATATCAAAATCAATTCATTAGTTTTACATAAGATACAAGCTGTTATGTGTGGAGATAATATAAAGTTTAATTCTCAACTGAAAGATGGATACATCAAAGATGATGCAATGAAACATATTACTACAAAGTTCCATCCCTCACGATCTTTAGAGAAATAGTATTCAAGATTGAATTATGAAGATTCAAAGATCTTATGTGGTGTTTTCATGAGAGGGAATAAATACGCGTTGCACTCTTTTTTCCTTAACCGAGGTTTTGTCCTAATGAATTTTCATTGTAAGGATTTTAATGAGACAATATGCTATGCATATCGAAGATGTATGTACTCCTTTTCCTTAGTAAGGTTTTTATCTTAGTAAGGTTTTAACGAAACACAATATCTTCATAGACATCAAAGGAGGAGTGTTATGAATATTTATCTATGTAGGTGTATATCATGATAAGAACTTTATCTATGAAATTTGATTTACTTTATCATTAGCCAAGGGATTTATTCTTACACTTTTCACATGTCCTTTATAATAGATAAAGTAAATCACCACTTTTATCATGCATATTTTAAGCTCTAAAATTTTATAAAATATGCATGATAAAATTACAAGTTCAACTTTATCAACAATAATTTATAATAGAACTTTCATTAGAACTTAAAATTCCTCAATCATAAATTTCACATGTCAATCGACATTTAGAGATAATTATTCTCACAATCGCCAATTTATGATGCAATAGAACTCAAATTCACCATTTGACACATACAAAGCTACTCTCACCTATTTTTTTCAAGGCTTATCCTTGTTCTTTGAAGAATCTCCAATTTTCAAAAGCTTTATAAATTAATACATAACATAAATTAGCTGCAAAATTGACAACAATTTTTGCATGCTTAAATAAATTAACTAAACTAAAAAATCTATCACCTTGCTAAGTTTAAAAATCTAAGACCACCAATGGATAGACTATTGTCACGGGGTCAGAGTCTTGGCGCAGGGACATCTACCCGTGCGGCAACCCAGGGCTATTACCAGCCAAGGGCTAAGCCTTTTCCATCTCCGATGCTCACTGGTTTTGCCCTCCCATGGGCTCATCAGGGAAGCTGGGACAGCTCTCGACCAGTGTGGTGCCTACCAACGCGCCAGTCCGAGGACTAGACGGCTGTACGGCACGTACTACACCCTTAATGCTATCCCACGCATCCTACATTAAGCACAACCAGCAAGCATCTCGCGCGGTCCCGCGTGTCACGACGAACGGTCCGTGACATTCTCCCCCACCCGATTCATGCACGCCCTCGTGCATGGGGAGAAACTCTTTCCCTCTTTTGATTAGCCCGGATCTAGTGTGCAATTCCCTGCCTGCTCGCCCTCTTCACTTAAGGCTACGACACATTTGGCTACGAGTGCTTGGCGAACTTTCGCTATGGCTTCCTGCCTACCCGTCCTCATCTCATCTCTTTATAGAGGACTCACTCGCGGACACCCCTTCACGGTTTGAAGTGCGAGCTACACACGCTCGTCCACTTGACCCGCTTGCGAACACCCCTACACTCGGAGTGCGAGCTACACACGCTCGTCCACGGATTGACTCGCTTACGCAGCATTGGGGCGCTTGGCAAACTCACAGCTAGCACACAGACTGGCTCTGATACCAACTGTCACGGGCTTATTTCTTCAAGCTCAAATCCGTGCGGCACTAGCACTCTTGGCACGATGCTAGTAAGCCTTTATGTCGCAATGCTATGGCAAAACGAAGGAGCAAGAGTGTTTACAAGGAAAGGACCTTGTATTAAAGCAACGGAAGCTTTACAAGTATGCTTTACAAGAGAGCTTGAATGACTTCTTGGATGGTTTACAAATGAGAGGGGTGGCCCTATTTATAGGCACCCACCTCCTCAATGGACGGCTATGATTAATTTGATCCAATGGTTAGGATCTTGCCTCCTAAAATATCTAAGATGCCTAGATTTCTCTAGAGAATTCCATACTTATCCACATACATTTACAATACTCTAAGGTATTCTAGATTATTCCTATAGTTCTACATATGTCTATAGGTTTCTAGAGTGTTCCAGAGATGTCCGGAGTTGTCCCGAGCCTTCCGGACTTGTCTTCAGCCTTCCCAACTTTTCTCGAGCCTTCTAGGTCCTTCCGGGTGGGCCTAAATGGTTGTGGAGCGTCCTGGAACCTCCTAGAACCCTTTGGAGACGTTGAAAGAGAGTTGTAGGCCTCTATGGGGCGTTCTAGAACCTTCCTTGGTTCATGCCTTACCTTAAAACGCCCCTAGGTGCAGTGAGCACGCCCAAAACTCTTCATTTGGCCTTGGTGCTTAAGGATGGGGCGTGACATCCTCCCCCACCCAATCTCGCGACGCCCTCGTCGCGTCTTGGTTGAGCTGGTGAGGTGGTGCTGGTGTGCCTTCCTCGGCTCCTAGCTTTCCTCGTCTTGACTCTCAGCTTAGCAGCTCGATCCTGGGCTATCGAATCAGGTTGTGCCTCGCCATCAACCCTCTTGATGTAGGCAACAAGTCGCTTTCGTATCGGACACGACCTCATCACATGAGGTCCTTCGCATAGGTAGCACTTCACCCTCGTGCTGGCCTTCGGTGCGGACTTAGCCTTCGTGTTGCCACGATTCCCTCTCACGGGCTTGACCTTGGGGATGGAACTTCCCTCGTTCCTCTTGGTGTCCCCTTCTGATTGAAGTGCGGAAATCAGTTGCAAGGATCCCATTTGTGCACCCTCGTCGCCACTGTCGGTGTCGCTACCTTCTCGGTGCTTGGCTAGGAGTGAATTAAGGGCTTGGCGTTTTGGGCATTCACGCGTCCAGTGGTCACCATCACAAATGAAGCAATTGCTCGGTGGTGACTTCCTCGCACCTTGGAATTCCTTGGACTTGCCCTTGTCCTTGCTCTTCCAAGGGGACGAGTCTCGGTGCCTTGGTGAGTGGCCTTCCTGATGGCCCTCCTTGGGATAGCCCTTGTCTCCCCCACCTTTGGCATGACTGCTCTCCTCATCATTCGGCTTAGGGGTGGTCTCCTTGTGGCTCGAGTAGTCGATAAGGGTCTCGGCCACGGCTATTGCATCAGCAAGGGTTTGGACTCCCCTTCGCCTTAACTCGGTCTTGGCCCAACTTTGGAGACCATCTAAGAAGTAGAAGAGCGAGTCTTTCTCGGACAGATCGGGGATCTCGAGCACCAAACTAGTGAACTCCCTCACGTGGTCTTGGATGCTCCCTGATTGCTTCAACCTTCGTAGGCGAGCTCTTGCCTCATCCTCGGCATTCTCCGGATAGAATTGCCTTTTGAGCTCCCTTTTGAAATCATTGAAGGTAGAGATGGTGCACGTACCTCTCTCGACATCGAGACGCCTCCTCCTCCACCAAAGCATGGCGGTGTCGGTGAGGTATAAGGTCGCGGTTTGGATCCTAGAGGCATCCTCCCTGATGCCAACGGCTTCTAGATATTGCTCCAAGCCATACAAGAAGTTGTCGACTTCTTTGGCGTTGCGTGTCCCTGAAAAGGTTTGAGGCTTGGGCACCTCGACCCTTCTAGCCTCTACGGTGTTGCTTGGCCCGGCTGCCATAGCACTTTTGCACAAGGCAAGGTCGCCTTGCAATGCTTCTAGTTGATCATACATGTTGGTAAGTTCTTGTTGGAACGACTCACGTACCTTTGTGAGTTCGGCCACGAGTGCGTCGCGTACTTCACCCATTTCCGCGCACAGGGTCTCTTCTAGCTTGATCTTCATTGCCCTCACGGCTGTGTGAATCTCGGCATCCTCCACCTCAAGGCCTTCAATCCGCTCATGAAGGTCGTCCACTTGGGCACCCATGCTCGATACGCCTTCCTCAACGCGAGTCAAGCGGGACTCCAAGCTAGAGAGTAGGTCTTTGGACTTGACACGAGGCCTTGTCTCGACAGGGTCAGCCCTTACTTCTTGTACACCTTGGTCGTGCGTGACCTCAGTCTCGAACGGGCTAGCGGCTTGAGTTTTGCTGGTCTTGGCCATGCTCCCGAGCGATCGGAACTTGGTCTGATACCACTTGTCACGGGGTCAGAGTCTTGGCGCAGGGACATCTACCCGTGCGGCAACCCAGGGCTATTACCAGCCAAGGGCTAAGCCTTTTTCCATCTACGATGCTCACTGGTTTCGCCCTCCCATGGGCTCATCAGGGAAGCAGAGACAGCTCCCGACCAGTGTGGTGCCTACCAACGCGCCAGTCCAAGGACTAGACGGCTGTACGGCACGTACTACACCCTTAATGCTATCCCACACATCCTACATTAAGCACAACCAGCAAGCATCTCGCGCGGTCCCGCGTGTCACGACGAACGGTCCGTGACACTATGCTTTAATAACCTCATTTTAAATTTTTCCTTGATTTTTTTACCTTCTAACCTTGAACACTCAAGCTTTTTACTCTAGAATTTTAAGGACTCGTCAATGGAGAATTTTAGGAACTTGGGGAAGACAACTTGATATTTTCGCTTTCATCTCCCTAAATGGTTGTGGGGTTTACCCCTATTTTCTAATTTCTTCAATTTTCTATTAATGTTAATTGAATCTAATTGAATACATGGGACACTTTTCCTAGTGATTAATCTCCAATTAGAAATAAGTTAATTAGAGATTTAGTTCTTAAACTATTATCATGCATATTTTCGAGCTCTAAAATTTTCTTACCCTTCTAGTCTTTGAACTTGTAATTCAAGCATTTTAGTCCTTTAGCACAACTTTTAGATAACCCTTATAATTCCTAACAACTACTCACTCAAGGTAGATAATTCAATATTGAATTCTTCTTCCAAAATTACTTTCCAGTCGATGGACTCGAAAAAAAACTTGACCCAATTTAAGGGTGTTACATTCACCACACGCGTTAGATAATTGAGGATACAATTGAAAAAACTTCTAGATGTCAGGTACATTCACCCATTTAAAGCCCCATATGGTGCATTATGTTGTTCCAAAAGAAACATAATGAGTCCTTACATTTATGCATTGATTATCAAACCTTAAACAAATTCACTATAAAAGAAAGAAGTACGCAATCCCCCCATCACAGATCTTGTAATACCTAATACCCTTCCTAAAAGATATTGTATATTCAGGGTGTTACATCTGGGTCGAAAGAGCAACTTTCAACTAAAAAATGAATTATTTAATTTTTGTTATGTAACACCGTAAGTTTCGGATTAAGAGGATGTCTTATTACAATCTTTAAAAAATAATTGAAATAGGTGACCACTTTTGTGAATGCTTGGGCCGAATTGAAAGACTAAGTAATAGAGGAGCTAAATCGAGGTGACCACATAGTTAATACAAAAAAAATGTAAGATTTGGATGGTAATTAAAGTCTTAATAAGAGAATGATAGTGTGGCATGGTATGTAAGGTGCACATGTAGTCCACCTTAGATGGAAAAACCAACAACTTCCATCATCTTCTCCATTCTTCCCTCTTCACCGAACATAGAGAGATAGAAAGAGAAAGAGAAATTGTTCAAGACATTAGCTTGCTTGGAAATTGATCATTTGAGGCTTGAATTGTTCTTGCATGTTGTGAATACAAAGAGAGGCTTGATCAAGGAGACGAAAGGCAAAAGGGAGTGGTGATTTACAATCAAGATTGGCCAAGCTTATTTGTGAGTGTAAACTTAATTTATTGAAACAAGCATAATGATGTTAAATACACAAATGTAGTGGATTGTCTCATGAGGATGGAATGCCTATGTTGCTCTTGCTTGCTTGATTCTTGGTATGGTAAGTACCAAGGTAAGTATGTTCAATTGTTGTTTGAATTGACAATTAATGGAATTGGTTGAAATAGCATGCTACTGATTGCATATTGGATTGATGATTGAACTCCTGTGAAGTAAGAATAGTCCACTGACATATTGGAAATTATATTTAAAAGCCTTAATTAGTTTTGGTCCTAGTAGATTGGCATGCAAATAGTGTATTCTGAGCTCAGCCTAAAATTTGGACTAAGGTCCCCCAAAAGGTATTAGAGTACCCCTAAACGAATCAAATTGAAGCCTAAACTTCAATGGTATTATATGGCCATTGCCTGTCATAGTATGATCGAACTTGGATCTCTAGATTAATAGCTAAACAAAGCTATACTGTTCAACTAAGGTTGCTTGTTATAATTTTGATGGTTAAGGGAGTGTACCCATTAGATGATCAACTTGAAGGAGTTGCTTGATGTTGTTATCTTCTTTCGTGAAGCATGTTTATTGCCTATGATAGAATTAAGCTTAGGAAAGCTTCTTGCTAGTCGAATTATGAGCATGATACTTAAATGGACAAATGTTATATAATTGAATAAAGTATCTAAACAACTTAAAGAGTTGCTTGATGAAGTATGATTTTCTTGAAAAAATTTATGGCCATTGGCATCTTAATATTAATTGTTTTGAAAGTTCAAGTTTGGAATCCTAATTACTCACCCTGTTTCTTCCACGGGTAAAGTTGACTGATAAAGCAAGTTGGGGAGTCAAAGCAAGGTCATCCGAAGCACAAATGTATGTCTTTTTGTAGTAGTTTAGACTCATGGAAGGTGGCAATAGTTTGAACGTTAGTCTTGCGATTTTTGAGTACTTTAGGGGTTTGTACATATTAAATTATCAATGCTTTATATGATGAGATGGCCTGATGTTTGTTAATAGTTTGATTTGCTTGTTTTGGTGTGGTTGATGATTTCGATTGGCATAAATAGCATTAGAAGTGATATTGATTGTTTGAATGTGAGTTACGCATGAATACTTTTGGTATAAGTGTTGCGTGTAAAATAGTCTATCGCAATGGTAGTGCAAGTATACACGACGCAAGTAGTAAAGTGATACGAAGTATCGGATATCGTCTCCACAGGGATTGGGCTAATAGCTTCACCTTAATTCACTGCACGAAAGTAAAGGAAATAATTGAGAGTTGTCACGAAAATAATAAAGAAAACGTAAATAAAAGAGTAAAGATATCAAGATAGAGAGAATGGGCTGGTATTGAATTGCTCAGTAGTGCAGGTATTGCAGACTTTAGAAAATCCAGTTCTGTCGTCGTCACCCGTCGCGGCAGCACTTGTCGCGGCAGCAAACGCTCAACTCAGTACTTTCAAGTTTGGCAAGAATCCCAGATCTGCCTTGGCCTATCCCTAGGTCCAAGTCTGTCGATGATCACGTCTTGATGATACCTCCCAGCGTGAATCGAAGGATGAACACCGATGTGTATGATTTTTTCTTTAGCCACTTAACCTCGCCCTATCCCTAGGCACGAGATAGTTCAACTATAAACTAGAGAACTTGCTCTTATTTCTTTCGTATACTTAACTCTCCCGATGCTAAGTAAATAGGTAACCTCACAATGCTCTCCCGATGCTCTTGCAAGATATTAATAACCAAAATAAGAGAACTTGAAGTTTATTTTATTGAACTGAAAATTCCTAAAACAAAACAACCCTTGCAACTACTTTACAAATCAACCCGTGGCCCTAGGAAGGATTTAGAACATGTCGACGGCGGGTTAACGGCTAGGGGTTTTTGGTTGTCGGTTATGGGGTAATCGGCTATGATCTCTCCCTAGGTTAAAATGTATGCCATTATATAAGCTTTGGGCTCAAGTTATCTAAGTTAACAAGGATTACAACTTTAATTAAAAGTATGATTCTAATAAAGACTTAATCTTCAAGGAATCTACTTTCCAGCCGTCCTCCTTGTTTCTTGGGATTTTCTCTCCTTGAGCTTTAGGCTTGACATATCTTTTGATCCGGGGCTTGGAAAAATATAAGGTTTTCACACGACAGACGAGCAGAATTTTCTCTATCTATCGAGGTCCACTTTGCTTTTTCTCCACTAACTTGTTGTCGTCCTCTGCTGTCACGGCAGCACCATGGCAGCATCGTCCTCTTTGTCTGCTTGTCCAGTTCAGCTCTTCTACTTCTCTGTCCCGCGCCTGCCTTCTCCGTCTACTATGGCGGCAACCTGCAAAATCAGCCATTCTTTAGTAGAATCTGTGCCTTTAATGTATTTGTGATGTTTTGCTGTAAACTAACCTAAATGCAATGAAATGATGCTTGAATGCAGCAGAAATATGGTTTAAAATGGTGTAAATAATAGAACTTTTACACACTCAACACACCCCCAAACTCAAGTTTTTGCTTGCCCTCAAGCAACTAAGACCTAAAAGAAAAATGAAATATTTTTGTTTTGGCTTTCAAACAATGAATTTTCCCATACCCGTATTTCGTTCCCTGTGACGGCAGCAACCTGTCGGATAATTTAGGATCTGTCCGGAATCTAACTATAGCCCTCGTGCAGTGTGTGCATGCTTGTGAACAGTTATATGCTAAGACTCTCTTAGTTTCACTAGAATATTCAACTCTTAACTCGAATTTTTATGCCAAATTTTATCTTTTTGAAGGCACATTTTCATGCTTCTTTGATTTCTTTGTTTTGACTCGATTTCTCTAAAGTTTTACTAGAGCCAGTTTTAGGCACCTCTAGTTAGCTTCCTAGAGCCAGTTTCGGGCACCTCTAGGGTTTTTGAGTCTCTTTTGCTAAACTTCTTTCCTAGAGCCAGTGTTAGGCACCTCTAGGGGCTATTCAAGTGCTAAGTGTCCTATTCTAGTTTGGCTAAAAGAAGTCTAAGCAGTATAACAGTCACAATGGTGTTTAAGTTTTTAGAACTATAGAAAGGCTCTAAACTTCTCCTTAAACTGTCCGAAAGATACTGCCACGACAGAGCTGTCACGACAGGTAAGTTCAAATCACAGTTTTAAGCCAAAATTTTAAGTCTTTTCTGCTTTTTTTTAAAGAGAAAAATAAATAAGTAAGAGACACAACAATTAACTAAGATGTACTTGGACTCCATTAAAATGGAAGGTTGCCACCCCCAAACTCGAGGGTTGCATTTCCCTCAATGCAAATGACAAAATAAAAATGAAGGCAGTACATCACAAAATATAGAGATAGCAGGCAGCAATAAGAAGAAAAAAAGAAACTTAAATTTTTAAGCACTGTCTTCACTGTTGCTGTTGAGGCGATTTGGCGGCAGATTTTGGGCTTTGGGGCAGGCTGGGGTGGTTGCTCTACAACCTGAATGTCAGAGCTGTTGTCGCTGTCCCAGCTGCTGCTGCTGGCCTTTGGCATAAGTTTCCTATTGGCCATTCTCTTCTGCCTCTTGACCGGTGTGAATTCTTTCGACAGGTTCCTCCGAATAGAGGGTTCAGCGTCGCTTTCTGCCCAGACGGATGAGGAAGAGAACCCAACTACAAAGGCAGCAATGTCATCCGAGGGTACCAGTCGCTTTGTTCCTCGGGCGGATGTTTCAGCAGGAGGGCTGCTGGCTGCCGTCGGGGCAGGTGATGGAATGGAGGCAGCAGATGGTGTGTGGGGTGTGGCAGCAGGTGTAGGTGTGTGGGCAGGGGTGGGGACGGTGAAATAGTGGGCAGGAAAGGTGGGAAAGACAACATCAGGGAAATTTAAAGTATTATGAATAAAATTTACCGTGGATGCCGAAAAATCCTTGATGAATGTCATTAGACCCAGTTGTCTGTCCTCCATCCTTTGAATAGCAGCAAGGATTTGAGTGGATGGGTCTGTCGGAGCGGCTGCTGCGGCGGCAGGTTCAGGGTTTGGCTACTTTGACAATTCAGCTGGGGCGGCAGCAGGGTTGAAGGAGGAGAGGGGGTTGCTACTGTCAGCTCCATGAGGCTGATGATGTTTTTGTCTGTCAAGCCCCTTCCTTTCACTATGCGATCGTTGTTGGCTTCCGGCACGGCATAACAGCGGCAGAGGGATGTGATGAGGTAGGGAAGGCATAGGAGGGCCTTCGATCTATGGGCGCAGTCCAAAATACTCTCCCGTATATAACTCCCCACATTAATGGGTCATTTATTTAGAATGGAGTGTATTAGGGCTAACCTCTGTTGGTCAACGGTGGTGTGATGTGATGACGGCATGATCCTCTTCTTGATGAAGGCATTCCACAGTTTGGCTTCTGGCAGCAGCTGCCCCCTCTTCACTGTGTGGGGATTTTTTCGGCTCGTGTTCTATTCAGTCCCTTCTTCTGTCACTTCTGCCATGACAGCGTCGAAGGCAACATCGTCTAGAGTGTCAAGGAACTACTGGTGAGCATCGTCATTGGGGCCGAAGTAGAGGCCATAGAAAGAGTTGATGCGCTCGGCTGTGAACTGCACTTCTGTCCCTCAGACAGTCACTGTTGTTGCCGTCCTGCTGCCGATGGCAGCATAGAATTCCCTTACTAGCATTTCGTTCATTTCTGCTGGTTGCTCCGCAAATTGTTTCCACAAGAGGGCTCTAATCGTCCTTGCGATGAAAGGCTTGAGGCCCATATTAACGGCCTTCCGAGTGTAAATAAAGCCTCTTTCTTCCCATAGATCCTTAGTTGCGAAGGACTGCGGGGTGGGTGCTGCCGGTGAAGATGTTGAAGCAGCACTGCGGCGGGTTCTTCTGGAAGACATGTTAGTGCAAGGGTTGTTGAAAGTAAAAGAAAGCAAATGAAAACCAAAGGGGAGAGCAAGTAAGAAAAACAAAAGTGAATGAAATGAAAATGAAACGGGGTTTTATAGAGGAGGAGTTGCTGCCCGTTGAAGCTGTAACGGCAGACGTGAATAACGGGGCGACTGTTGAGCTTTAGCGTGTCTGACGCGTCTGACACGCATTTATGCGTCTGTTACGCGTCTGTTACACGTTTCTGCGTCGGCCGTGACAGTCTGGTGACAGCCTGTCTTTTCCGTGTCTGCCGCGGCACCTGGAACGACAGGCTTCAATATCTGGCTTTGCTGGGCTGATGGATGGATGGTGGGCTTGGGTCACTTCTCCTATTCTTCTTGCCTCATTTATTTCCTAAAAACAGTAAACATAAAAACATTATTCGAATAAAATAAATCTTATTTCCTAATAAATAATAAATAATAAAAATAAATAAAATTTAGGTTAAATTAGGGATGCCATGTGGGGCATCTCCTAAGGTAACCACTTCTTGTATTCTTGGGGCTTCAGTCCCCTGATAATGCTTGAGGCGTTGTCCGTTGACTTTAAATTGGTGCCCGTCTTTTAATGATCATATTGTGATGGCACCATGGGGAAAAACTTGCATGACTTGGAATGGGCCCGACCATCTAGATTTCAGTTTTCTTGGGAAAAGTTTAAGTCTAGAATTGAACAACAATACAAGCTGCCCTGGGCAGAACTGTCGTGGCAGCAACTTCATGTCATGCCACTTCTTAGTTTTCTCCTTGTAGATTCTTGCATTGTCGTAGGCCATTGTCCGTATTTCCTCAATCTCGTTCAGATCTAACAGCCTTTTCTGCCCTGCCTTGTCCAAGTCCATATTCACTGCCTTGATCGCCCAATATGCTCTATGCTCTATCTCGACAAGCAGATGACAGGTTTATGGAGACATGCCCAATGGAGTCTTAAAAGCTGTCCTATATGCCCATAATGCATCATTGAGGAGTAAAGACCAATCTTTCCTAGTTGGCTTAACCATCTTTTCAAGAATGTTCTTAACTTCCCTATTAGATATTTCAGCTTGTCCATTGGTCTGTGGGTGGTATGCTGTCGCGGTCCGATGCTTAACACCATATTTCTTTAAGGCGGCAGCAATAACCCTATTGTCGAAATATCTTCCTTCATCACTGATAATCGCCTTAGGGATGCCAAACCTAGAAAAAATGTTTTTGTGTAAAAACCTTTGGACTGTCTTGGCATCATTCTTTTCAGTGGCGATAGCTTCAACCCACTTAGAGACATAATCTACTACTAAGATGATGTATAAATTTCCACATGAAGATGGAAAAGGTCCCATAAAATCAATCCCCCAAACGTCGAAGATTTCGACTTCTAGAATGTTCTGCAGCGGCATCTCGTTTCTCCTTGAGATGTTTCCTGTCCTTTGGCACCTGTCACAGTTCTTGTAGAAGATTTGTGCATCTTTATACAGTGACGGCCAGTAAAACCCTGACTGCAGCACCTTGGCAGCAGTTTTGTTGCCTCCTAAGTGACCTCCATACTGTGAAGCATGGCAATGATGAAGTATGTCTTCTTGTTCTTCTTGTGGTACACACCTCCTTATAACCTGATCTGCACATAGTTTGAAAAGAAGAGGTTCGTCCCAATAATAATGTTTGACATCATTTTGGAACCTCTTCATGGCTTGATAATTAAGATCAGAAGGAAGTATTTCGCTAACTATAAAATTAACGAAATCAGCATACCAGGGGAGTTCAGAAGACTTACCTGCCGCCATGGTTGTTGCGGCAGCGATTGCGGCAGCAAAGAGCTGCTCATCTGGGAAGGTCTCCAGTATGTTTGTCTCATCTATTGGCAGACTATGTCCCTTCTCCAACCTTGACAAGTGATCTGCCACCTGATTTTCTGTCCCTTTTTTGTCCTTGATTTCAAGGTCGAATTCTTGCAATAGCAGGATCCACCGTATCAATCTAGGCTTTGCATCCTTTTTTGCGAACAAATACTTCAGGGCAAAATGGTCTGTGTGCACTATTACCTTCGTCCCAAGTATGTAAGAACGAAACTTGTCAATGGAGAACACCACAGCTAATAGCTCCTTTTCTGTGGTGGTGTAGTTTACTTGGGCATCGTTCAGTGTCTTACTAGCATAATATATGACATGGAATAACTTGTCTCTCCGCTGCCCAAGTGCTACCCCGACAACATAGTCACTAGCATCACACATAATCTCAAATGGTTGTGTCCAGTCTGGTGGTTGTACTATTGGGGCTGTTACCAGTTTTTCTTTCAGAACCTTGAATGCTTCAGTACATTCATCATTAAAGTCAAAGGGTCGGTTCTGCTCTAAAAGATGGCATAGGGGCTTGGTGATTTTTGCGAAATTTGCAATGAATCTCCGATAAAAACCAGCATGCCCTAAGAAACTTCTAATACCCTTGACTGTGGTTGGCGGCGGCAGCTTTTCAACCACTTCTATTTTGTCCCTGTCGACTTCTATCCCACGGTAGCTAATCTTATGGCCAAGGACTATCCCTTCATCCACCATAAAGTGGCGTTTTTCCCAATTTAAAACTAGGTTTGCTTTTTCACATCTTTCAAGTACCTTTTGTAGATTGCCGAGGCAGCTCTCAAAATCATCTCCAAAGACTGGAAAATCATCCATAAAAATTTCAAGGAAGTCCTCCACCATATCGGAGAATATAGCCATCATGCACCTTTGGAAGGTGGCGGGTGCATTACATAATCCAAAAGGCATTCTCCTAAAAGCATACGTTCCGTAGGGGCATGTGAAGGTCGTCTTTTCTTGATCCTCCGGTGCGATAGCAATTTGATTATAACCTGAATAACCATCAAGAAAACAATAGTAAGGTTTACCCGCTAATCTATCAAGCATTTGATCAATAAAGGGTAAAGGAAAATGGTCTTTTCGGGTAGCTTTGTTAAGCTTCCGATAGTCCATACAAACCCTCCAACCGGTCACAGACCTGGTTGGGATTAACTCATTGTTTTCGTTGGTCACCACGGTCATTCCTCCTTTCTTCGGAACACATTGCACCGGGCTCACCCATTTGCTGTTGGAGATGGCGTAAATAATACCAGCATCTAACCATTTGATTATTTCTTTACGAACCACCTCTTTCATTGCATGGTTTAGCCGCCTTTGGGCATCAATAGTCGGCTTATGATCTTCCTCTAGAAGGATTTTGTGCATGCATAACGCCGGACTAATGCCTTGAATATTAGCTATCGTCCATCCAATTGCCTTTTTGTGCTGCCTTAGCATGCCTATTAGCTGTCGTTCTTGTTCCTGCGGCAGCTTAGAAGAGATGATTACGGGCAACGTATCATTTGAACCAAGAAAGGCATATTTTAGCTGCCCTGGCAGGGGCTTCAGTTCTAAGGCAGGTGGTTCAACAGTAGATGGCTTTTGGATTAAATGGTTATCCGAAGTATAATTTAAAGGTTCGAATAACTTACCCGGACGATTGCCTAACCAGTTTACCTCCTCTTGATCTTCAGTATCAGATTCAGAGGAGTTGCTATCGTCGGTGCTGTCGTGACAGTCCTGTAGGTGGCTGCCGCGGCAGTGACCAAATTTTATATCGTGACAGCCCGACCTGATGCAGGGTTGATCAAAGGCAACGCCAGTGATAGCCTTGCATTCCTCGTCTGCATCAGCATGCTTCATCGCTAGGAGAACATTCAACTTGATCTCTTGATCGTTCACTCTCATGGTGAGTTCTCCTTTCTCCACATCAATCAGTGATCTTCCCGTGGCTAAGAAGGGTCGCCCAAGGATGATTGGTGTGTTTTCGTCTGCCTCACAATCTAAAACAAGAAAGTTAGCAGGAAAAATAAATTTATCCACTCTTACCAGAATATCTTCGATTTTTCCTTCCGAATGAACATAAGAGCGGTCTGCCAGCTGCAGAGTTACTGTCGTGGGCCGCGCCTTTCCAATACCTAATTTCTGAAAAACAGATTTTGGCATTAAATTAACACTAGCACCAGGATCACAAAGTTCCTTACCCACATATTTATTTTCGATTACACAAGGTATGATGAAGCTCCCCGGATCCTTCCTTTTCTGGGTGGCTTCCGATGAAGAATACTCATGCAACCCTCTGTCATCTTTACCGTTTCAAACTCTCCAAGTTTAGATTTCTTTGACATGACATCCTTGAGAAATTTAGCATAACCGGGCATCTCCCTAACGGCATCTAACAGCAGAATATTAATATGAACCTGCTTAAAAATATCATAAATCTTTTTGAGTTGAGATTCTTGCTTAGCTTGCTGTATCCGTTGGGGAAAAGGAGGTGGGGGACGATAATCAGCAATACATCCTTCCCACTGCATACGAATTTGAGGAGGTTTGGGTTCATCGTTTTTCTCCTCTATCGCTTCTGTTGTCGTGACAGGCTCATCGGCAGCAGTCTGTTTATTACCTGTCGGGGCAGCTTCCTCGGCAGGTTTATCTAAGGTTGGTTTCCTTACTGTTTCAGCTTCTTTTTCCGGCCCTGGTAATTTCTTCCCACTCCTAGTAGTAATAGCTTTACATTGCTCATGTGTGGGCTACCTAGCATTTTCAGTATTACTAGGAAATCCTCCAGTCTGCCTCGGCTTAATATGTTGTGAAACCTGACCCATTTGTGTCTCCAGAGATTTCAGAGTAGCTTCATGATTCGTCATCCTCATCTCTGTTTTATCCATGAAATTCTCTGTTTTCTTGACAAACTGATTCATATTCTCAATATAAGTACCGATCTGAGACATAAAAGTGGCCAGAGTCTGTTCCAGTATACTGCTCGTGGCAGCTGGTTGCTGCTGTTGCTGCTGCGGCGGCAGTTGCGGCGGCAGTTGCTGTCACGTCAGCAATCTAGGTCCTCCCTGATTTTGATTATGCGCTTGAGGATTCAGGGCATTATTAGGATTACTCCAAGAAAATTTGGGATCCTTCCTCCAATTGGGATTATAGTTGTTGGAATTGTAATTTGGCTTGTAGTTTCCAACATATTTTCCCTCTTCTAACTGTATCGGGCATTCATCCGAACTATGATTTCTCTCACAGATTTCACATACCTCCTCAACAGCAAATCCATGTTGTCCATCATCATTCAATAACCTTTCATTGCTTTAGTAAGGAATGCTACATGTGATTTCATCGTGCTGTCGGCCTCATAATCCTTGACAACAAGTACCCGTTTACTCCCTCTTCTTGCTGTCGGAAACTGCTCCTCATTCTTAGCCAGATTTTTCAATACTTGCATTGCCTCATCCGGATCTTTATCCAATAATAGTCCGTTTGCTGCTGAATCAATTCGAATACGAGTTTGTAAGTTGGCAGCATTATAAAACTTTGTTACCTGATTCCAGACGGGGAATTCATGCATTGGGCAGTTCCGTAGAAGAGTAGTAAATCTGTCCCATGCCTCGTGCATCGACTCGTCATCTTCCTGTTGAAAAGTAGAATTTCATTACGTAATCGCTCAGATAAATGCGAAGGATTAAAACGAGATAAAAATTCACGAGATAAATCTGCCCAAGTTCTAATTGAACCCGGTGTAAGTTTATTCCACCAAGTTTTAGCTCTGTCCCTCATTGAATGGGGAAATAATCGAAGCCTCAGTATCTCCGGATTAACTCCTGGCAGTCTAAACGAACCACAGATTTCCTAGAACGTTTTGAGATGCTCCCTAACATCCTCTGTAACAGCACCACTAAACTGCCTGGCATTGTTGATCATACTAAACATGACAGGTTTCAGCTCGAAGTTGTCAACATCAATATCCGGCAGCGTGGTCTCCAACTCTACATGATCGTTCAACATGTAGTCACGACAGGACCGTCGGCCGGCGGCGGCAGGGTTACCGGCAGGCGATATAATATCGCCAACAGGCGGGTCGTCTCCAACGTGGGCCATCTTCTCTAGCTGTTCTTCAAGGTACTCGTTCCTGGCTAGAAGGTGACGAAGTTGTTTCTTGAGATTGAAGGAACGTTCAACTTCCGGATCTAATGGATACTCAGGATCTTTACCTCGATTCGATCTACGCAAAAACAAGAAAACCTTGTGAAAAGCAAGAGTTGAATGTACCAACGAAAAAAACAGAAAAATAAAAATAAAATAAAAATGAAAAGTGCAATAAAAGAAAGGTAGAGTTATGTTGCCAATCCCCGGCAACGGCGCCAAAAACTTGTTGCGTGTAAAATAGTCTATCGCAATGGTAGTGCAAGTATACACGACGCAAGTAGTAAAGTGATACGAAGTATCGGATATCGTCTCCACAGGGATTGGGCTAATAGCTTCACCTTAATTCATTGCACGAAAGTAAAGGAAATAATTGAGAGTTGTCACGAAAATAATAAAGAAAACGTAAATAAAAGAGTAAAGATATCAAGATAGAGAGAATGGGCTGGTATTTAATTACTCAGTAGTGCAGGTATTGCAGAGTTTAGAAAATCCAGTTCTGTCGCCGTCACCTGTCGCGGCAGCACCTGTCGCGGCAGCAGTCCGTTGATCATCGCAGCAACAAACGCTCAACTCAGTACTTTCAAGTTTGGCAAGAATCCCAGATCTGCCTTGGCCTATCCTTAGGTCCAAGTCTGTCGATGATCACGTCTTGATGATACCTCCCAGCGTGAATCGAAGGATGAACACCGATGTGTATGAATTCTTCTTTAGCCACTTAACCTCGCCTTATCCCTAGGCACGAGATAGTTCAACTATAAACTAGAGAACTTACTCTTATTTCTTTCGTATACTTAACTCTCCCGATGCTAAGTAAATAGGTAACCTCACAATGCTCTCCCGATGCTCTTGCAAGATATTAATAACCAAAATAAGAGAACTTGAAGTTTATTTTATTGAACTGAAAATTCCTAAAACAAAACAACCCTTGCAACTACTTTACAAATCAACCCGTGGCCCTAGGAAGGATTTAGAACATGTCGACGGCGGGTTAACGGCTAGGGCTTTTTGGTTGTCGGTTATGGGGTAATCGGCTATGATCTCTCCCTAGGTTAAAATATATGCCCTTATATAAGCTTTGGGCTCAAGTTATCTAAGTTAACAAAGATTACAACTTTAATTAAAAGTATGATTCTAATAAAGACTTAATCTTCAAGGAATCTACTTTCCAACCGTCCTCCTTGTTTCTTGGGATTTTTTCTCCTTGAGCTTTGGGCTTGACATATCTTTTGATCTGGGGCTTGGAAAAATTTAAGGTTTTCACACGACAGACGAGCAGAATTTTCTCTATCTGTTGCGTGTAAAAGAGTCTATCGCAATTGTAGTGCAAGTGTACATGACGCAAGTAGTAAAGTGATACGAAGTATCGGATATCGTCTCCATAGGGATTGGGCTGATGACTTCACCTTATTTCACTGCACGAAGTAAAAGAAATAGTTTGAGAGAATTGTCACGAAAATATAAAAGAAAACGTAAATAAAGGAATTGAGCTATCAAGATAGAGAGAATGGGCTGGTATTGAGTTGCTCAGTAGTGCAGGTATTGAATTGCTTAGGAACTCCAGTTCTGTCGTCGCGCCCGTCGCCGACAGCACCTGTCGCGGCGGCTGTCCGTTAGCTGTCGCGGCAGCAGACACTAACTCCGTACTTCAAGCTTGGCAAGAATTCCAGATCTGCCTTGCCCTATCCCTAGGCACAAGTCTGTCGATGATCACGTCTTTGATGATACCTCCCGGCGTGAATCGAAGGATGAACACCGATGTGTATGAATTCTTCCTTAGCCACTTAACCTCGCCTTATCCCTAAGCACGAGATGGTTCAACTATAAACTAGAGAACGCGCTTTTATCTCTTTCGTATACTTAACTCTCCCGATGCTAAGTAAATAGATAACCTCACAATGCTCTCCCGATGCTCTTGCAAGATATTAAAACCAAGATAAAAGAACTTGAAGTTTATTTTATTGAACTTGGAAAATCCTAAAACAAAGCAACCCTTGCAACTACTTTACAAAACAACCCGTAGCCCTAGGGGGAATTTAGAACATGTCGGGTGGACGGCAGGGGTTTGGTTTTGATTATGGGTTATCGGTTTATGTCTCCTAGGTTAAATCTATGCCCTTATATAAGCTTTGGGCTCAAGTTATCTAAGGTAACAAGGATTACAACTTTAATTAAAAGTAAGATTCTAATAAAGACTAAATCTCTAAAGTCTCCTACTTTCCAGCCGCATCCTTGCTTTTAGGAATTTCTTCTCTTTGAGCTTTGGCTTGACATATCTTTTGATCCGGGGCTTGGAAAAATATTTGGCTTCCATACGACAGACGAGCAGATTTTTCTCTATCTATCGAGGTCCACTTGACTTTTCCTCTTCATAAGTCTGCTGTCACCTTGCTGTCACGACAGGTCCATGACAGGTTCATCTTCTTTGGCTGCTTGTCCAGTTCCGCTCTTCTGCTTATCTGCCCTGCGCCTGCCTTCATCGTCAACCATGGCAGATACCTGCAAAAATAGCCATCTTTTAGTAGAATCCGTGCCGTTAATCCATTTGTGATGTTTTACTGAAAACTAACCTAAATGCAATGCAATGATGCTTGAATGCAGCAGAAATATGGGTTAAAAAGGGTGTAAATAATAGAACTTTTACACACTCAACACACCCCCAAACTCAAGTTTTTGCTTGCCCTCAAGCAATTAAACCTAAAAGAAAAATGAATATTTTTGTGTTGGCCTTCAAACAGTTAACTGTCCCTTACCCGTCGCTCATTCTCTGTGCGGCAGCAACCTGTCGGAAAGGTTAGGATCTGTCCGGAATCTCCCTATAGCTCTCGTGCAGTGTGTGCATGCTTGTGAACAGTTATATGCTAAGACTCTCTTAGTTTCACTAGAATATTCAACTTCTTAACTCGAATTTTTATGCCAAAGTTTACTTTCTTGAAGACACATTTTCATGCTTCTTTTTTATTTTTCAAGCTAAGTTTTTACTAAAGCCAGTTTCGGGCACCTCTAGTTTACTAGAGCCGGTTTCGGGCACCTCTAGTTAGCTTCCTAGAGCCGGTTTCGGGCACCTCTAGGTTTTTAAATTTATTTTGCTAAACTTCTTTCCTAGAGCCAGTGTTAGGCACCTCTAGGGGCTATTCAAGTTCTAAGCATCCTATTCTAGTTTGGCTAAAAGAAATCTAAGCAATATAACAGTCACAAAAGTGTTTAAGTTTTTCAGAACTATAGAAAGGCTCTAAACTTCTCCTTAACCTGTCCTAAAGATGCTGCCACGACAGAGCCGTCATGACAGGTAAGTTAACTCCACAGTTTTAAGCCAACAGTTTTATATTTTCTGATTTTTTTTAGAGAAAATTAATTAAAAATTAAGACACATAATTAAAAAAATGTACTTAAGACTCCATTAATGATGGAGGGTTACCACCCCCAAACTCAAGGGTTGCATTGCCCTCAATAAGAGGAAAATAAAAACTTAAATTTTAGTCGATGTCCTTGCTGCTGCTGCTGACGCGGATCTGATGGCGGCGTCTGCGTTGTGGAGGAGGCTGGGCAGGTTCAGAGGCAGGTTCAGGAGCAGGTTCAGGGGCGGTCTGCTCAACAAGTTGGACATCAGAACTGCTGCCGCTATCCCAGCTGCTGCTGGTGGTGGTGCTGGCCTTGTGCAGCCGTTTCTTGTCTGCCACATGCTTAATTCTCTTGACCCTCGTAAAGTCCCTCTCCAAATTCCTCCGGATAAGAGGGCTGTCATCAGTGGCAGGTCTTTTGGTGCCTCGAGGGGAGGTGTCTGCCGGAGGGCTGCCGGCTGCCGTCGGGGCAGGTGATGGTGTGGAAGTGGCAGAATATGTATGGGGAGAGACAGGTGGTGTAGGAGTAGGGGAGGGGATATGGAAATAATGGGCGGGGAAGGTGGGGAAGATGACATCCGAAAAATGTAAAGTATTAGTAATGAAATTTACCGTTGCATTTGAGAAATCGCGGATGAAAGTCATCAAACCCATTTTCCGCTCCTCTACCCGTAGGATTGCAGCGAGGATGCGTGCCGACTGGTCTGTCGGAGCGGTGGCGGTGGCAGCTTCAGGGGCAGGCTCGGTGGCAGGTTCATCATCTGAGTCTGCTGGTGGTGCATTTGGATCGAAGGCGTTGATGGGTGTGGCAGCTATGACCTCCATGAGGCTGGAGATGTTACTGTCGGTCCAGCCATTACCTTGGTGTAGTTTGTCGGAGGGCTCCTCTGGTACAGCAGCACAGCGGCAGAGGGCTGTGATAGTGAACGGCAGGCAGAGTCGTGAGTCTGAGCGGAAGGCACAGTCGATGATGCTGTCCCTCATGTACCTGCCCACGTTGATGGGCCTGTCATGCATAATAGAGTGAATGAGGGCCAGCCGCTGCCGGTTGACTGTCGTGTGGTGGGATGAGGGCAGGATACGCTTTTTGATGAAAGCGTTCCACAGTTTCGCTTCGGGGAGGAGCTGTCCCCTAGTGACGGAGTGGGGGTTCTTCTTGCTGGTAGTCCATGTCGTACCAGCTTCTGTCAGCTCCGCCATGACAGCCTCATAGGCAGCAGCATCAAGGGTGTCTACAAATTTTTGGTGAGCATCATCATCGGGGCCAAAGAAAAGGCCGAACATATGGTTGATGCTGTTGGCGGTAAAGGGTACTTCCACTCCTCGGACGGTGACAAATGTCGCCGTTTTGCTGTCGATGGCCTCGTAAAACTCCCGGACTAAAGTATCATTTAACTCTGCCGGCTGTTCGGCAAAGTCCTCCCATAGCTGTGCCGTTATGGCCTTCACAATGAACGGCTGGAGTCCCATATGAGGAGCATTTCTGTTGTAAATGAAGCCACGCTTCTCCCATAATTCCTTGTTGGCAAAGGGTGACGCTGCTGCTGAAGAAGAAGCGGCAGCAGTGCTACGACGGGTTTGCCTCGACGAGATTTTGGTTGCAAGGGCTGTGAAAGAGAGAAAACAAATAAAACTAGAGGAGAAAACAAGAGAGAAAAATCAGAAGTGATGAAAAATGAAAATGGGAAGGGGTTTATATAGCGGTCGAGTAGCTGCCCATTTAATGCCGCAACGGCAGGCGGGAATAACGGGGCGGCAGATTGGATGTTGCGTGTCTGACGCGTCTGACACGCATTTATGTTGCTGTTACACGTCTGCCGCACGCTTCTTCGTCTGCCGTGTCAGTCTATTGACAGCCTGTCATATCCGTCCGCGGCAGCAGCTGAAACGACAGGTTTCCATAAATGGGATTTATTGGGCTGATGGATGGGCGGTGGGCTTGGGTCACTTCTCCTTTTCTTCTTGACTCCTTTATTTCCTAAAAACTGAAATTAGAAAAACAAAACATTATTCGAATAAAATAAACCTAATATCCTAAGAAATAATAATAAATAATAAAATAAATAAAAATTAGAAATTAGGTTAAATTAGGGATGCCTTGTGGGGCATCACCTAAAGTAACCACTTCCTGTATTCCTGGGGCTTCAGTCCCCTGATAATGCTTGAGGCGTTGTCCATTGACTTTGAATTGGTGCCCGTCCTTTAATGATTGAATTGTAATGGCACCTTGGGGAAAAACTTGAACCACTTGGAACGGGCCAGACCATCTAGATTTGAGCTTCCCTGGAAAGAGTTTCAACCTAGAATTAAACAACAACACAAGCTGCCTTGGGCAGAACTGTCGTGGCAGCAACTTCTTGTCATGCCACTTCTTAGTTCCTTGTAAATCCTTGCATTGTCATAGGCCATTGTCCGTATTTCATCGATCTCATTCAAATCTAACAGCCTTTTCTGGCCTGCCTTGTCCAAGTCCATGTTTACTGCCTTGATTGCCCAATATGCTTTGTGCTCGATCTCGACAGGCAAGTGACAGGTTTTCCCATAAATCAAACGGTATAGAGACATGCCCAATGGAGTCTTGAAAGCTGTCTTGTATGCCCATAATGCATCATTCAGAAGTAAAGACCAATCTTTCCTAGTTGGTTTAACCATCTTTTCAAGAATGTTTTTCACTTCCCTATTGGATATCTCACCTGTCCATTGGTCTGTGGGTGGTAAGCTGTCGCGATTTTGTGCTTGACACCATATTTCTTCAAGGCGGCAGCAATTACCCTATTATCAAAATGTCTCCCTTCATCACTAATAATCGCCCTAGGGATGCCAAATCTAGAAAAAATGTTTTTGTGCAAAAACTTTTGGACCGTTTTGGCATCATTCTTTTGAGTTGCGATTGCTTCTACCCACTTGGAGACATAATCCACTGCTAGGAGGATGTAAAGATTTCCACACGAAGATGGAAAAGGTCCCATAAAATCGATCCCCCAAACGTCGAAGATCTCGACTTCTAAAATGTTCTGCAGTGGCATCTCGTTTCTCCTCGAGATGTTACCTGTCCGCTGGCACCTGTCACAGTTTTTGTAAAATTCCTGTGCATCTTTGTATAGTGTCCTCCTAAGTGTCCTCCATATTGTGAAGCATGACAGTGATGGAGAATGTCTTCTTGCTCTTCTTGTGGTACACATCTCCTTATAACCTGATCTGCGCACATTTTGAAAAGAAGAGGTTCGTCCCAATAATAATGCTTAACATCATTTTGGAACCTCTTCCTGGCTTGATAATTAAGATCAGAAGGAAATATTCCGCTAACTATAAAATTAACGAAATCAGCATACCAGGGAAGGTTAGAAGACTTACCTGCCGCCATGGCTGTCGCGATAGCAATTGCGGCAGCAAAGAGCTGCTCATCTGGGAAAGTCTCCAATATGTTTGTCTCATCTAACGGTAGACTCTGTCCCGTCTCCAACCTCGACAAGTGGTCTGCCACCTGATTTTCTGTCCCCTTTTTGTCTTTGATCTCAAGGTCAAACTCTTGTAATAGCAAGATCCATCGTATCAACCTAGGCTTTGCATCCTTCTTTGCGAACAAATACTTGAGGGTAGAATGGTCTGTGTGTATTATTACTTTTGTTCCAAGTATGTAGGGACGAAACTTGTCGATGGAGAACACCACAGCTAACAGCTCCTTTTCTGTGGTGGTGTAATTCACTTGGGCGTCATTCAATGTTTTGCTGGCATAGTATATGACGTGAAACAGCTTATCTTTGCGCTGCCCAAGTGCTGCCCCGACAGCATAGTCACTAGCATCACACATGATCTCGAATGGCTGTGTCCAGTCCGGTGGTTGTACTATGGGGGCTGTCACTAATTTTTCCTTCAGAACCTTGAATGCTTCAGTACATTCCTTATTAAAGTCAAAGGGTCGGTTCTGCTCTAAGAGATGACATAGGGGCTTCGTGATTTTTGAGAAATTCGCGATAAATCTTTGATAAAAACCAGCATGCCCTAGAAAACTCCTAATGCCCTTGACTGTGGTTGGCGGCGGCAGCTTCTCAATTACCTCTATTTTGGCCCTATCGACTTCTATCCCTCGGCAGCTAATCTTATGGCCAAGGACTATCCCCTCATCCACCATAAAGTGGCATTTTTCCCAATTTAAAACAAGATTAGCTTTTTCACATCTTTCAAGTACCTTTTTAAGATTGCCGAGGCAGCTCTCAAAATCGTCTCCAAAGACGGAAAAATCATCCATGAAAATCTCAAGGAAGTCCTCTACCATGTCGGAGAATATGGCCATCATGCACCTTTGTAAGGTGGCAGATGCATTACAGAGTCCAAACGGCATCCTCCTAAATGCGTATGTACCGTAGGGGCATGTGAAAGTCGTTTTCTCTTGATCTTCTGGTGCAATAGCAATTTGGTTATAACCTGAATAACCATCAAGAAAACAATAGTAAGGTTTACCCGCTAATCTATCAAGCATTTGATCAAAAAAGGGTAAAGGAAAGTGGTCCTTTAGGGTAGCTTTATTAAGCTTCCGATAGTCCATACAAACCCTCCAACCGGTCACAGTCCTGGTTGGGATTAACTCATTGTTCTCGTTGGTTATCACGGTCATTCCTCCTTTCTTTGGAACACATTGCACCGGGCTTACCCATTTGCTGTCGGAGATGGCGTAAATAATACCAGCATCTAACCATTTAATTATCTCTTTACGCACGACCTCCTTCATCGCTAGGTTTAACCGCCTTTGGGCATCAATAGTCGGCTTATGATCTTCCTCTAGGAGGATTTTGTGCATACAGATTGCCGGACTAATGCCCTGAATGTCTGCTATCGTCCATCCTATTACCTTCTTGTGCTGCCGTAACATGTCGATTAGTTGCCGTTCCTGTTCCTGCGGCAGCTTAGCAGAGATGATTGCAGGCAACGTATCATTTGAACCAAGAAAAGCATATTTAAGCTGCCCTGTCAGGGGCTTCAGTTCTAAGACAGGTGGTTCAACAGTAGATGGCTTTTGAATTAAATGGTTATCCGAAGTATAATTCAAAGGTTCGAATAACTTACCTGGACAATGGTCTAACCAGTTTACCTCCTCTTGACCTTCAGTATCAGATGTATCGGATTCAGAAGAGTCACTGTCGTCGGTGCTATCATCGTTGCTGTCGTTATCGCTGTCGTGACAGGCCTGTAGGTGGCTGTCGCAGCAGTGACCAAATTTTATATCACGGCAGCCCGACCTGATGCAGGGTTGATCAAAGGTCACCTCAATGATGGCCTTGCATTCCTCATCCACATCAGCATGTTTCATCGTTTGGAGAACATTCAACATAATTTCTTGATCGTTCACGCGCATGGTGAGTTCTCCTTTCTCCACATCAATCAATGATCTTCTCGTGGCTAAGAAGGGTCGCCCAAGGATGACTGGTGCGTTCTCATCTGCCTCACAATCTAAAATAAGAAAGTCAGCAGGAAAAATAAGCTTATCCACTCTTACCAAAATATCTTCAATTCTTCCCTCAGGGTGAACGTAAGAGCGGTCGGCTAGCTGTAGGGTAACTATCGTGGGCCGTGCCTTCCCAATACCTAGTTTCAGAAAAAACAGATTTGGGCATTAGATTAACACTGGCACCAAGATCACAAAGTACCTTACCCACAAATTTGTCGCCGATTACGCAAGGTATGATGAATTCCCCGGATCCTTCTTTTTCTGGGGTGGCTGCCGATGAAGAATACTCATGCAACCTTCTTGCATCCTTACCGTTTCAAATTCCCCAAGTTTAGATTTTTTCGACATAACATCCTTGAGAAATTTAGCATAACCGGGCATCTCCCTAACAACATCTAACAACGGAATATTTATATGAACCTGTTTAAAAATATCATAAATCTTTTTAAGTTGAGATTCATGCTTAGCTTGCTGTATCCGTTGGGGAAAAGGTGGTGGAGGACGGTAATCAGCAATGCGTCCTTCCCACTGCATGCGAATCTGAGGACGATATTCATCCTTTTTCTCTTCTGTCGCTTCTGCTGTCGTGACAGGCTCATCGGCAGCAGTCTGTTTGTCACCTGTCGGGGCAGCCTCCTCGGCAGGTTTATCCAAGGCAGGTTCCTTTTCTGTTTCAGCTTCTTTTTCTGGCCCTGGTAACTTTTTCCCACTCCTAGTAGTAATCGCCTTACATTGCTCATGTGGGGGCGGTCTAGCATTTTCAGTATTGCTAGGGAAACCTCCATTCTACCTTGGCTTAATATTCTGCGACACCTGACCCATTTGTGTCTCTAGAGATTTCAAGGTAGCCTCATGATTTGTCATTCTCATCTTGGTTTCATCCATAAAGGTTTCCGTCTTCTTGACAAACTGATTAATATTCTCCATATACGTGCCAGTCTGAGACATAAAGGTGGCCAGAGTCTGCTCCAATATACTACTCGTGGCAGGTGGTGGCTGCTGTTGTTGCTGCGGCGGCAGGTGCTGCGGCAGGTTCTGCGGCGGCAGTTGCTGTCGCGTCAACAATCTAGGACCCCCCTGATTCTGATTATATGCTTGCGGATTCAGGGCATTGTTAGGGTTACTCCAGTAAAATTTGGGATCTTTCCTCCAATTAGGGTTGTAGTTGTTGGAGTTATAATTCGGCTTGTAATTTCCAACATATTTTCCCTCTTCTATATTTATCGGGCACTCTTCCCTACTATGATTTCCCTCACAAATAGCACAAACTTCCTCGACAGCAAATCCCCGTAATTCTTCTTCATTTAATAAGTGTTTCATTGCTTTAGTAAGGAACGCTACCTGTGATTTCATAGTGCTGTTGGCTTCATAATCCTTGACAGCAAGTACCCGTTTACCCCCTCTTCTAGCTGTCGGAAACTGCTCTTCATTCTTGGCTAGATTTTTCAAAACTTGGAGTGCCTCGTCCGGATCTTTATCCAATAATAGTCCATTTGCTGCAGAATCAATTCGAATGCGAGTTTGTAAGTTAGCAGCATTATAGAACTTAGTTACCTGATTCCAGACAGGGAATCCATGCATTGGGCAGTTCCGCAGAAGAGTAGTAAACCTGTCCCAGGCCTCGTGCATCGGCTCGTCGTCTTCCTGTTGAAAAGTAGCAATTTCATTACGTAATCGCTCAGATAAATGTGAAGGATTAAAACAAGATAAAAATTCACGAGTTAGATCTGCCCAAGTCATAATGGAACCCGGTGTAAGTTTATTCCACCAAGTTTTAGCTCTGTCTCTCAATGATTGAGGAAATAACCGAAGCCTCAGTATCTCCGGACTAACTCCTGGTAGTCTAAACGAACCACAGATCTCCTGGAATGTTTTGAGATGCTCCCTGGCATCTTCTGTCGCAGAACCACTAAACTGCCCGGCATTGTTGATCATACTAAACATGACAGGTTTAAGCTCGAAGTTATCAACATCAATATCCGGCAGCGTGGTCTCCAGCTCTACATGATCGTTCAGCATGTAGTCGCGACATGATCGTCGTCTATCTGCCCTTGGCGAGTCGCCGACAGGTGGTACACCGTCACCAACAGGCTGGTTACGTGCCATCTGCTCTAGCTGTTCCTCGAGGTATTCGTTCCGGTCTAAAAGGCGGCGAAGTTTTTTCTTGAGATTGAAGGAACGTTCGATCTCCGGATCTAATTTATACTCAGGATCTTCACCTCTTTTAGATCTGCGCATAAACAAGAAAACCTCGTGAAAAGCAAGAGTTGAAAAAAAAATGAAAACAAAAAAAATAAAAATAAAAACGAAAAGTGCAATAAAAGAAAGATGTAGTTATGTTGCCAATCCCCGGCAACGGCGCCAAAAACTTGTTGCGTGTAAAAGAGTCTATCGCAATTGTAGTGCAAGTGTACACGACGCAAGTAGTAAAGTGATACGAAGTATCGGATATCGTCTCCACAGGGATTGGGCTGATGACTTCACCTTATTTCACTGCACGAAGTAAAAGAAATAGTTTGAGAGAATTGTCACGAAAATATAAAAGAAAACGTAAATAAAGGAATTGAGCTATCAAGATAGAGAGAATGGGCTGGTATTGAGTTGCTCAGTAGTGCAGGTATTGAATTGCTTAGGAACTCCAGTTCTGTCGTCGCGCCCGTCGCCGACAGCACCTGTCGCGGCGGCTGTCCGTTAGCTGTCGCGGCAGCAGACACTAACTCCGTACTTCAAGCTTGGCAAGAATTCCAGATCTGCCTTGCCCTATCCCTAGGCACAAGTCTGTCGATGATCACATCTTTGATGATACCTCCCGGCGTGAATCGAAGGATGAACACCGATGTGTATGAATTCTTCCTTAGCCACTTAACCTCGCCTTATCCCTAAGCACGAGATGGTTCAACTATAAACTAGAGAACGCGCTTTTATCTCTTTCGTATACTTAACTCTCCCGATGCTAAGTAAATAGATAACCTCACAATGCTCTCCCGATGCTCTTGCAAGATATTAAAACCAAGATAAAAGAACTTGAAGTTTATTTTATTGAACTTGGAAAATCCTAAAACAAAGCAACCCTTGCAACTACTTTACAAAACAACCCGTAGCCCTAGGGGGAATTTAGAACATGTCGGGTGGACGGCAGGGGTTTGGTTTTGATTATGGGTTATCGGTTTATGTCTCCTAGGTTAAATCTATGCCCTTATATAAGCTTTGGGCTCAAGTTATCTAAGGTAACAAGGATTACAACTTTAATTAAAAGTAAGATTCTAATAAAGACTAAATCTCTAAAGTCTCCTACTTTCCAGCCGCATCCTTGCTTTTAGGAATTTCTTCTCTTTGAGCTTTGGCTTGACATATCTTTTGATCCGGGGCTTGGAAAAATATTTGGCTTCCATACGACAGACGAGCAGATTTTTCTCTATCTATCGAGGTCCACTTGACTTTTCCTCTTCATAAGTCTGCTGTCACCTTGCTGTCACGACAGGTCCATGACAGGTTCATCTTCTTTGGCTGCTTGTCCAGTTCCGCTCTTCTGCTTATCTGCCCTGCGCCTGCCTTCATCGTCAACCATGGCAGATACCTGCAAAAATAGCCATCTTTTAGTAGAATCCGTGCCGTTAATCCATTTGTGTTGTTTTACTGAAAACTAACCTAAATGCAATGCAATGATGCTTGAATGCAGTAGAAATATGGGTTAAAAAGGGTGTAAATAATAGAAATTTTACACACTCAACACACCCCCAAACTCAAGTTTTTGCTTGCCCTCAAGCAATTAAACCTAAAAGAAAAATGAATATTTTTGTGTTGGCCTTCAAACAGTGAACTGTCCCTTACCCGTCGCTCATTCTCTGTACGGCAGCAACCTGTCGGAAAGGTTAGGATCTGTCCGGAATCTCCCTATAGCTCTCGTGCAGTGTGTGCATGCTTGTGAACAGTTATATGCTAAGACTCTCTTAGTTTCACTAGAATATTCAACTTCTTAACTCGAAATTTTATGCCAAAGTTTACTTTCTTGAAGACACATTTTCATGCTTCTTTTCTATTTTTCAAGCTAAGTTTTTACTAGAGCCAGTTTCGGGCACCTCTAGTTTACTAGAGCCGGTTTCGGGCACCTCTAGTTAGCTTCCTAGAGCCGGTTTCGGGCACCTCTAGGTTTTTAAATTTATTTTGCTAAACTTCTTTCCTAGAGCCAGTGTTAGGCACCTCTAGGGGCTATTCAAGTTCTAAGCATCGTATTCTAGTTTGACTAAAAGAAATCTAAGCAATATAACAGTCACAAAAGTGTTTAAGTTTTTCAGAACTATAGAAAGGCTCTAAACTTCTCCTTAACCTGTCCTAAAGATGCTGCCACGACAGAGCCGTCATGACAGGTAAGTTAACTCCACAGTTTTAAGCCAACAGTTTTATATTTTCTGATTTTTTTTTAGAGAAAATTAATTAAAAATTAAGACACATAATTAAAAAAAATGTACTTAAGACTCCATTAATGATGGAGGGTCGCCACCCCCAAACTCAAGGGTTGCATTGCCCTCAATGCAAAATGACATGAAAAATAAAATAAAGAAAAAGTACATCACAAAATATAAAGGCAGGCAGCAATAAGAGGAAAATAAAAACTTAAATTTTAGTCGCTGTCCTCGTTGCTGCTGCTGACGCGGATCTGATGGCGACGTCTGCGTTGTGGAGGAGGCTGGGCAGGTTCAGAGGCCGGTTCAGGAGCAGGTTAGGGGCGGTCTGCTCAACAAGTTGGACATCAGAACTGCTGCCGCTATCCCAACTGCTGCTGGTGGTGGTGCTGGCCTTGGGCAGCCGTTTCTTGTCTGCCACATGCTTAATTCTCTTGACCCTCGTAAAGTCCCTCTCCAAATTCCTCCGGATAAGAGGGCTGTCATCAGTGGCAGGTCTTTTGGTGCCTCGAGGGGAGGTGTCTGCCGGAGGGCTGCCGGCTGCCGTCGGGGCAGGTGATGGTGTGGAAGTGGCAGAATATGTATGAGGAGAGACAGGTGGTGTAGGAGTAGGGGAGGGATATGGAATTAATGGGCGGGGAAGGTGGGGAAGATGACATCCGAAAAATGTAAAGTATTAGTAATGAAATTTACCGTTGCATTTGAGAAATCGCGGATGAAAGTCATCAAACCCATTTGCCGCTCCTCTACCCGTAGGATTGCAGCGAGGATGTGTGCCGACTGGTTTGTCGGAGCAGTGGCAGTGGCAGCTTCAGGGGCAGGCTCGGTGGCAGGTTCATCATCTGAGTCTGCTGGTGGTGCATTTGGATCGAAGGCGTTGATGGGTGTGGCAGCTATGACCTCCATGAGGCTGGAGATGTTACTGTCGGTCCAGCCATTACCTTGGTGTAGTTTGTCGGAGGGCTCCTCTGGTACAACAGCACAGCGGCAGAGGGCTGTGATAGTGAACGGCAGGCAGAGTCGTGAGTCTGAGCGGAAGGCACAGTCGATGATGTTGTCCCTCATGTACCTGCCCACGTTGATGGGCCTGTCATGCATAATAGAGTGAATGAGGGCCAGCCGCTGCCGGTTGACTGTCGTGTGGTGGGATGAGGGCAGGATACGCTTTTTGATGAAACCGTTCCACAGTTTCGCTTCGAGGAGGAGCTGCCCCCTAGTGACGGAGTGGGGGTTCTTCTTGCTGGTAGTCCATGTCGTACCAGCTTCTGTCAGCTCCGCCATGACAGCCTCATAGGCAGCAGCATCAAGGGTGTCTACAAATTTTTGGTGAGCTTCATCATCGGGGCCAAAGAAAAGGCCGAACATATGGTTGATGCTGTTGGCGGTAAAGGGTACTTCCACTCCTCGGACGGTGACAGATGTCGCCGTTTTGCAGTCGATGGCCTCGTAAAACTCCCGGACTAAAGTATCATTTAACTCTGCCGGCTGTTCGGCAAAGTCCTCCCATAGCTGTGCCGTTATGGCCTTCACAATGAACGGCCGGAGTCCCATATGAGGAGCATTTCTGTTGTAAATGAAGCCACGCTCCTCCCATAATTCCTTGTTGGCGAAGGGTGACGCTGCTGCTGAAGAAGAAGCGGCAGCAGTGCTACGACGGGTTTGTCTCGACGACATTTTGGTTGCAAGGGCTGTGAAAGAGAGAAAACAAATAAAACTAGAGGAGAAAACAAGAGAGAAAAATCAGAAGTGATGAAAAATGAAAATGGGAAGGGGTTTATATAGCGGTCGAGTAGCTGCCCATTTAATGCCGCAACGGCAGGCGGGAATAACGGGGCGGCAGATTGGATGTTGCGTGTCTGACGCGTCTGACACGCATTTATGTTGCTGTTACACGTCTGCCGCACGCTTCTTCGTCTGCCGTGTCAGTCTATTGACAGCCTGTCATATCCGTCCGCGGCGGCAGCCGAAACGACAGGTTTCCATAAATGGGCTTTATTGGGCTGATGGATGGGCGGTGGGCTTGGGTCACTTCTCCTTTTCTTCTTGACTCCTTTATTTCCTAAAAACTGAAATTAGAAAAACAAAACATTATTCGAATAAAATAAACCTAATATCCTAATAAATAATAATAAATAATAAAATAAATAAAAATTAGAAATTAGGTTAAATTAGGGATGCCTTGTGAGGCATCACCTAAAGTAACCACTTCCTGTATTCTTGGGGCTTCAGTCCCCTGATAATGCTTGAGGCGTTGTCCATTGACTTTGAATTGGTGCCCGTCCTTTAATGATTGAATTGTAATGGCACCTTGGGGAAAAACTTGAACCACTTGGAACGGGCCAGACCATCTAGATTTGAGCTTCCCTGGAAAGAGTTTCAACCTAGAATTAAACAACAACACAAGCTGCCCTGGGCAGAACTGTCGTGGCAGCAACTTCTTGTCATGCCACTTCTTAGTCTTTTCCTTGTAAATCCTTGCATTGTCATAGGCCATTGTCCGTATTTCATCGATCTCATTCAAATCTAACAGCCTTTTCTGGCCTGCCTTGTCCAAGTCCATGTTTACTGCCTTGATTGCCCAATATGCTTTGTGCTCGATCTCGACAAGCAAGTGACAGGTTTTCCCATAAATCAAACGGTATAGAGACATGCCCAATGGAGTCTTGAAAGTTGTCATGTATGCCCATAATGCATCATTCAGAAGTAAAGACCAATCTTTCCTAGTTGGTTTAACCATCTTTTCAAGAATGTTTTTCACTTCCCTATTGGATATCTCAGCCTGTCCATTGGTCTGTGGGTGGTATGCTGTCGCGATTCTGTGCTTGACACCATATTTCTTCAAGGCGGCAGCAATTACCCTATTATCAAAATGTCTCCCTTCATCACTAATAATCGCCCTAGGGATGCCAAATCTAGAAAAAATGTTTTTGTGCAAAAACTTTTGGACCGTTTTGGCATCATTCTTTTGAGTTGCGATTGCTTCTACCCACTTGGAGACATAATCCACTGCTAGGAGGATGTAAAGATTTCCACACGAAGATGGAAAAGGTCCCATAAAATCGATCCCCCAAACGTCGAAGATCTCGACTTCTAAAATGTTCTGCAGTGGCATCTCGTTTCTCCTCGAGATGTTACCTGTCCGCTGGCACCTGTCACAGTTTTTGTAAAATTCCTGTGCATCTTTGTATAGTGTCGGCCAGTAGAACCCTGACTGCAGCACCTTGGCAGCAGTTTTGTTTCCTCCTAAGTGTCCTCCATATTGTGAAGCATGACAGTGATGGAGAATGTCTTCTTGCTCTTCTTGTGGTACACATCTCCTTATAACCTGATCTGCGCACATTTTGAAAAGAAGAGGTTCGTCCCAATAATAATGCTTAACATCATTTTGGAACCTTTTCCTGGCTTGATAATTAAGATCAGAAGGAAATATTCCGCTAACTATAAAATTAACGAAATCAGCATACCAGGGAAGGTTAGAAGACTTACCTGCCGCCATGGCTGTCGCGACAGCGATTGCGGCAGCAAAGAGCTGCTCATCTGGGAAAGTCTCCAATATGTGTGTCTCATCTAACGGTAGACTCTGTCCCGTCTTCAACCTCGACAAGTGGTCTGCCACCTGATTTTCTGTCCCCTTTTGTCTTTGATCTCAAGGTCGAACTCTTGTAATAGCAAGATCCATCGTATCAACCTAGGCTTTGCATCCTTCTTTGCGAACAAATACTTGAGGGCAGAATGGTCGGTGTGTATTATTACTTTTGTTCCAAGTATGTAGGGACGAAACTTGTCGATGGAGAACACCACAGCTAACAGCTCCTTTTCTGTGGTGGTGTAATTCACTTGGGCGTCATTCATTGTTTTGCTGGCATAGTATATGACGTGAAACAGCTTATCTTTGCGCTGCCCAAGTGCTGCCCCGACAGCATAGTCACTAGCATCACACATGATCTCGAATGGCTGTGTCCAGTCCGGTGGCTGTACTATGGGGGTTGTCACTAATTTTTCCTTCAGAACCTTGAATGCTTCAGTACATTCCTTATTAAAGTCAAAGGGTCGGTTCTGCTCTAAGAGATGACATAGGGGCTTCGTGATTTTTGAGAAATTCGCGATAAATCTTTGATAAAAACCAGCATGCCCTAGAAAACTCCTAATGCCCTTGACTGTGGTTGGCGGCGGCAGCTTCTCAATTACCTCTATTTTGGCCCTGTCGACTTTTATCCCTCGGCAGCTAATCTTATGGCCAAGGACTATCCCCTCATCCACCATAAAGTGGCATTTTTCCCAATTTAAAACAAGATTAGCTTTTTCACATATTTCAAGTACCTTTTTAAGATTGCCGAGGCAGCTCTTAAAATCGTCTCCAAAGACGGAAAAATCATCCATGAAAATCTCAAGGAAGTCCTCTACCATGTCGGAGAATATGGCCATCATGCACCTTTGGAAGGTGGCAGGTGCATTACAGAGTCCAAACGGCATCCTCCTAAATGTGTGTGTACCGTAGGGGCATGTGAAAGTCGTTTTCTCTTGATCTTCTGGTGCAATAGCAATTTGGTTATAACCTGAATAACCATCAAGAAAACAATAGTAAGGTTTACCCGCTAATCTATCAAGCATTTGATCAATAAAGGGTAAAGGAAAGTGGTCCTTTCGGGTAGCTTTATTAAGCTTCCGATAGTCCATACAAACCCTCCAACCGGTCACAGTCCTGGTTGGGATTAACTCATTGTTCTCGTTGGTTATCACGGTCGTTCCTCCTTTCTTTGGAACACATTGCACCGGGCTTACCCATTTGCTGTCGGAGATGGCGTAAATAATACCAACATCTAACCATTTAATTATCTCTTTACGCACGACCTCCTTCATCGCTAGGTTTAACCGCCTTTGGGCATCAATAGTCGGCTTATGATCTTCCTCTAGGAGGATTTTGTGCATACAGATTTCCGGACTAATGCCCTGAATGTCTGCTATCGTCCATCCTATTGCCTTCTTGTGTTGCCGTAACATGTCGATTAGCTGTCGTTCCTGTTCCTGCGGCAGCTTAGCAGAGATGATTACGGGCAACGTATCATTTGAACCAAGAAAAGCATATTTAAGCTGCCCTGGCAGGGGCTTCAGTTCTAAGACAGGTGGTTTAACAGTAGATGGCTTTTGAATTAAATGGTTATCCGAAGTGTAATTCAAAGGTTCGAATAACTTACCTGGACGATGGTCTAACCAGTTTACCTCCTCTTGACCTTCAGTATCAGATGTATCGGATTCAGAAGAGTCACTGTCGTCGGTGCTGTCATCGTTGCTGTCGTTATCGCTGTCGTGACAGGCATGTAGGTGGCTGTCGCAGTAGTGACCAAATTTTATATCACGGCAGCCCGACCTGATGCAGGGTTGATCAAAGGTCACCTCAATGATGGCCTTGCATTCCTCATCCACATCAGCATGTTTCATCGCTTGGAGAACATTCAACTTAATTTCTTGATCGTTCACGCGCATGGTGAGTTCTCCTTTCTCCACATCAATCAATGATCTTCCCGTGGCTAACAAGGGTCGCCCAAGGATGACTGGTGCGTTCTCATCTGCCTCACAATCTAAAATAAGAAAGTCAACAGGAAAAATAAGCTTATCCACTCTTACAAAAATATCTTCAATTTTTCCCTCGGGGTGAACGTAAGAGCGGTCGGCTAGCTGTAGGGTAACTGTCGTGGGCCGCGCCTTCCCAATACCTAGTTTCTGAAAAACAGATTTGGGCATTAGATTAACACTGGCACCAAGATCACAAAGTGCCTTACCCACAAATTTGTCGCCGATTACGCAAGGTATGATGAAGCTCCTCGGATCCTTCTTTTTCTGGGGTGGCTGCCGATGAAGAATACTCATGCAACCTTCTTGCATCCTTACCGTTTCAAATTCCCCAAGTTTAGATTTTTTCGACATAACATCCTTGAGAAATTTAGCATAACCGGGCATCTCCCTAACAACATCTAACAACGGAATATTTATATGAACCTGTTTAAAAATATCATAAATCTTTTTAAGTTGAGATTCATGCTTAGCTTGTTGTATCCGTTGGCGAAAAGGTGGTGGAGGACGGTAATCAGCAATGCGTCCTTCCCACTGCATGCGAATCTGAGGACGATATTCATCCTTTTTCTCCTCTGTCGCTTCTGCTGTCGTGACAGGCTCATCGGCAGCAGTCTGTTTGTCACCTGTCGGGGCAGCCTCCTCGGCAGGTTTATCCAAGGCAGGTTCCTTTTCTGTTTCAGCTTCTTTTTCCGGCCCTGGTAACTTTTTCCCACTCCTAGTAGTAATCGCCTTACATTGCTCATGTGGGGGCGGTCTAGCATTTTAAGTATTTCTAGGGAAACCTCCATTCTGCCTTGGCTTAATATGCTGCGACACCTGACCCATTTGTGTCTCTAGAGATTTCAAGGTAGCCTCATGATTTGTCATTCTCATCTTGGTTTCATCCATAAAGGTTTCCGTCTTCTTGACAAACTGATTAATATTCTCCATATACGTGCCAGTCTGAGACATAAAGGTGGCCGGAGTCTGCTCCAATATACTACTCGTGGCAGGTGGTGGCTGCTGTTGCTGCTGCGGCGGCAGGTGCTGCGGCAGGTTCTACGGCGGCAGTTGCTGTCGCGTCAACAATCTAGGACCCCCCTGATTCTGATTATATGCTTGCGGATTCAGGGAATTGTTAGGGTTACTCTAGGAAAATTTGGGATCTTTCCTCCAATTAGGGTTGTAGTTGTTGGAGTTATAATTCGGCTTGTAATTTCCAACATATTTTCCCTCTTCTATATTTATCGGGCACTCTTCCTACTATGATTTCCCTCACAAATAGCACAAACTTCCTCGACAGCAAATCCTCGTAATTCTTCTTCATTTATTAAGTGTTTCATTGCTTTAGTAAGGAACGCTACCTGTGATTTCATAGTGCTGTCGGCTTCATAATCCTTGACAGCAAGTACCCGTTTACCCCCTCTTCTAGCTGTCGGAAACTGCTCTTCATTCTTGGCTAGATTTTTCAAAACTTGCCGTGCCTCGTCCGGATCTTTATCCAATAATAGTCCATTTGCTGCAGAATCAATTCGAATGCGAGTTTGTAAGTTAGCAGCATTATAGAACTTAGTTACCTGATTCCAGACAGGGAATCCATGCATTGGGCAGTTCCGCAGAAGAGTAGTAAACCTGTCCCAGGCCTCGTGCATCGGCTCGTCGTCTTCCTGTTGAAAAGTAGCAATTTCATTACGTAATCGCTCAGATAAATGTGAAGGATTAAAACGAGATAAAAATTCACGAGTTAGATCTGCCCAAGTCATAATGGAACCCGGTGTAAGTTTATTCCACCAAGTTTTAGCTCTGTCCCTCAATGAGTGAGGAAATAACCGAAGCCTCAGTATCTCCGGACTAACTCCTGGTAGTCTAAACGAACCACAGATCTCCTGGAACGTTTTGAGATGCTCCCTGGCATCTTCTGTCGCAGAACCACTAAACTGCCCGGCATTGTTGATCATACTAAACATGACAGGTTTAAGCTCGAAGTTATCAACATCAATATCCGGCAGCGTGGTCTCCAGCTCTACATGATCGTTCAGCATGTAGTCGCGACATGATTGTCGTCTATCTGCCCTTGGCGGGTCGCCGACAGGTGGTACACCGTCACCAACAGGCTGGTTACGTGCCATCTGCTCTAGTTGTTCCTCGAGGTATTCGTTCCGGTCTAAAAGGCGGCGAAGTTGTTTCTCGAGATTGAAGGAACGTTCGATCTCCGGATCTAATTTATACTCAGGATCTTCACCTCTTTTAGATCTGCGCATAAACAAGAAAACCTCGTGAAAAGCAAGAGTTGAAAAAAAAATGAAAACAAAAAAAATAAAAATAAAAACGAAAAGTGCAATAAAAGAAAGACGTAGTTATGTTGCCAATCCCCGGCAACGGCGCCAAAAACTTGTTGCGTGTAAAAGAGTCTATCGCAATTGTAGTGCAAGTGTACATGACGCAAGTAGTAAAGTGATACGAAGTATCGGATATCGTCTCCACAGGGATTGGGCTGATGACTTCACCTTATTTCACTGCACGAAGTAAAAGAAATAGTTTGAGAGAATTGTCACGAAAATATAAAAGAAAACGTAAATAAAGGAATTGAGCTATCAAGATAGAGAGAATGGGCTGGTATTGAGTTGCTCAGTAGTGCAGGTATTGAATTGCTTAGGAACTCCAGTTCTGTCGTCGCGCCCGTCGCCGACAGCACCTGTCGCGGCGGCTGTCCGTTAGCTGTCACGGCAGCAGACACTAACTCCGTACTTCAAGCTTGGCAAGAATCCCAGATCTGCCTTGCCCTATCCCTAGGCACAAGTCTGTCGATGATCACGTCTTTGATGATACCTCCCGGCGTGAATCGAAGGATGAACACCGATGTGTATGAATTCTTCCTTAGCCACTTAACCTCGCCTTATCCCTAAGCACAAGATGGTTCAACTATAAACTAGAGAACACGCTTTTATCTCTTTCGTATACTTAACTCTCCCGATGCTAAGTAAATAGATAACCTCACAATGCTCTCCCGATGCTCTTGCAAGATATTAAAACCAAGATAAAAGAACTTGAAGTTTATTTTATTGAACTTGGAAAATCCTAAAACAAAGCAACCCTTGCAACTACTTTACAAAACAACCCGTAGCCCTAGGGGGAATTTAGAACATGTCGGTGACAGGTGGACGGCAGGGGTTTGGTTTTGATTATGGGTTATCGGTTTATGTCTCCTAGGTTAAATCTATGCCCTTATATAAGCTTTGGGCTCAAGTTATCTAAGGTAACAAGGATTACAACTTTAATTAAAAGTAAGATTCTAATAAAGACTAAATCTCTAAAGTCTCCTACTTTCCAGCCGCATCCTTGCTTTTAGGAATTTCTTCTCTTTGAGCTTTGGCTTGACATATCTTTTGATCTGGGGCTTGGAAAAATATTTGGCTTCCATACGACAGACGAGCAGATTTTTCTCTATCTATCGAGGTCCACTTGACTTTTCCTCTTCATAAGTCTGATGTCACCTTGCTGTCACGACAGGTCCATGACAGGTTCATCTTCTTTGGCTGCTTGTCCAGTTCCGCTCTTCTGCTTATCTGCCCTGCGCCTGCCTTCATCGTCAACCATGGCAGATACCTGCAAAAATAGCCATCTTTTAGTAGAATCCGTGTCGTTAATCCATTTGTGATGTTTTACTGAAAACTAACCTAAATGCAATGCAATGATGCTTGAATGCAGCAGAAATATGGGTTAAAAAGGGTGTAAATAATAGAACTTTTACACACTCAACACTATCTATCGAGGTCCACTTTGCTTTTTCTCCACTAACTTACTGTCGTCCTCTGCTGTCACGGCAGCACCATGGCAGCATCGTCCTCTTTGTCTGCTTGTCCAGTTCAGCTCTTCTGCTTCTCTGTCCCGCGCCTGCCTTCTCCGTCTACTATGGCGGCAACCTGCAAAATCATCCATTCTTTAGTAGAATCTGTGCCTTTAATGTATTTGTGATGTTTTGCTGTAAACTAACCTAAATGCAATGAAATGATGCTTGAATGCAGCATAAATATGGGTTAAAAAGGGTGTAAATAATAGAACTTTTACACACTCAACAATAAGTGTAATCTTGGTATGTCTTGCTTGTGATGGGTTGTTTAGTTGGTCTTAAAGGCATGTTTTAAATGTGTAAAGGAAATTTGGCGTAACTTTTGGTATGCACATAAGTTCTTACATGCTCTAAGCTTTTTGTAGTTTTAAACTTGAATTGTCATGTAGGTATATCTCTTTATACGATATTCCTTATAAATCATTGCATGTTCGAGAATATTCTTGATGCACCTAGCTCTTACAAGGAAATGCTTGAGTTGAGTATCTATTAGATTTTTCTTTAAGCCCTGACTTATTGATCACTTACATGAAATGGATAAAATGAATTAGATGACCACATAGGTTCGAACCACCCTAGGTTTTAACCAAGGTAGTATAAACAATTAGCTTCTAAAATCACAAGGCTACTGTGATAGGAATCCAAGAAAGTTTATAAGTTAGATAAGCTTGTTGATAACTACTTGTTTGTTTAAGTAAAGGGAATCACAACTCATTTGTCTATGAATTGTGTAATTAGAATTGATTGATAAATTGTTTCTTATCTAGTAGTTTGTGCTTGTGTGATCTTAATTAGAGTGTTTGGTATGTAAAATGATTGCTCATCTTTGTGACATCATTTTGTATGGATATGTGATACAAGTTAAATGATCCTATTCATCTTCATGATTACTTGAACTGTAAGGTCCTTAATCGGATATCCTCACTTGTTTGATCACTAACTTGTTAGACAAGTTAGTTGTCTACTTCTAGATGAGTAACATCTTCTAGTCTGGGGTATGGGGTCTTACAATTGGTACTCAGAGCTAAGGTTTAGTCGATCCTAGGACTAAACCAGTTTAAGTTGTGTCACTTGTTATCAAAAGCGCCACCTATGAGTTGAATTAATTGTGCTTGTGACCTTGTTCAAATAATACCATTGAATGTTAATTCCAGATGTCTAACACACATCTAGCCCGAGATAAAGATAGCCCGGTTGGCTCCTCCAATGAAGGAGGTAGTGTTAGATTGGGTCAAGAGCAAGCAGGCCCTCAAAAGGCTACAGAACCACAGCTTGAAGCTTCTCAACCCAACCATATTCAGAAGGAATGCCTTCTCAGTATGACTGAGATATTCAACTGATTAATCAAAAACATGAAGCAAAATAATCCTCCTAAACCTGTAGTAGTCAAATCTATGGCTTCTATGGATAATTTGGCTCAGCACCCAGCCTATACATTTACGGGATCTGATGATGAGAACCTGGAAGCAGCTAAATACTGGTTGGAGACTACCATCAGAATTTTAACCAAACAACTCCAATGTTCAGATGATCATAAGTTGGAGTGCGTTGTGGCCTTACTTGCTGATGAAGCTTTGAATTGGTGGGAGACTACAATGCTCATTGCTCCCTAAGATTTTGTCACCTAGGAATTCTTTTTGAAAGAATTCCGAAAGAAGTACATAAGAGGGCAATATCTAGCTGAAAGAAGAAGACATTTCTTGCATCTGAAGCAAGGTGGCAGACTTGTAAAATAATATGTTAGTGACTTCTGCAAATACTGCAAGTATGGATCTAAATACACTAAGAAGGAGGAAGACAAATTGTAGAGCGTTTGAGTGTTCTCTAAATATGAGCGCAAGTGCACACTCTTGTCAAGTTATAGTATAAAAGATATCGTCTCCCACGGGGAATGGAAAGCTTATTCGAGTTGTAATTCCTGCACAAAGAAAATTAAATGCACAAATGAATTTTAGTTTGTAAAAGAATAAAAAGTAAATAAAACACAAATAATTGAAGAAAATATCAGGGTGATAGGATGGGTTAGATTATGCTGCTCCCTAGTGTGAAACTGCATTGAATAGGTTAATTTGCTTTACGCTGCCAGACTTTGCTGCCTCGGCGGAGGATGGAAGATTAGCTGCTTTGACGCTTTCGTTGCCTCGGCAGTGGAACAGACGATTAGCTCGGCGGCAAATTTGATACTATTGTTGCCGATTGCAGATGATACCTGTCACAGCGTGAATCTTGCAAAGACTTCAACCTTGGTTCGTCCTCTTTTAGCCGCCTTAAACTCGCACCTATGTCTAGGCCGAATTGATCAACACCTGATTAGGATGAGGATCATACTTATCCCTTTCCTAAGTTCGACTCTCTCGATGTTGAACAAATAGATAGTTGACAACTAATCTTTTGAACTTAATTGAAAACTATGAAGAGCATGGAATAAGAAAACCTTAATGTTTTATTACAAAAAAAACTTAATTCCTAAACAACCATTCTCACACTAGTTTACAACATAACCCAAACCCAAGAAAGAATTTAGAACATAATGGCGGCAAGAAAACCTAAACTATGCTCAAAGGAAAACCTAAGTTCTCCACAATTACAAAATATGTCAAGTATATATAGGCATTTAGCTAGGTCAAGTCCTCCTTGGAGTAGAAGTCTTCAAAGTAGCTTTTGCATTAAATGCAACCTTTAATTCTAACTTCTTTGAGTTGAATTTGGACTTCTTCTCGTTGCCTTGCACCGCAAGTTATCTCGATTTCCTCCTTTGACGGCTCTGTCCGCTGTTTCAAGCGTCAAAAAATTTAGTGGATGGCATCGTTGGAATTAGGATTTTTTGCTCTACAGATCGCAGTCCAATTCTCCAATTCCTCATCTTGTTGCCCTGGGCGGCAGGTATGGCGGCGGCAAGCACTCGACAGTGGCTTTCTCTACTTGGAACTGCATCAGTACAACTCCCTGGTCTGCTGCCTCAGCATTCTCTCCTATGGTCTGTCCTCCTCCTAACAACTTCTAGTCCTGAAATGCAAACTAAACTAAAACAATATCTTTTTCTTACCAAATAGAAGATAATCAATAAAATCATGGCAAAGTAAAGAATACTCTAAATTTGCAATGCATGAACCTATATATTTCTAAAATGTACCTAAGAACAATAATAATATGAGATGGAATGCATATAAAATATAGGACTCATGAGCACTTTACACACCCCTAAACTCGAACAATTGCTTTTCCTCAAGCAATGTAAGCCTAAACATACTTTCCCTATAAACTAATCAAAAAGAAAAACCTATTTTAAACATGATTTAGCACCTCAAGGCCTTGGCACCTACATTATATTAGTGAAAGGAGAAGAGCATAAATTACCCTAGAATTAAACTAAAATGCAGTGTAGTGTGTATAGAAACTGTGTACAAGCTGAATCTGAAGAACATTCTAAGTAAACAAAGATGTTGTCATGGTATATAAGGTTGCTGCCGAGGCAGCATAAGTAAGCATATTTATTTAATCATGGCAATAAGGGCTTCATCTCATCACAACTACTCTCTAGGTCTGAAATTAAGATAGGAGCAAACTACAAAACCCTGAACCCATTGAGCAGAGTCATCCCGTGAAGACTTTCATTCACTCATACTAATTTGTCTTTCACTTTTATAGCAGCGGAGTGTCCTTGCACATGATTCTTCTTAGAGTCGGTTTCGGGCACCTCTAGGGAAAGACGGCATAAAAACTTCTTTCCAGCCGTGGCAGTCCTTTTCTTTTTCTTTTTGTTGCCTGCCACGGCAACTTCCTGCAACCAATGTTAGAATTTTACAAATAATTCAAGCAGGCAATGTTCACTAGAAATTCTAACAAATTCAGCAAGTAACAGTAGTGATTTTAATTTTTGGCAATTATAGAAAAATTCTAAGTTAATCCATGCTTTCCCCAAATTTAAAGTCTTTTTAATTGGTGCGAAAATTTAAAGTCGACTATCCTATCATAGGCACAAGTTCTAAGAAAAAAATTTCTTTTGATTAATTTTTGAAGGCAAGTACATTATGCAAACCTAATATTGACTAGTTATGCCTAAAAAACATTAGTGCTAACCCCCCAAACTCGAGATGGGCATTGTCCTCAATGCACAAAATAAATTACAAAAGATAAACAGAAAAATTAAATACAAATAAGATAATTAGAACATAAAAATAAGCAAGAAAATAAAGAAAAGAAAATAAGTAACGCTATAAGTTGGCGGAGGCTGAGAAGAAGTTGGGATCTTCTCGGCAGAGGAGAAAGAGGATGAAGATTGGATGACAAGACAACGGTTGGCAGGTGTACGGGCGGCAGACATGGCAGGTGAAATCTTTGTTGTCTGCGGCAGCTGGACTCTCTTAGGAGTGGGTCGAGGAGCTGCACTTTGGTCTGGTTCAGATTCAGACTCCTCTTCGTCTGGCTCGGCGAAGATGATGTGTCGCTATCTCTTCTTGGTTGCCTCTGCCATGGATTCTGCTGGTGGATCCTCTGGTGCCATGGGTTCTGTTGTTGTTGTTGGCTGCTGCTCAACCTTATTGGACTGGGAGCTGTTGGCCACCGTTTCCGCTGTGTGGGCAGGAGAGCAATGTTGTTGATGCCTCTCGGGAGTGTCTACCACCGTGTTGGAAGCGTAGGTGGCGGAGTAAGACGGGTAATGCGTCGAAGAGGGCCTCTGGCGGTGGAAGGCGGCGTGGCGGGCAACTACTTCTTGATGGTGTTCCTTCTCTGGGCACGAATGTGTCAGCTAGATCTGCAGGGAATGTGGGCAGGGTGGGGCTGTCATTGGGAAATTTTTGAAGGAGATAGGCCACAAAAGCCTATTGGACCTCTCTCGTGTACTTGATGAATGTCAATTGTTGAAGCTCTATGTGTTTGTTATTTTCGATAAGAGTACGGAGCACGGCAAGGACTTCATTGTTCTGGGTAGCGTCAGTACTGCCTGGGGCTACCGGTGTAGCTGGCTGGGCGGTGGAGGGCTGGCTTGGATTGATTGGTTCTGTCTCTTGAGCTGGCATCATCTGCACGCAGACCTTTCTGGTCCATCCCTCTTTAGCGGTTATCATCTCATCGTTTGGATCTGACCAGATGTTAAAATTTGAACATAGGCCTATGATGAGGGATGGGAAGTACAGCCGACCCTTTGACTTCCGGAAGAAGTTGTGGATCTCTTTGTAGATTATTTCTCCAAATTTTATTGGCCTGTTCACCATGATGGAGTGGATGAGAGCAAGACGTGGCCGATCTACGGTGGAGTTGTGGGAGGTGGGCAGCAGACGCCTTTTAATGAAAATGTTCCATAGCATCCACTGTGGCACTAGTCGGCGGCGTTGCACTGAGCCACCATGTTTACCTTCCAACTAAGGAGTGTTGGGTTCGCACAGGTGGGCCTTCATCTTGTCATAGTCGGCAGCCGTTAGTGGCTGCCTCCATTCTTCGTCTGGGTTACCGTCCATCTTGAGCCCATAGAAGCTGTTGATCATTACTGGGTTGAGAATGGTTGGTTCTCCTCGAACAAACACGAACGGTAGCTCAAGGTGGGGGTGGTGGGCGTAGAATTCTTTGACCATCGTGATGTTTTCCGCCTCCGGCTGCCGTGTAAATATTTCCTAATCATTGCAGTGGATCTTCTCAAATAGGGCATGCTCAAGGCTGAGGTCCCCTGTCTGTTGGGAGTAATGGAACCCTTGTTCCTCCCATATTGCTTGCTTAGCGAACTAGGTTCGGTGTCGTTTTGCATCCTCATGGGAGAAGAACCTTTGAAAGGTGGGGTTGGATTCTGATGCTGATGCCATGTGTGAGATGGGTTTTTGTTGTAATCTGAAACTAAAGAGAAGATTATGAGAATGAGAGCAGTGGATTCAAGAATAGGAAAATAAGGAGATGAAAGTAAAGTAAATGAATGGGAGAAGTGGGGTTTATATAGATAGTGCCAAGAGATGTTGTGGCGGCATTAAATGTCTAGCGGGCAGATTGCTTTACGCACGTTACGGGATTTCTGCACGTTACTTCTGTAGCTGTTGGCAGCTAGCCGTTAGCGGTCAACTAGCCGTTATGCGACTTCTGCGCTGGGTCGCCCTCAGTTGTCTTCGCGGGATGGTGGGCGGGCACCTTGTTGGACCTTCTTCTTGGTCCGACTCTTTTATTCCTAAAGCATGAAATAAAAATGAAAATAATTAAATACTAAAATAAAAATAAATTCTGAAAAATAAAAAATATGGAGAATAATTTTAACTTAATTTAAAATCTAATCCTAGAAAATAAATTACAATAAATTAAATTCTATTCCTAAAACAAGAAAATAAAATAAAATAGTAAAAAAATAAAATTGACTGAGTTATGTTGGGAGTGTATTGGGGTGCATTTCCTAGACATAACCACTTCTTGAGGTAATATGTTGTTCTCCCTCTTGGGGGGGGTTCTCATATTCTCTGGGGTTCTTCTGTATGTGCTGATGCCTCTCCTGACAGCTACTGTCTTGCCATGTCTTAGTGCTGACCTTAAAACATGTGCATATGGGCATCCTACTTTTTTTCTTTTGCTCAGGGTTGTAGAACATTTAGCTTGATGCTTTGATTATCTACCCTCATTATCAGCTCCCCATGCTCCACATCTATTAACGTTCTGCCCGTGGCCAAGAATGGTCGCTCAAGGATGATAGGGGCGTTTTCATCGGCTTCACAGTCGAAGATGAGGAAGTCTGCTAGAAAATAAGGTTGCCCACTCGAACTAAGATGTCTTCGATCTTACCCTCCGGTTGTACAAATGAGTGATCAGCAAGTTTTAGCATAATGAAGGTAGGTTTGGCTTGCCCAATACCTAGCTTGTCGAAAACTGCCTTGGGCATCAGGTTGATGTTGGCTCCTAAGTCACACATGGCTCTCATTGCATGGTTGTTGTCGATTCTGCATGGTATAACGAAACTGCTCGGATCTATTTGCTTGGGTGTCAGATTGTTGTGTAACATTGCCATACATTCCTCTGTGATAGCAACAATTTCGAACTCCCCAATTCTCTTCCTCTTAGAAACCATGCCCCTTAAGTATTTTGCATAATTCAGCATGTTCTGGATGGCTTCGATGAGAGGGATATTTATGTGCACCTGTTTAAAAATATCTAGGAATTTCCAGAACAAGTGCTTCTGCTTCTGTTGCTTAAGCCTCAAGTGAAAGGTGGCGGCAAGAGGATGTCCTCTATATGCTCCTTGCATGGGAACTTGATTTGTGGAGGATCATCTGCCTCAGAGCTACTGTTAGTCTCATCTGTCGGGGCAGCTGGTATTGATGTTGCCGCGGCAAGCAGTTCTTTTTGTGCTGGCTGTTCATCTGCTGGCTTTTCCGTTCTTGGTTCATCCAACTGTTTCCGACTTCTGGTTGATATTGCTTTGCACTATTCATAAGTGGGTTTGGCTGCTACCTCTATGCTGCTAGATGTTGCACCATTTGTCATGTTGCTTATGATCTCCGTGAATTGCCCAAACCGGGTCTCTAGGTTCTTTATTGCATCCTCTTAATTGTTCATCCTCATCTCAGTCCTTTCCATAAATGACTATGTCTTATCAATAAATTTATTAGTACGAAAAATAAAATCACTGGAGCTAGACATAAAAGTATGTAAAGTATTTTTGAGTGAGTTATTGCTCGTTTTCTGTTGTTGCTAAGGTGGCTGTTTTGACAAATTTTGTTGGTATCCTCCAGATTGCTGAGTTGGATTTGCAGCTGTGTTTGGATTGCTCCGGGAGAAGTTTGGATGCTTCTTTCACCCAGGGTTGTAAGTGTCGGTGTTGGGCATGCTATTCCTCTCACAGGTTCCAATGAAGTTGGCAGATTCACTGCATTCAGAGGAATCATGATTTCCCCAAAACTCATCACAAAAAGGCTCTACAGCCTTAGCCTCTCATATGTCTTTCCTTTGGCCATATTCATCACTAGCTCGGTCAATTTATCCATGTGGGCATTAACAGATTCTGTGGCTTCTACCTCATTCACAGCAGCTGGCCGCCTTTTGCCATCGCGGCAGGCTGTAGAAAACTTGTAGTCGTTCTTAGCAATCTTGTTGAGGATCTTTAGTGCCTTCTCAGGTGGTCTATTGAGGTTTATCCCGTTGGCGGACGCGTCGAGCATCATTCGAGTTGGGTAGTTCACCCATTGTAAAACATCGACACTTGCGTCCACGCTGGAAAACCATGAAGAGGACAGTTATTGAGCTTATGTTGGTACCGTTCCTATGCTTCATACATTGGCTCATCATCCCCTTGTCAGAAAGTTGTGATCTCGTTTCGTAGCCTGTCTGTGACATTAGATGGGCTGAAACGATCCAAGAAGTCTTTGCACAACTCTGTCCACGTGCTGAATGAACTTGTCGGCTGGTTGTTCAACCACTGATTCGCCCTATCCCTCAGTGAATATGGGAATAACCTCAGCTTTAGCACATCTTGGTGGACTCCGTGTATCTTGAATGCTCTGCATATATCTAGGAATCCTCTCAAGTGCTGCCAAGCATCTTCTGTGGCAGTTCCTCCAAATTGCCCCAATGTGTTGATCATGTTGAACATCACTGGCTTTAACTCAAAATGGTCCGCCTCGATTTCAGGCTCTGCAACAGATGGGTCAAATCCCCTGAAGTCATGCTCCAAGTAGTCCCTGGTGGTTCGTACATACTGTTGTTGCCTAGGAAGAATTGGGGGTTACTGTCTAGGTGGGACTTGCTGCTGCTTTCTGGGCGGCGAATCTTCCTACCCATCCCTACCGATATGGGCATCGATGGCAGGGTTATCATCTTGGACGTTAACCATTGTTGCTTTTGCTTTTCCCCCCTCTTCCTTGGCTTTCCCTAGGGCTTCTCCGACTTCTTTCATAAGTTCTCTTGCTCTTCGTTCGATATCGTCAAAGAAAACGGTTTCGCCCTTTGGATTTGATTTGATCATGCACTAGCAAAGGAAACTGTAAAATTCTTTTCTTTTTTCGAATATAATAGGAAAAATAAAAACTAAAGATTAAAGGCAAATTAAAATAAAAGTGCAGAAATATAAAACTGAATTTATTGTTGCCAATCCCTGACAACGACTCCAAAAACTTGTAGAGCGTTTGGTTGTTCTCTAAATATGAGCGTAAGTGCACACTCTTGTCAAGTTATAGTATAAAAGATATTGTCTCCCACAGGGATTGGACAACTTATTCGAGTTGTAATTCCTACACAAAGAAAATTAAATGCACAAATGAATTTTAGTTTGGAAAAGAATAAAAAGTAAATAAAACAAAAATAATTGAAGAAAAGATCAGGGTGATAGGATGGGTCAGACTATGCTGCTCCCTGGTGTGAAACTGCATTGAATAGGTTAAGTTGCTTTGCACTGCCAGACTTTGCTGCTTCGGTGGAGGATGGCAGATTGGCTGCTTTGACGCTTTCGCTACCTCGGTAGTGGAACGAATGATTGGCTCGGCGACAAACTCGGCAGACCTTCAAGGTTTAGCAGAACGCTTCGATATTGATCATGCTTATGTCTAAGTCAGAATACTAATGTTGCCCACTGCAGATGATACTCGTCACGGCGTGAATCTTGCAAAGACAGCAACCTCGGTTCGTCCTCTTTTAGCCGCCTTAAACTCGTACATATGTGTAGGCTGAATTGATCAACACCTGTAAAGCATCAGGGTGTTCTCTTTTTATGAGCACAAGTGCACACTCTTGTTAAGTTATAGTATAAAAGATATTGTCTCCCACAGGGATTGGAACGGCTCCAATCAATGCTTTCCTGCACAAGAGTATAGTAAATTGCACAATTAAATTTCTGAATGTGGAAAAAATAAAGACACAAGTAAGATAAAGATAGTGATGATAAGGAGAGATAAAGTTGATAGATTGGGTAAGGTAATTGCATCTCACTAGCGTGTAAACTGCATTGTAAAGCCTAAGTGTGTTTTACGCTGCCATGATCTGCTGCCTCGGTGGGTAACGGCGGACGGCAGCTACGACCCTGTCACTCGGCCGCAGCGGGTCTCTGCGCTCGCAACTTTCGCTGTCTCGACAGGTGGAATAGAAATATGTCCTGGCAGCAAGTCTAGCAGATACTCCAAGTTCGGCAGAGCAATTCTTAGGCGATCCTTCCTATGTCTAGGTAAGGATTCTATCACTACGTGATGTAGGCAATACCTTGCAATCTCAGTGTAAACCTAACAAAGGCAGTCGACGTTTGGGGTCTCCTTTTAGCCGCTTAAACTCGAACTTATGTCTAAGCCCAATTAGTCACCACCTCGACATGATGAGATCATACTTAATTCTTTCGTGAGTCTTACACTCTCGTGCCCGACAAATGGATTTCCTCAACTAGACTTTTGGAAATGATTGAAGACGTGAAGAACATGAATTAAGCAAACTTGAGAATATTTTATTGAAAACACATTTAAACTGTTACAACTGTTTCTCAAAACTACTTTACTTACAAAAACCTAAACCCTAGGAGAGTTGGGTCGCGACCTCTAACACCTCTAATCTACCTCTCCGCTAAGCATCCATCTATCTATGCATCTAAGCATAAGCATGCCCTTATACCCTCGCATACATTGGGTATATATAGTGCTCATGGCCTAAGTTTGAGTCCTCTTTGAAGTAGAAATCCTAAAAGTAGCTTTACATTAAATGATGACTCCTTTTTGACTTGAATGTGGACTCTTCAAACGTTGCCTTCTCCCACATGTAAGGATAAGTACTCCTACTTATCAGACTTGCATCAGTTCTACAAGCTGTTACAGGCTTCAGAAAATTGCAAGATTGGGCTCATTGGACTCATGGAGTTGTCCTCTTTCAATCGCAACCCATCTTGGCTAAGTCGATTTAACTCCTACTTGGGTGGCACTCGGCGGCAGTGCTGCTACGGCGACACTTGGAACTGCTTTAGTACAACTCCTTTTTGCTCCCAGCTTTCCTGACTTCTCCACAGCTGCCATCTACAGCACCTGAAAATAAAAACTAAACTAAAATAGTATCTTTTCTTAACCAAACATGAAATATTCAATAAAAGCCTGGTGAAAGAGCAAATATTGTTATTATGCATGCAATGCACCTTAATATGCCTAAATGAGCTTAAGAACAACAATAATAATGGCAGGAATGTGTACAAAATATAAAACTCGTGGACACTCTACACACCCCAAACTCGAACTATTGCTTGTCCTCAAGCAATGCAACCTAACTAGTAAATATGCCCTTTTGCACAAAATTAATAGAAACTTAGCCTTTGACTTGATTTCTTACCTCAAGGTTGTGGCACCTATTTAATGTTAGTGATAGGGAATGGCATGAAATAACTTAGATTTTAATTTTCTTAGTGACAGTGTAGTGTGTGTAGGTCTGTGTCCATGTTAAACATGCTGAGATAACTAAGCTAACAATGAATGCTAAAAAATTAAATTACTAAAAAGGATATGAGTTGCTGCCTTGGCAGCACAGTTAAGCACTTCTTTTACTCTTTTCTTTTTCTCTGGTCATGGCTTTAAGGGCTTCAACTCATCACAAATATTCTCTGGGTCTGAAGCTAAGATAGGTGCACTCTACGAAACTCTGAACCCTTTGAATAGAGTCATCCCGTGAAGGCTTTCATTCACTCTTGCAAATTTGTCCGTCACTTGGTTTAGATAATTGGACTTTGATAGCAGAGGAGTGTCCTTGCTCATGATCCTTCCTAGAGCCTGTTTCGGGAACCCCTAGGGTATTAAACATCCTTGCTAGAGCCTGTTTCATGCACCTTTAGGGTTTTCACCATCTTTGTGTTGCTACCTTGTACTGTCGCAGCGGCAAACCTATATTCAATTAAGAAATTTTTATTAAGTAAAGCATGCAGTGTTAAACTTAGAACTCAAACAAGAATTTAGCATTTAACAGACAGTGTAAGAATAATTGGCAAAAAGAAACAATTTCTAAGTATTTTTCACGCTTCATCTCATTATTATGTCAAATTTTAAGTATGGTGTGAATATAAGTAGTCAGCTAACTATCATAGGCACAAGTTTTAAGTTTTAAGCTAAGAATTTCTATTTCCTTAAGTGTTTATGGCAGAATTTATATATGTTCCTATATGCTACTAAATGGACCTAAAGACAAAGAAAACAAAGAGGACTATTCCCCCAAACTCAAGACTTATCCTATGAAGAAAAACCAATCAAAATTCTTGACCGTGAAGAAAGAAGACTACGAAAAAAAACATTCTCTCTTTTTAAAGTCTTGTGGAGAAATCACGGGAGTAAAGAAGCTACTTAGGAGCCCGAATCTACCATGAGAGAGCAATACCCATATCTATTCTCCTCAGGTATATTCGAGGATGAATTATCTTAAGGGAAGAGAATTGTAACACCCTAAGTTTTGGATTAAGAGAATGCCTCATTACAACCCTTAAAAAATAATTGAAATAAGTGACCGATTTTGTGAATGCTTGGGCCGAATTGAAAGACTGAATAATAAAGGAGCTAAATCGAGGTGACCACATAGTTAATACAAAAAATGTAAGAGTTGCATGGTAATTAAAGTCTTAATAAGAGAATGATAGTGTGGCATGGTATGCAAGGTGCACGTGTAGTCCACCTTAGATGGAAAAACCAACAACTTCTATCATCTTCTTCGTTCTTCCTTCTTCACCGAACTTAGAGAGATAGAAAGGGAAGTAGAGAAACTGTTCAAGACATTATCTTGCTTGGAAATTGATCATTTGATGCTTGAATTGTTCTTGCATGTTGTGAATACAAAGAGAGACTTGATCAAGGAGACGAAAGGAAAAAGGGAGTGGTGGTTCACAATCAAGATTAGCTCGGCTTATTTGTGAGTGTAAACTTAATTTATTGAAACAAGCATAATGATGTTAAATGCATAAATGTAGTCGATTTTCTCATGAGGCTAGAATGCCTATGTTGCTCTTGCTTGCTTAATTCTTGGTATGGTAAGTGTACCAAGGTAAGTATGTTCAATTGTTGTTTGAATTGAGCATGAATGGAATTGATTGAAATAGCATTCTGCTGATTGCATGTTGGATTGATGATTGAACTCCAGTGAAGTAATAATAGCCCAATGACTTATTGGAAAATATATTTAAAAGCCTCAATTAGTTTTGGTCCTAGTAGATTTGCATGCCAATAGTGTATTATGAGCTCAGCCTAAAATTTGGACTAAGGTCCCCTGAAAGAATCAAATTGAAGCCTAAACTCCAATGGTGTTATATTGCCATTGCTTATCATAGTATGATCGAACTTGGATCTCTTGATTAATAGCTAAACAAAGCTATACTGTTCAGCTAAGGTTGCTTGTTATAATTTTGATGATTAAGGGAATGTACCCATTAGATGATCAACTTGAAGTAGTTGCTTGATTTTGTTATCTTCTTTCGTGAAGCATGTTTATTGCCTATGATAGAATTAAGCTTAGGAAAGCTTCTTGGTAGTGAAATTATGAGCATCATGCTTAAGTGGACAAATTTTATATAATTGAATGAAGTATCTTAACAACTTAAAGAATTGCTTGATGAAGTATGCTTTTATTGGAAAATTTTATGGTCATTGGCATCTTAATATTAATTGTTGTGAAAGTTCAAGTACGGAATCCTAATTACTCACCTTATTTCTTCCACAAGTAAATATGACTGATAAAGCAAGTTGAGGAGTCAAAGCAAGGTCATCCTAAGCACAAATGTAATTTTTTTGTAGTAGTTTAGACTCTTAGAAGGTGGCACTAGTTTGAACGTTAGGCTTATGATATTTGAGTACTTTGGGGGTTTGTAAATATTAAATTATCAATGCCTTTATATGATGAGATGGCATAATGTTTGTTAATAGTTTGATTTGCTTGTTTTGGTGTGGTTGATGATTTGGATTGCCATAAATAGCATTAGAAGTGATATTGATTGTTTGAGTGTGAGTTAAACATAAATACTTGTGGTATATGTGTAATCCTAGGATGCCTTGCTTGTGATGGGTTGTTTAGTTGGTCTTAAAGGCATGTTTTAAATGTGTAAAGGATATTTGGTGTGACTATTTGGTATGCACATAAGTTCTTGCATGCTCTAAGCTTTATGTAGTTTGAAACTTGAATTGTCATGTAGGCATATCACTTTATACGATCTTCCTTATAAATCATTGCATGTTCGAGAAGATTCTTGATAGACCTAGCTCTTACAAGGAAATGCTTGAGTTTAATATCTATTAGATAGTTCTTTAAGCCCTGACTTGTTGATCACTTTCTTGAAATGGATAAAATGAATTAGATGACCACATAGTTTCGAACCACCTTAGGTTTTAACCAAGGTAGTATAAACAGTTAGCTTCTAAAATCACAAGGCTGCTATGATAGGAATCCAAGAAAGTTTCTAATTTAGATAAGCTTGTTGATAACTACTTGTTTATTTAAGTAAAAGGAATCACAAATCATTTGTTTATGCCCTTGTGTAATTAGAATTGATTGATAAATTGTTGCTTATCTAGTATCTTGTGCTTGTGTGATCTTAATTAGAGTGTTTGATACGTAAAATGATTGCTCATCTTTGTGACTTCCTTTCGTATAGATATGTACTACAAGTTAAATGATCTTAGTCATCTTCATGATTGCTTGAACTTCAAGGTCCTTAATTGGATACCCTCACTTGTTCGATCACTAACATGTTAGACAAGTTAGTTGTCTGCTTCTAGATGAGTAACATCTTCTAGTCTGGGGTATGGGGTCTTACATGTTAAGATAATTTGAAATTGTAAGTATTAAATTAACTTAACTATAAACCAAATTAAAATATTTACAAAAGTTGAAGGCTCCTATATATATATATATATATATATATATATATATATATATATATATATATATTGATGCTGATTTTGGACGACATCAAACAAGGAGGCGGAGACAGTGGTCAGAGGAAGGCTTCGGGTTGACGATGGTGGTTCGCTCATCATGGGACGAGATGAAAGCCATGGAGGGCCTTGGTTGGTCATTGAATTAGGCGGTTCACCCCTGGTTGACTTGTGTTGAGAGTCGTAAATAGTCTAGGGCCGGTGGCCAGAGCCATTTAGGAGAGGAGAGAGTGTGATGGGCGATGATAGCCCTTGTAGAGAGTGGAAGGTTGTAGAATCGTCCTAATGTCTTTGATTTTAGGGATATTTATATCCTTTTGGAGCTGTAGATGGAGTGATGGTTGACGGGACTGAGTCAAGCCTATTTATGGCTATCGACAGGCTGGAAGGTAATAGCTCAGTAGTTAGGCTGCGAGCTCAGTCGGTTGTGATGGCAGTCTTATCATGGCACAATGGTCGAGCGTAGAGGTCTTTGGGTGCTAAAGGGTTTGGAGGCGTAGGAGAGTCTAGGCTATGTGATGGTTTGGAACGTGGCGCGGCGATGAGGCTTTGTGGTTTACCCATTATGATGTGGGCGGAGGGACACAATAATTTTCCAAAGACGTTCAGTGGAGGTACAACAATAGTCTCTCTTTCAGTTGAAGGAGTGTCACAAAGTGGCATGCAATTGAGACCAAAAATATTGTTTGGTTCCCTTCTATATAAGAGAAAACTTTCCTCAGCATCAGCAGAGTTACTATCGTAACGATTGCAGTTTCAAGAAGTTTGTGCTCGTGTCATTACTTGAGTGGTCTAAGGTGGGGCGACTTGGGTTTTTTTATTTCATAGTTGATTACGCCTTTTTATAAATTTGAGGTGTTTTTAACTTGGGTTCTATTTGCGTCTTCCTCTTTTCTGAGGGTTTGTATTCATCCTCTTTTTTAGATTTGTTGTCTGCACTTTGGTTAGAGAAAATGGTTGGAAACGCTAAATCTATTGCTAAGAGGAAGGAGTCGTTTGCGAGGAGAGTGGAGGAGAACCAGTCTACTGACGTAGTCGGCCTGAGATCGAGTGTCGGACGAGAAGAGATGAGGCTGTTAAGTTATTGGAGTGTCGTGGCCTACGGTCGTCAGGGTTTGAATTCAACTTTGGGATCCCGATGAGGAAGGTTCGGCTGAGTGATCATGGCTTTGGGGTGGATGGATCATCATAGTGGTTCTACCTTCCGCTCTATTTGCTGGAGGTGGGACTCCATTTTCCTTTGCACAAATTTGCTCGTTAAGTGCTATATAATCCAGTGTTCAGAGCACGAATGGGTTTCATCGATAAAGGTGTTGAGGGATCTTTTTAACTTCAGTCTGCAGGTCTCCCCGAATTCTGTTGGTATGTTTAATTGGGTGAGGAGGCATGAAAAAGGGCATTTCGTGGGGGATCCAATTATCAAGTGGGATGGTTCTCTGAAATTGGATCGATCCAAGCTTGTAAAGGTAATGAGGAAGCCTCTTGGGTTTTGGCTTTCCTTTGTGGTGGAGGAAACCTAGGGGGATAAAAGGAAAGCTCTTCCAGTACTAGAGAATAAAGAGGTGGAGTAAGTTTCCATGTTAAGCAAGGGCATTTTGTTAAAGGCAGGAAGAGATATAACTTTCGAGAATAATTTTATGTGTGTTTGCGACGGCTGAGCCCTAATGGGTATAAGGCTCGTCAAGTCAAGGAGGGCTACATTCCTTCTCTTGGTGTACTATCATTGAGGGAGGCTTGGCCTTTTAATGGGGAGGATATTGTGGCGAAGGTGATGGTTGGTGATGAAGCAAAAACTGGCGATTGATTGACCTCTTACGGGTGTTGTTCGCGAAGGGTGTGGTATGCTGCTTCGACCTCCGTTTCAGTTCCTAGTAAGACGGGGGGAAATAGTCGCATGGTTTGGAAAGACAATTTGGAGCGAGATTTGGAGAAGTAAATCGATGATTACCTCAATGCAGATGATGAAGGGCCTCTAAGGAATTACCTGCGAGGTAAGGGAAGACGAAAACGCTCCTAGATTATTGAGAGGAATGATGTTTGTGGGTTCGGTCCCTAATGTTTCATCAATAGGTAAGGGAATTCTTAGGCGGGGATCTCTTTTTTTCGTAATCTAGCGGAGTTTCTTACTTTTTACTTTTTTTCTTTGGCGTTTGCAGCTATGGAAGTCTTATCCTCAGAGGATTCTACGAATGCGTTTGGAGAGTATTTTGTCGTTGTATGAAAGATCGAATCAGTGAAGGAAATTCTAGAGTCCTTTTTTGTTGTTGGGGTCGAGAAGCTGGAGTCCGAGTCTGGGAGGAATCTTAGGGCTAAGGATGCCTTCTTGGGTAATGGGAAGAGGAAGCTACCCTCACTAGAGGTTTTGAGGAACAGTGAGACACCGAAGGAGAAGAGGGGTAAGGCTATTCTAGAGGATCCGACGTAGGCCATAACGAGGGTGTTGTAGTCACCTATTTTATCCGGCCCTTTGAATTTCATTTTTGTGTGTATAGATATGAAATATATTAGAGTCCATATATATATATATATAACAAACATAGTTGAGTCCAATTAGAATGTAAATAGTCAAATTAATTAAAAAAGATGTGTCCATGTACATGAATAAAGGCTCGACCGGCCCAAACATAATTAAAAAACCATAGCCTTAATGTTTTCCTCCTTGCGCAACCAATAAAGGACCCTTGAACTTCATTCAACGGTCCAGATTAGGACAGAAAACCCTAGTTCTGCATGCTTCAGCACCGCACCACTCCACACCATTGGATCCGATGAGGATCAACAGTCTAGATCACTCGAAGGAAAGCTGTACGGATCACCATACTCACGTGAAGACCATGAGTCTTTCTCTTGGACTGCCACCGAACCATTCACCTTCCCAGATCGATGTCGACACGGCCACACTTCATTTATGCCGCCGTCGAAGCCCTTACTTGTTCCTCACTCATTCGACGTGTTCCCTAAATCAAGACTGAGAGGAAAATGAAAAAAAATCAAAAAGATCAATCAAAAAGGGCAAAAAAATATGAATCAAAACAAATACAAAAAAAGAAGCATATCACTTGTAATTCCAAGAAAGAGATCGAGAGATTCTTCCCTTTTCTTCTTTATTTTTCGGCTAAAAATAGTCAACCATTGTAACACACACACGTGTATACAAAGCATATACTTTGTTTCCATAAGCAATAAAATCCAAAGCCTTGTTTAGGTATATTATCTTTTTATGCTTTATGTTGTTTTATATTTTGCTTTCGAAACTAACAAGTACATGAGGCCATTATCGTCTAAATTGTCATCGTCCACCACTATCATGGTCGTCAGAACCGCTTGCATGGTTTCTAAAGCCACGAACAAGGGGTGGTTTGGGTGTGGATAGGTAGATTGGATGTAAAAGGGGAAGGTTCATTCGGAACTAGGTTTAGATTTTCGTTGAAGAACATCAAGGATTTCTTGGTGGTGTTCGTGGGTTTTGGGGATTCGATGGAAAAATATGTTTGGGTGAGGGTTTTAGTGTTTGTGAAGATCTGAGTAGGCTTTTATGAGAAGAACGATGATGATTTCTTGGTAAAAAATGGGTTTGATCCGAAATGGGGCATGGTTTCTGGGTAATTAGATGTTAGAGTTGAGAGAGTTTTAGATAGAGGAGAGAGTAAAACCAAGTGGATTGGAAAAATGGGAAATTTTTTCAGATATGAGGGTTTAAATACCGACCTGGCGACTAACCTGAACACGGATCTTAACTCGCGCCTTTTTCTCATGGATCTTACACCACGACACCTCAACTTTCTTTCATTTAATTTAGTCCCTTTTACATGCAATCTCTATTTTAGAATTTTAATTTTTTTTCATCTTAGTCCTTATTTGCTCAATTTTGTTTTTAATTTGTTTTATTTCATTATTTATTTTATGCTTTTTGTGTTATTTAATTTATTGTTACTTTTTATTATTGGCATGTGATTTTAGGATTAGAGCCTTTAATGTTGACCTCTTTAGGATCTCTCGGGTTAAATAATTAGATCCCCTCGTTTAGGATTCTTAATATTAATGGCAAGATTATTGTAGTCTAGTTATTAATTTGATGACAGAATAAAATAATACTTAGGGTAGATCCTAAATTAAGTCAAATTACACTTTAAATTTAATTAATTAGACTTTAAATAAATACCTTAGTTAGGATTAGCATAGAATCTTAAATAATTAATCTCTAAATGACTTTGTTAAATATTATCTCTAATTAAAACATAAACATAAAAATATAGACTCTAGGTTTAATTAATTTCTTATGCATGTGTAAACCCAAAACATGTTGGAAAATATGAGTGATCAAATAAGCGTCATAATCTCTTGTTTATTTTAGCTTTTCAGTCCACCTATTAAAAAGGACCGGTGGTAACTCCGTTATCACAACTGCCCATCGGGGCTCGTGCAAGTTCGAACGCGACATTCAATCAAGGTTCCCATTGTTGTCGTTTCTGTTGTTGCCACCGGTTTCCCATGTACATGATAGAGTGGCTTTTGATTTCTCGATTAAGGTGGAGTAACACTTTGTTTGTAGCTAGCAGCCGTTGTCACATGTGGGTCTATTGATCTGGCAGATCAGCGAGTTGGGGGAGGTTATGGTGTGGGAGAAACTCTAAATCATTCTTCGATTACCCCATGTCGATTTACGAGTTAGTTAAGTTTCGTATGCTTTTCATAACACAGTCTATAACCCTACATGGTCTTTCTTGTAGGTATGCGGCCTTCGGAGTTGTTTGCACATGGGCATGTGGTGTCTCCTCCTAGATTCTACGAGACCCATCATGCCAGGGCCGTTAATCATTCGATAGACATAAGCTCGTTGGTAGATAAGCTGCAATCTACTTTAAGTGAAGCCGGGCATGAGGTTCAATCTGCTTTCTTCAAAGTTGGAGTGAGGTGTGCTCGTCAGCAGGAAGAGTTGGTTGTGAGGGAAAAGGATATGGCAACTGCGAATGAGAAGATAGCCTTGATGAAAGTTGAGGCGAAAAAGATGGCAGAGCGAGTTAAGGTTGCCATGGATGGTCAGATGAGGGCCGAGATCCAGACTGTCAATGAGCAGAGAAAGTTTGCCTTTTTAATGTGGAAGCCCATGTTCAAAAGGATTTGGTCGCGAAGGCGACTTCTGAAGCAACAAAAAAGGGGGCAGAGGTAATCTTGCTTTGCCAAGGGAAAGATGAGTTGGAGGTGACTATGGTGCGGAGGTTTCAATGTCCCGAGCAGGACCTTGAGAGGGAGAGGTTTGCTAGGGCGGCCGTAGAGGGTAAGTGTTGCGTGATTTAAGTGTAACGCAAACGTTGCAGGTGAACATGTCGCAAATAATAGTATAGATTCAGATCGTCTCCACAGGGATTGGTGAAAATCTAATGTTGAGTGTGTAAAAAGTTATATTATTTACCCCTTATTTAACCCATATTTCTGCTGCATTCAAGCATAATTCATTGCATTTAGGTTAGTTTACAGTTAGACATCACAAATATATTAAAAGGCACAGTTTCTATTGAAATTGTTTGCTTTTGTAGGTTGCTGCTGTACCAGATGGAGAGGCAGGCGCTGGGCAGTGAAGCAGAATAGCTGGAATTGGACGGGCAATCAAGGAGGACGATGATGCCATGGTTGCCGCCGTGACAGCAGAGGACGACAGTTGTTTTGAGGAGAAAAAGCAAAGTGGACCTCGACATATAGAGAAAATTAAGCCCGTCTGTCGTGGAAAACCAGTATATTTTTCCAAGCCCTAGATCAGAAGGAATGACAAGCCCAAAGTTCAAGGAGAAAAAATCCCAAGCAAGAAGGAGGATGAGTTAAAGCTATATTCTCTGAAGATTTAGTCTTTATTAGAGTTGTACTTTAATTTAAACTTGTATTCTTGTTGTATTAGAAAACTTGGACCCAAAGCCTATATAAAGGCATGTAATTCGACCTATGAGGGTACATCACCTATCTCTAGCCTTCTTCCCAAAACCCTAGCCGTTTTCATCCTCTCATCATGTTCTAAATTCCCCTTAGGGCCACGGGTTGTTTTGTAAGGTAGTTGAAAGGGTTGCTTTTGTCTTAGGAATTTTCAGTTCAATAAAATAAACTTCAAGTTCTCTTATTTTGGTTATTAACATCTTGCAAGAGTATCGGGAGAGCATTGCGAGGTTATCTATTTACTTAATATCGGGAGAGTTAAGTATACGAAAGAAATAAGTGCGAGTTCTCTAGTTTATAGTTGAACTATCTCAGACCTAGGGATAGGACAAGGTTAAGTGGCTAAAGAAGAATTCAACAAACATCGGTGTTCATCCTTCGATTCACGCCGGGAGGTATCATCAAAGACGTGTTCATCGACAGACTTGGACCTAGGGATAGGCCAAGGCACAGTAGGGATTCTTGCCAAACTTGAAGTACAGAGTTGAGTGTTCGCTGCCGCGACAAGCAACAGACTGCCGCCGCGACAGGTGCTGCCGCGACGGGGACGACGACAGAACTGATTTTCCTAAACTTAGCAATACCTACACTACTGAGCAATTCAATACCGGCCCATTCTCTCTATCTTGATTTCTCTACTCTTTTATTTAAGTTTTCTTTATTATTCTCGTGACAAACATCTTAAATATTTTCTTTACTCTCGTGCAGTAATTCAAGTTGAAGTTATTAGCCTAGTCCCTGTGGAGACGATATCCGATACTTTCGTATCACTTTACTACTTGCGTCGTGTACACTTGCACTACAATTGCGATAGACACTTTTACACGCAACATCTAACTTCTAGCTTCTTGCACTGAAAGAGGATAATATTGAAAGTTATAGGTGGTGATAAATATCAAGTAAAATAAAGTAAATAAATATAAAAAGTAATCGATCAGAGAGATTAGGTCGGGTTATCGTGAGTAGTGGTGTGATTGCCGAATGAATTGATGTGTTTAGTAATTGATGGGGCAAGTTAATTGCTTTGGCAAGTAGATTGTTGCAGCAAGTAAACTACTGTGGCAATTAGATTGTCTTGGCAACTGGGTTACCTCGTTCAATGTGCGGTGGAATGTTCTTCAATGCCTTCGTGTTATCCCTAACCAAAGAACTGATGTTTGTGCAAGCCTTGGTGATACATCCCTGTGTTAACCTTGGGTGAACAACATCAATCTTTTCACTATTCTTAACCACTAAAATCCAATTCTTATTCCTAAGGCGAATTAGTTCCCCCCAACGGTTGTTTAAATGGAAACCGTATCCACTCATTTTGTGAATCCAGCTCTCTCGAGCCTAGATAAATAGAAGCAATCAAGTTTCTTTCCCAATTTCCTTGAAGAGAAAATAAAAAACCAAGAATGGATAAACAATGAATTTATTGAATTATAAACCAACAACCAAACATTCGTTTCTACACATCAATAAAACCCGATAACCCAAGCCAATTAATCTATTTCATGGTTGAGTAAAAAGGAAACATAAAAGAATAAAACCCAGACATGGGATCGCATGATACAAGATGAAAAAGAAATGGTTGTGCGTGAATCCCTCTTGCGATTTTATCTCACTCTCCCAATCGACTCTCTTAATGTTGTTGTTAAGATCGCATTATATATGCGATGAGAATGAGTCCAAATGCATGTGGAATCCGTGGGATTTGATCTCTATCTAATTCATATTTGAATTTTGAATTTGGGATAATTATCATATGCATTTGAATTAATCATGCATATAATGGTCTTTATCGTGACTTGTCATGGCATCCTTCAGCAAGTGGTTCGGCAAGTCGTTATCCTTATCCTAACTTGCCAGGGCATCCTTCGGCAACTGACTCGACAACTCGTCCTGACAAAGTAAAGCAAAACAACAGCGATTTCTCCACAAAAACCATCAAAACATAAAAGCCAAGCTTAATAAATGAGGAAACTATGAAAGTATTCATGAATGACTAAGAATGCAACTAAAATGAGCCTAAGTCTAGCAATAATATGAGTAAAAAGGATAGAAAATATAGTACTTTTACACACTCAATAGGAACCTTAAGGAGTATATGGGGTAAGCGGAGAAATGCGAGCGGAGCCTTGTTTTCGCTATTCAATTCGCGGTGGGGCCATTGGACTTGAGTGATGTCAACCTTTGTAGTTGTTGGCATGTGGCCGAGGAGGGAGATCTTGGTTTCGACCTATGCAACCCTGTGGTAGAAGCTTGGATGCGAGCGCGCTGGTTATTATTGTCGTACGTCCAAATTAGAGCAACTGGAAATATTCCTTCCCCTATCGGTGTTCATCCTAAAGGTAATGCAGATATAGCTTTATAGATTAGCAAAGGTGCGTCGAGCCAAGTGGGTTTGCATGAGGCCTCTGTTGTTGGGCCTTTGATGGCGCTAGAGGATAATGTGGGGCTTTCTCCAACGAATGAAGTCGGGGACTTTATAGAAGCCACTGAGAGGAACTCTCTGGAGTTTGTGGCGGTTGACCCTCATTCAATAGATTTGGGTGACCCAACGAGGGAGATAGCAGAGAGCCCCTCTCGGGTCGTTGTAGATGACACCTCGGGACTCTGATTTCCCATGTAATAGTTTTAGGGTTTTTGTACTGCACTTGTTGAATTAATGAAGGAAGCTAGTTATTCAATCTCAATTTTTATTCCTTGCCACTTTTGCCTCGTTAAAGGGTGATTTCATGTGTTTGGGGTGGCGACCCCATGTAACACGGAGCCCATCTCAATGTGTTGGGAGGGAATTCCATGTTGGGCGGAGCTATCTTGTCGCTTTTCGAGAAAATCACATATTGGGCGAATTTATCTCGACACCCTTGGAGAATGCACAATTGTCTTCATATAAAGGCGTCTCACACCTCTTGGAGAGACAGTCGCACATGGGGTTGAGGTATCTTGCACCTTCACATAATCATACATTAAGGAGTAGAGCTTTCCTCAACACAATTGTAGCATCGAGCGTTGTGGGTGGAGGCATCTCCTTTCAGAGGTATTTCATTCACTTGGAGAAGCTAGCATGTGTGTAGTTGAAACATCTCCAAGGAAATTCAGATTTTCAGATTACAAATAAAATTTAAAGATGAGCATAATTAACAAATTAAATAACTAAAAAAGGAAATTCAGATTTTCAGGAAAAGTTGCCGACAAGATAGGAATGTATATGCATGAAAGAGAGAACTGTAGGAGATTGGTGACATGGGATATCCAACAGATAGGTTTTTTTTTTTGACAATCAACAGATAGGGGTTGCACTTGCACCAGTTATTTTTATTTCATGGCCTGTTACATTATTTTTGGTGAATGTTATGCTGACATGCCAGGGCTTGGAAAACCACTCAATGGCACATACAAATATATCATAAGTTACCTAAGTAGGGAAGAAAAATGAAATGTTTGAGAGCCAACCAATCCTCCATAATGATGTTGAATTAATCAAATGCATCCAATTCTATACACCAACCAACACCCAAAAACAAGAATCTGAAGTTGACATGAACATCCCCAAATCTTCTTCTTCGTCTTAATTAAGTTGCTAAGACAAAGCTGATGAAACTGGTGTTAATTCAAAGGGCATTTTGCTGCTCACCCCAGCGCCAAAAAACCTGCTGCTCATCAACTTCATTGAACATATGACAAAACCCCTCTTCTTGAACCACTTGGTCAAGTTTAGTGCATGGGAGGTTCGTGCCTTGGAGAAGTTGAACCATGCTCATTGAGTCTTTGGTTCTCAAATACGATAACTACAGCAATATAATTCAAACCCAAAAGAAGTAAAAAAATGTGTGAAGATTAATGAGAAATGCCAAAGAATTACACCAAATCTCATTCATGTATCCGATTTATTAGAAATAAACAATTTCCAACTATCTGCTTCTGACACTTGACATTTATGATCAACTAATCTAACCGAATCATTAAAATATGATGACTGTGAACAGCTTTTTTTAATGTTGGATCAAGAACCAATGTGCTGTCAGGATTGACATGAGAACGCAACATTTTTAACCTATGTTTTGGAGTGGGGTGTACCCAGACTAAATTTTCATAAATCAGCCTCTTTTTTCGGCCTTGTTCAAACTTCAATAATTAAAAACTGATGAGAAGTTTTGTGGTTTTTTATCAGACAAGTTATGCAAAAAAAGCGTTACCTGTGCAGTAAGTTTGTTGTTTTGAGCTTGAAGGGCATCAGTGTGAGCCTTGAGTGCATCAAACTGTTTCTTCAAAACATCATAGTCTTTCTCCAATTGCTTGGTCTTCCACCTGGCCCTCCTGTTCTGGAACCAGATGGCTACCTGCCTTGGTTTCAACCCTAAAGCCTTAGCCAGCTCCAATTTTCTGTCGGGTTCAAGCTTGTTACCCAACTCAAAACTCTTCTCCAGCGCCTTCACTTGTTCCAAGTTAAGCCTCTTCTTCTTCTCGCCGAGATGCGATCCATCATCAGACAATTCATCGTCCATATGTACTTCCTCAGACTTGTCAACGCCCGAGAAAGACACCGATCTCTTCATCATATTCATAAATGATGCACCACCACCTAAACCCAACAAAAACAACCCATTAAACATATGTATATATATATATATATAGACAGATCGGGAGAGAGAAAGATGTACCATTAAAGAGTTGTGGAGGACAGGAAGGGGAAGGGAGATGATTATTGTGATGATCTTCATGGGGTGGGAACATGAAAGCGTGATGAGGGAAAGCCATTTCAGTGATAGCAGCCTGAAATTCTGAGATTCATTGGAGATTATAAGAAGAGGACAGTGATGGGGATTCAGACAGCGATTTTTAGGTTGACAACTGACACACTAAAAAGTGAGGTTTGGATTTGGGTAAAACTAATATCTCACGTATTCAGGGTTTCATGGACCCATCCTTTTCTCTATAAACACAAGCACATGTTTTTATGACATTCCTAGTCCCCTTCAAATTCAACACGTAAACCTATATGTTCGAAAACATTTTTGCCTTTTTGTTTAAATAATATAGGTGTGATACACGGTCATATATGTTTATATTCTTTCTTAATACTTTGACTGGTGCTTGAACTCGAGTCTTTTAGTATGAACATCATCTTCTTTTCCACTAAAACTACTTGTTGAGTTTTGCTTGATGTTATTTTTAAATGATAATTGTATGAATTTCCCTATAAAAATTTGGATTCAAAAACAAATTTTATTAGATACCTCAAATATTAAAAAAGAAAAGAAGATATATTTGTATTTCTTTGGATTCATTTGAATATTGCAACGATGGACTATAATCCATGAACAGAGAAAGAAATCACAAACTTTACAGAGTTAAACTTTAAAAAGTAAATGCTGCTTTATAAAACACAATCAAATAGGATAGTATAAACTACTTAAATTAAGTTCATTATAGGAATTATGTTAAACAGGACGTGGGAATTTAGACTTGAGTTTCAATTCCTATGATTTCATTTATATGTGAAATTTAGAGAAAAAAAGTAACGGGAATTTTCGAAAATTTAGAAAAGAAAACAAAAAGCACTAAAAACAATTCTAAGTTGTCAAATAAGTTATTTCAGTGGCCATGTGAGGTGAGGAATTTGGAAACATGAAATTGCAGAATCCAAGGAAAAAAAATAATAGACAATTTATTATTAGATGCCTCATTGCGATTCATACTCTGGTGGGAAAAAATGTTTATTTTTACTTTATAAAATGCTGAGAATTTTGGTATTTGGTCCGTGTATACTTGGAAAATTATTTAATACGAGTATATTGTGTCATCTTTAGACTAAATAATATTTCTCATAGTTTGTCTTGATAAATTTGGACCGATCCGCATTGCACACTTGATTTTGACTTTAAACTTTTTGCACGTACATAAAATCTTGAACTCGAGACCTACTTAAAAGATATCAGTCTGCATACCACTTTGACCAATCCCGATAATAAAATAATTTTTTTCTTTTTCTTCTTCTTCTTTCGAGGCTCGTCCACTGCCGTAGGGTTTCAAACTGCCTTCCGTCCATTGTCTCTGCTTCTCCCCTTCTTCCTTTCTCTCCTACTATTTTCTTCTTTCTTTTTAAATTTTTTTTCCTTGTTTTCTCAAGCTGACAATTTACAAGTAACCACGATTTTTGTGTAGGAGAGAATTTTACTAGTTTTAGCAATAATATTGTGTGTTTATCAATTTCCGGTAGTTCTAAACGACTCCAAGTTGTATTTAGGCATTCAACAGTGTGAGTGAAAGCCGAGAACTGTTGAAACCATCGTTGGGGTGCCGCACTGCCGTTTATATGGAAGATTGCGGTGCAGGGATTTTGATGTCAATATTATGGGACTGCTTTGAGAAAACGATTTGAATATTTACGGATGAAAGAAATGCGGGTGCAAGACTGTTTAATATTTTTTATGTCGTTAATTCACTAAAATGGTAGATTTAAAAAAAAAACTGTTTTTAGAAGATGATGTGAAAAAATAAAAATGAAGATTTACATCATTAAATAATAGCATGAAAAAAACTAAAGCGGGTGACTTTTATTAGTTGAGGTCATTTATAATATAGTGAGAACGACCCTAATATAGTTTTTTCACTTGATGAAAGTAATTTTAAAATTATGCGGATGGGATATTTTTTAAATAATGGCATGTAATTTTTTATAATTATTTTTAAATAGTCTAAAATATTATAACTTATAGATTTCATGCTTATGTCATATATATATATATATATATATATATATATATATATATTAATGTCATTTTTATCTTCTTAATTTTATAACATTTTTTTTGAACAAAACACTGAATTTTATTGAAGTTAAAAAAAGAAGTAAATATAAAAAATTTCAGGATGACGCTTCATTTCATCGTCAGAAACGTGACCAACGCCGGTGGGAGTGACCGAATTTGAAGAGTTTAAGGATTTGGGGACTATTTTAAGATTACTTGAAAATTTTAGGATATTTTGAAAATTTTGATTTATTTTAAAATAAATAAAATTCAGAAAATGTTTAATACTGTCACATGTCATGTTTTATTGGCTAACATAGTTTTTTTAAAAGACAATAACAGTTGGACACCTATTTGAGTAACGTTAGCACATGTTTGGTCCGAAAAATACTTTGAACACGTATCTGGAAAAAAAATTAGTTTAAATATTTATTTCCCTATAATCTTTAATTAAAAATAAATAAATCACTATTTGAAGATGGAACGCATGACTAATAAATTTAAATATAAATATTTGTTATTCCAACTAAATTATTTGTTAAGTATTTTTTTATAAATATATTCGATGTGAAAGCGGTAAAATCTAGTTAATAAAAGTTAGAAGCCGAATCCTCAAATTTGTGAAAAACTCTAAGCCCAATTTTAAAGTTCCTCAAGGCTTTATTTTTATTTTTAAAAATTATTTAAATTTATAGAGATAATAGAAGATTATAATGTACGAACCAACTTGTTTCATGGTTAAGGGAACAATTGTTGTTCTTAGAGGTCATGAGTTCGAGCACCAACAGTTGTAGTAGTGTAATTGAGCCAAAATAATAAAAGATACCCCTAATGTTTGTTGGCATATCGTAACGCGTGACAAGTCCAGTCAGCATTAATCGTTGACCGTGACAGTTTTCTTTCAACGGGGGGCATATTTAGACCAAATTAAAACGTTGAAGGCATATTTAGACAAAAAAATAAATCGTTAAATGACAAAACATGCCAACATCGGGGTCATCTTTTGTCATTTTGCCAAGAATTAATTGATAGGAACTAAATTGAAGGCAAATTTTTTTGTTAATTTTTTAATTGAAACCCGCTAGTTTTATCAAACGATGATATATTTAAAATTACAATGAAAATTAGCGTCTTTGTAAAAAAAATTAGCGCCTCGAGATTATAACAGAATCATACAAAAAAATGTAAAAATTCAATCCAAAAACTTAAAATAAAATATGAATACAAACATCATCTTTGGTTATTTTTGAATATGTATAATATTTTATAAATTTAATTCGTGTTAATATAAACAAAATAAATTGGTTAAATACCATAAAATCTTAAACAACAAAGATGATATAAATATTAGAAGTTTCGTATTAATGGTATTTATTATAACGTTTCGAGAAACACTCCGACGCCAAGTGCTTGCCCAATGTTTGCTCCTTTTTTATGAGGTGCGAGAATATTGGAGAGTTTTTATTATTATTCCTTTTATTTTGTCCTTATTTAAAAAAAAAATTGTCTAATTTTTTTTTTGAAGCGGTTATAAATTTTTTTTAAGTTCTTTATTTTATCATTCTTTTATTGGCGGCGGCCTTTGGCCGTTCTGTTGATTCTGTACATAAATAAAAATTATTTTTTTCGATTAATATTTTATTTTTCAAGTTTGTTTCTTGTTTTTCTTCTACTTTGTCGGATTCTTATTCAAATATACTTTTATGGCAGTTCTTTTGTCTGCTTGATGGCAGTTCTTTCATCTGCTTTTTAATAGTTTTTGTTTGTCTTCATGACAATAGTTTGTCTTTTGACAGTTATGCGTTCGAATGACGAGTATCAACGAGCGCTTTTCAACGAAAGAGGTCGTTCTATACATGTTATGATTCTCTTTTGTGGTTGTGCCGACATGCCAATAACAAGCAGCGGAAGAATTTTTGCTATATTTAAAGAGCACTTAAGGCAAAGTTATAGTTTTTCTGGATTTTTATTTCAGAAGATTTCTTCTGACAATGTTAGGTTTGGTATTTTAACGTCTTTCACACTTTTATATTTTATTGTTTTGTTTTGCATTGTATTTCTATTGTAAAATGTGTGATTCCTTTATATTTATTTCGTTGTTGAATGTAATCCAATTTAAAAAAAAATGTCAAGTTTTAAGGAGTGGATCCTACAACGTACACTACAATTTAATTTGGCCTAGAACAATCCCTCACATGCATTTATATTGGAAGTTTAGAGCTACCCCTTTGAAATAAGGGTGGATCCATTGTTGCCTCACCTCATTATATTATTATTTGTTAAACAAAGTAAGCACTCTCAGCCTTCCCCACATGCCTTCTTCTTCCCCCATGTGCCTTTGTTTCCTCTCTTTCTTCTCTGTTTTCCTTAACCAAAACTCTTCTTTATTTTTATATGCAAACATTTCATGTTAAATGTTAATTAGTTTTTGTCTAAATAAAAATGGCATTTTTTTAAATATAATTGATTTAAGCAAAATGATAAAAAAAAATATCCTCAATTTTGTATTTATTAAAATAATTTCCGATTCACTAAGTGGTGATATTGAACTCGTAAAACCAAATTCCCTTAAAATTGTATAATAAGTTTAGAATATAGTCATTGTATAATAAGTTTAGAATATAGTCATTCATTATCAAACTGAGAGCAAAAACAAGCATTCATCCTAATGTTCTAAATGAAAACCTAATTAGGGGTCCCATTTTGAGTTTGAAATTTCATATTTCATGCAATTATAGGCAAGTAGGGGGAGGAGTAGTAGGGTTGGTACGTAGATGAATTTCAAATGTTATTTCATTCTCATAGACACCAACTTTTATCAGATTTGAAACTTAAATGATTAATTAAAAAGTTTCCAAGATATGAAGCGAATGATTCTCGTTGCACCCTCCAATCTGTCATGGAGGAGCCTCGCCCATAGGTATCTAATGATAAGGCACTTCAATGCCACAACAACCGAACAATCACAAGATTATCATCCGATCAAGGCTCCAACAAGCCTAACCATAGAAAGGACAACTAACCATCAATCTGGGCCTATATGAATTTGCTCATGCTCCATTTATTGGGGGCTCCTACTCCAATAACAAAATGAGGGATAAAGGCAAGGACTCCCCTAGGACCCAAAAGTTATACAAGACAAACATCAAGACCTAATGTTGTTCTACCGTCGACTCTCCTCTTAAATCAGAAGGAGTGAATCACCCAACACTGATAACACACCACCGTTTTAGCCACCGTAAGTATATTCCTATGCTAAGTAAGGCTGATGCCTTTGGAAGCCACCGGTCGAGCAATCAATAGTACTCTTGCACTTCATTAGACAATCAAACCCTTCCTCATGTTACAAATAATTCAAAGAACTGAAAATATGGTAATTGTAATCACTGATTTTATTTGAATGAGCCAGTTATCTTCTTCTTCTTCTTCTTCTTCTTCTTCTTCTTCTTCTTCTTCTTCTTCTTCTTCTTCTTCTTCTTCTTCTTCTTCTTCTTCTTCTTCTTCTTCTTCTTCTTCATCACGTATAAGTAAATATCATTTATACTATAAACCCACTAGTAAGTATTAAATAAAAGGTAAAAACTACACAGATGTTACTAAACTATTACTACTGACTCAAAAAGATACCGAACATTAAATTCTTTAAATTTAATATTAAACTTTACTTTTTGGCTCGTTTATGTCACTCTATCGTTAACTCTTAACGGGATGTTAACTCAAAACGGTGCCATTTTGGTGCGGCTATCTTGAAACTTAATTTGGCCCAAAACGACATCGTTTTGCTGGAGGAAAAATAATAAAAACAAGCACTTCAAAGGGTTTAAACCCATGACTTATAGATACAAAGGCTAAACCTTAACTACTAAACCAACATAATATTATATAATATATTTTCACAAATATTATATATGTCAAACTAATTGAGATTAATTCAAATTATTTTATAAAATAAATATTATAAATAATATAAAATATATTATTTATATATATATATATATCAATATATATATATATATGAATAAAAATATAATATTTTTATACATAAATCAAAATATATTATTTTTCAAAAAAACCCAAAATATTTATAAAATAAAATATTTATAATATATTTATATTATCAATATATTTATATTTATATTATACATAATATATTTATATTATAAATATTTATAAATAATATAAAATATTTAATGAACCCTAAATAATCAAACTAATTGTTTAATAAAAATAAATGAACAACATATCAATCAACCAATAGTAAAAATAATAAAACGATTAATGTAAAAGATAAATAATTAAAAAATACATGGTAATTACAACTCTTCTTCTTATTTTCATCTATAAAAATTTTCAGATCCCCAAGTATAGTGGATCTTATTCTATTTTCTAACAAAATTTCTTTAAAATAATTTTTCGATGCGATTTGGACGAAAGAGAACAATGTTTTTATGGGAAATCGTTGGGGCATCGTTGCGGCCCCTCGCTGTTGTCGGCTGCAAGAGTAGCAGATGGTCTTGGAGTTATCTGGATTGGCTTGGACGCTGCTAACTCCATTGGAAAGGCGGGCAACTGTGGTCCGACGTCCTGGTATTTGTCTAGAAGGTAGGCCACAAAGGCCTCCTGCACGTCTACTACGTATTTGATGAAGATCATGTAACCCCCTCGTCCCAGCCTAGCCAACAGACCGAACCGAACAGGTTACACGGGAAAAACCGAAGCAAAACCCGTTAAAGTCTCACTCCGATTAGCAACCCTATTTTTTCATTTTATTTATCCTGTCTAAATATCACATTTAATCCTATGCGTGAAGACAATAACGGAAAATCGAAGCAGAATACGAACCAAACAGAGAACATACGATAATTTAAACTTACCAAGTGGTTATTAGTCAAGTTTCATGCACACGAGGCAAAACCATCACAAAGGGGCACATATAACTCAACTAGGAAGCATACGGACAGTAGGGACTAAAACACAACATTTGGAAACCTCGAAGATGCCTTTTAACTCTTTTAACTGCTTGAGTTTTGAAATAAGCCTGCCCGTTCTGAAACGCATGCTTCATTCAAAAAGTGACATCATGCTGTTCCGGAACGGTCCCACCTTGTTCCAAAACGGGAGCCTCCAGTGGCCAAATGTACCGGAATGACCCTATAAGGTTCCGAAAAAGGAACCTCTAGTGTTAAATCGTACCAAAATGACACCACCCTCGTTCCGATACGGGTACCCTTAGAGCTCGACCGTTACGAAACCATTTAGGTGTTCCGAAACACCTGGACACAGTTTGGCCCGAAAACACATTTCGGCATCTCCAAACGTCCCCAAACTTACCCAGAACCATCACAAACCACATGACATCTTAATATGCAATCAAACTAGAGGCAAGAAACCCTAACCACGACTTCAAATATACATACACACAACAAAATGGATCTCAACTCAAAGCACATAAGAACACTTAACATTCAAAATCACTAACAAGTCAAAACACATAGCAATTCATCCAAGGCCACAACAAACCTCAACATAATATGGTATCAACATTTAAAACATGCTAGAAACCTAAGCAAAGCCAAAATATAGGAGTTTGAACACCAACTCCCTAACATAAAATCGTGTATTCCCATTGTCTAAGCATTATTACAACCACAAAACCATACTTTGAGCTTAGCAAGAACTCCTCCCTTGCCCACTTGCCTCCCGAAGCCTCTAACGATCTACATTGTTGGAAAAAGAGAGCGTAAGCTTAAAAGCTTAGTGAGCGGAGCTCTAAAAACACAACAAAAATGCAGTTTAAAACATATATCTTAGTTTTTAAAGAAAAACCATTAAAGAAGAGAGGTAATAACGCAAACATAGACGAAACATGGTTAGCACATGCACAACCATTCCCGGTGGGACTACACATCACCATACACAACAACTAGCATTTTCTGATGGGACTACACCTAATCGTACTCATCTACTAGTCACTACCGATAGGACTACACATCACCGTAAACAATGACTAACCATCACGTAAGGCTCGACATCAACTACGACAACACAACAACAATAAAACGGGATAAAACAATCCACATTCAACACCACAAAACATATACTCGCGAAAGCCAACAATCAACTAAACAAGGTGAGAATAGATAAACTTACACTTGGGTCTAGGTTAGCCCCTAAGGCTCCACCCAAACCCCAAGAAACCTTCATTGAGCATATTTAAAAACTCAAAACAGTTTCCACTCACTGATATAGCCCAAACGAAAGCCCAAACACCGATCTTAAGCCTTCGTAGCACCTGGTATCACGTCCAAAGGACCCAAACTCGTTTCCCCTGTTTCTAATCAACCAAAAACAAAGTGTTACTCCCATAATCTTCCATAATTTCACTGTCAAACATCAGTTCACAAATCTACAACATTCTCTCAACGGTTCATAGCCCAAATCCATCAAAATATCATCAAATATGTTCTTAAGCAAAGCCCAACAATAACCCTTCGATTTAAATATCTAAAACTCTCCTAAATATACCTAAGAGCATCAATTCAAAGCTGGTAACCCATCAAGTCTCATTTCCCTACATTTTCAAACCGAAAACTTAAGAAATTTCACCCCAAACACCACTCCTAAGCATAGTTTCAGATTTGGTTGATTAAACCTCATTTCAACACTCTATCAACACCAAAATATGATTTACTACTAACCCAAAACGTTGTTTTCACCAAAAAGCTTAAACCTTTCAAAACCCCACTTTTTACCCAAATGTTGAAACTTGAGAAAATCTCCAAGACTTGAAAGAAAAATGCTAAAAACAAGACTAGAATGAAGAGGGGAACAAAACCAAGTGCTTATCTCTTTGAAATCTTCAAAAATGATGAAGCTTGGTGGAAAAGTGAGTTTGGCTATGGTGTTGGAAAGTTTAACGTGAAAATGGGGTTTTGGGGAAGAAGATGGGATAAATTCCCTTTTTGAAATATCTTATTTTATTAAATTCAAAAATCATCTCAAAACTCATTTTTTCCATTTACCAAATGACCCCTCTTTAAAATTCCCCTTTTCTCTTAAACTCTTTAAAATAGGTAATTTAAATCATTTTCCCCAAATTTGCTTAACCCGAACCGGCCTACCTAACTCGGATATCTCCCGGGCCCCAAACCCAGGCGTTACAACTCTCCCCCACTTTAGGAATTTCATCCCCGGAATTACCTGACGGAAAAAGATACGGAAATTGTATTTCTATGTCTTCCTTCCTCTCCTAAGTAGCCTCTTCTACACCCCGATGTCTCCATAAAACTTTGACTAACTTGATAGATCTCTCACGCAACACTTTCTTATCTGTAGCAAGAATTTCAACCGGCTCTTCATCATACGACAAATCTGGGTTCAACTCGATATCTTCCACTAGCATTACATGAGACGGATCCGATCTATACTTTAGAAGCATCGAAATATAGAACACATCATGAATCTTCTCTAACTCTATCGGCAGTCTCAATTTATAAGAAACGGGACCAATCCTCTCAACCACCTCGTAAGGACCAATGAATCTCCGACTCAACTTACCTTTCCTACCAAACCCCATCACCTTCTTCCAAGGTGAAACTTTCAAGAACACTTTGTTGCCCACGACATACTCTATCTCCTTTCTCTTCAGATCGGCATACGATGTCGGTCTGAAGCTACCTTCAAGCGATCACAGATCAGATTTACCTTATCGGTAGTGCCTTTAAGCAAGTCTGGCATCGATACAAGCTTCTGTCTGGCTTCGGCCCAACAAATAGGTGTTCAACACTTCCTACCATACAGAGCTTCCTACGGTACCATCTGAATTCTAGCCTGATAATTGTTGTTGTATGCAAACTCCACTAACGGTAGGTGTTTCTCCCAAGAACCCTGAAAGTCGATGATACAACACCTCAACATGTCCTCCAACACCTGAATCACTCTCTCGGACTGACCATCTGACTATGGATGTTACGAAGTGCTGAAGTTCAACCAAGTACCCAAAGCACGATGCAAACACTCCCAAAATCTAGCTGTAAACCTCAGATCCCGATCTGATACGATCGACTTCGGTACCCCATGCAACCTCACTATCTCACTGATGTACAGATCGACCAACTTATCTAAGGTGTAGGTAGTGTGTACATGTATGAAATGGGCACACTTAGTGAATCTGTCGATTATCACCCACACTGAATTCTTCTTCGAAGGAGTCAACGGTAAACCCGACACAAAATCTACGGTAATACGTTCCCAGTTCTATTCCAGAATCTTCAATGGCTGTAACAAACCTAAAGGGAACTGATGCTCGACCTTAATTCGCTGTCAAACCATACACTTACTCACAAACTCGGCCACATATTTCTCCAACCCAATCCAGTAGTACTCATCTTTCAACCCACGGTACATCTTCGTACTACTCAGATGCATAGCAAAAGGACTGTTATGAGCCTCATTCAAGATAGTACGCCTTAACTCGGCATCTTCTAGGACTACTATCCTATCCTTGAAACATAGGATCCCATTCTCACCAAAACAGAAATCTGTAGGACTACCCTCGGCTATATCCTGCACGTGAGGTGCCAACGACCCATCTTGCAGCTGTTTCTCCCGAATCAACTGAACCAATGAAGGTTTAACTTGTAACTCGGCTACCAATTCACCATCCCGTGACACACTCAATCTCGCAAACATAGCTCGCAACTCAACTGCCAATTTTCTACTCGAAGCATCGACCACTACATTTGCCTTACCCGGATGGTACTCTATTGTAAGGTCATAATCCTTAAGAAGCTCTAACCACCTACGTTGTCTAAGGTTCAGCTCTCTCTGAGTCATCAAGTACTTCAAACTCTTGTGGTCGGTATAAACTATGCACTTCTCACCATAAAGATGGTGTCTCCAAATCTTCAAAGCAAACACTACTGCGGCTAACTTTATATCATGAGTGGGGTAGTTCTTCTCGTGAACCTTCAACTATCTCGAAGCGTAAGCTACAACCTTACCTTCTGCATTAAGCACACAACCTAAACCTACGTACGATGCATCATTGTAAATCACAAACTCTTTCCCCGGTTCAGGCTGAATCAAAATAGGAGCTTCGGTCAAAGCTTTCTTCAACTTCTCAAACACTTGTTGTCTTGCATCTGATTACTCATATGGAACATTCTTCTGGAGCAATTTAGTCAAGGGTGCCGCAATCTTTGAAATTCCTTCGACAAATCTTCGATAATACCCCGCCAAGCCTAGGAAACTATGGATTTCGGTCACCGACTTCGGTTGCTTCCAATTCACTATAGCTTCTATCTTCTTGGGATCCACACTAATTACATTGGCCGAGATGACATGACCTAGGAAGACTACCTCCTTAATCCAAAACTCACACTTACTCAACTTGGCATACAACTAATTTTCAAGCAAAGTCTGAAGCACTAGTCGCAAATGCTCATCATGCTCTTCCTCGGTCCTAGAGTACACTAAGATATCATCTATGAACACAACCACAAACCTATCCAAAAACTCGTGAAACACTCGGTTCATAATGTCCATAAATGCAGCTGGAGCATTAGTCAAACCGTAATGCATTACCAAGAACTCATAGTGCCCATAACGTGTACGGAAGGCTGTCTTCAGTATGTCTACATCTTTCACCTTCAACTGATAGTAACCAGATCTCAAATCAATCTTCAAAAACACTGAAGCACCTCTCAATTGATCAAGCAAATCATCTATCTGCGGCAAAGGATACTTGTTCTTCACTGTTACCTTGTTCAACTATCTATAGTCTATATACATCCTCATATTGCCGTCCTTTTTCTTCACAAACAAGACCGGAGCACCCCACAGAGAAATACTAGGCCTAATGAAACCTCTATCTGACAGTTCCTGAAGTTGTGTCTTCAACTCTTTCAACCCTTTCGGTGCCATTCTATACAAAGCAATAGACACATGTGCAGAATCTGAATACGTCTCAATAGAAAACTCAGCTTCCCTATTTGGAGGCAAACCCAGCATCTCTTCCGGAAAAACACTCAGAAAATCACAAACTGTTCTAATGTCTTGCGGTCTAACCTCACTCATATTCGAATTCATTACATAGGCCAAATACGCATGACAACCCGAATCCATCAATCTCTGAGCTTCTAAGGTAGAAACAACATTAGACAAGAACTTAATGTTCTCGCTCACCACTACAACTTCAAAATCATTCATAAGCCTCAAGAAGACTCTCTTGGTCTCGAAGTCTACCCTAGTTCTATGCTCTACAAGGCAATCCATGCCCAAAATCACATCAAAACCGTAGAACGACAATTCCATCATGTCAACTGGAACACATAGCCCTAAATCATCAAAGGATACCTCCTATACATCTTCCTAACTACCACGGTCTCACCAAAAGAACTATTAACATTTACACCTACTTTTAACCACTCATACAGTAAACCTAGAGATCTTGCATGTTCACCCAAAATGTACGAATGTGTTGAACCCGAATCTACCAAAGAAAGCAAAGTCAACGATTGTAACGAGAAATTACCGGTGATGACATTCGTGTCATTCCCAGCCTCTCGTTGTGCATACACCCTAGCCGGTCTTCCACCCTCGGGCTGAACTACCACTACATGAGCTAAGTTCCCCTTACCATCGTTCCTCGTCTGAAAAATTACCTCGACCACGCCCACAACCTCTCTGATGCACAAACCCCTAGCTGGAGCCGGTCCGCCCCTAGTCGGGTGTGGACAGTTACGCCTCAAATGATCTCGGGAACCACAGTTCCAACATACTCCAAAGGTACCCATACACTCGCCCGGATGGCGTCTTCCGCATCTAGTGCACTCAGGAGTGTGAACAAAAACTCCTTGGCCCTGATGGCCCCGTCCATGGTTACTGCCCCTATGTCTCGAATCGAGCTGATACCTTCTATCTCTGTGTCTCTTGGCATGATCTCTATCTCAATCCGCGTGTCTCTTTCCGGAATCAGACCCACTAGCACGGGTACTCGAGCTTAAGTTCTGCTCAATATCCTTGGCCCTAGAGACCAAAACATCAAACTCGGTGCAGTCATAAGCGAGCATATAAGTCTTCACATCCCTAGTCAAACCATAATGGAAACACTCACACTGTTCCCTCTCACTGGGAACCAACTCGGGAGTATACTGGCTCAACCTCACGAACTGAATCTCATACTCTGACACCGTCTTACTTCCCTGAACCAAAGCCATAAATTCTCTCTTCTTCTCATCCTGATATCAGACTCCAAGATACTTCATCTTAAAGGTTGTTCTAAAGAACTCCCAAGTGACATCCGCTTCTGCTATACCCGAAGTAACGGTAGTCCACCAAGCATACGCATCTCTCTAAAGCAAGGAGACAACACAACCCAACTTACGAGTGTCTGAGCACTCCATCTGACCTAAGATGTGTGTAGTACTCTCGAGCCAAGCCTCTGAACCCTCGGGAGTCAAACCACGGAACTCAACTCTACCCAAACTACGAAGCCTCTCAAGGGGTAAACATGTCCCCGCATCCTGAGGTGGTGCTACAGCATCCATACCGGCCATAACTATCTGAAAAGCCCCAGCTATAGTCTGAATCAAATGAGTCATGTCCGCACCTGCCGGACCCTGACCCGCTTGAGCTCCATTACCCCCAACATTTGCACCGACACGAGGTCCATTACCATCACCTCCAGCATTTGCACCGGCCTGAGGCACATTACCTTCGCCACCCACCCCATTACCATCGGGAGCAGAAGGAACATGAGGCACATCCCCGGGTGCCTGGTCACCCGCTCTAGGCCGTCCTCTCGGTCTTACCATAACGAAGATAAAATCTAAAACAACAAACACATAACACACAAGAAAACATTGGGTTAGCAAGGGCAAGGATCCAAGTTCTCAAGCTCTTTAAACCAAAACCATTTTCCAATAACAACACCTAGCAATGGGAACACTCGACTAAACTTCAACCAATAGCAAGAACAATAAAACATGCTTTCATACACCATGCAATGGAAAACAACCCAAACAAACCAACTTATTTTCCTGAGAGACCTCGTAACCGAGGCTCTGATACCACCAAATGTAACCCCCTCGTCCCGGCCTAGACAACAGACCGAACCGAACGGATTACACGGGGAAAATTGAAGCAAAACCCGTAAAGGTCTCACTCCGATTAGTTACCCTATTTTTTTATTTTATTTATATTGTCTAAATATCACATTTAATCCTATGCGTGAATATAACAACGAAAAAGTGAAGCGGAATACGAACCAAACAGAGAACATACGATAATTTAAATTTACCAAGTGGTTATTAGTCAAGTTTCATGCACACGGGCCAAAACCATTACAAAGGGGAACATATAACTCAACTAGGAAGCATACGAACAATAGGGACTAAAACGCAACATTTGGAAACCCTCGAAGATGCCTTTTAACCATTTTAACTGCATGCGTTTCGAAACAGGCCTGCCCGTTCCGAAACGTGGGCTTCATTAAAAAAGTGACATCATGTCGTTCCGAAACGATCCCACATTGTTCCGAAACATGAGCCTCTAGTGGCCAAACGTACCGAAACGACCCTACATGGTTCCAAAACAGGAACCTCTAGTGGCAAATCATACCGAAACGGCACCACCCCTGTTCCGATATGGGTACTCCTGGAGCTCGACCGTTACGAAACCATATTAGGCGTTCTGAAACACATGGACACAGTTTGGCCCGAAAATACATTTTGGTATCTCCAAACGTCCCCAAACTTACCCCGAACCATCACAAACCACATGACATCTTAATATACAATCAAACTAGAGGCAAGAAACCCTAACCACGACTTCAAATATACATACACACAACAAAATGGATCTCAACTCAAAGCACATAAGAACACTTAACATTCAAAACCACTAACAAGTCAAAACACATGGCAATTCATCCAAGGCCACAACAAACCTCAACATAATATCGTGTCAACATTTAAAACATGCTAGCAACCTAAGCAAAGCCAAAATATAGGAGTTTGAACACCAACTACCTAACAAAAAATCTTGTATTCCCAATGTCTAAGCATTATTACAACCACAAAACCATACTTTAAGCTTAGCAAGAACTCCTCCCTTGCCCACTTGCCTCCCGAAGCCTCTAACGATCTACATTGTTGGAAAAAGAGAGCGTAAGCTTAAAAGCTTAGTGAGCGGAGCTTTAAAAACACAACAACAATGCAGTTTAAAACACATATCTTAGTTTTTAAAGCAAAACCATTAAGGAAGAGAGGTAATAACGCAAACATAGACGAAACATGGTTGGCACATGCACAACCATTCCCGGTGGGACTACACATCACCGTACACAAAAACTAGCATTTTCTGATGGGACTACACCTCATCGTACTCATCTACTAGTCACTACCAATAGGACTACACATCACCGTAAACAACGACTAACCATCACATGAGGCTCGACATCAACTACGACAACACAACAACAATAAAACGGGATAAAACCAATCCACATTCAACACCACAACACACATACTCGCGAAAGCCAATAATCAACTAAACAAGGCGAGAATAGATAAACTTACACTTGGGTCTAGGTTAGCCCCTAAGGCTCCACCCAAACCCCAAGAAACCTTCATTGAGCATATTTAAAAACTCAAAACAGTTTCCACTCACCGATAGAGCCCAAATGAAAGCCGAAATTCCGATATCAAGCCTCCGTAGAACCTGGTATTGCGTCCAAAGGAACCAAACTCATTTCCCATGTTTCTAATCAACCAAAAACAAAGTGTTACTCCCCTACTTTTCCATAAATTCACTGTCAAACACCAGTTCACAAATATACAACATTCTCTCAACGATTCAAAGCAAAAATCTATCAAAATATCATCAAATCCGTTCTTAAGCAAAGCTCATCAATAACCCATCGATTTAAACATCCAAAACACTTCTAAATATACCTAAGAGCATCAATTCAAAGCTGGTAACCCATCAGGTCTCATTTCCCCACATTTTCAAACCGAAAACTTAAGAAATTTCACCCCAAACACCACTTCTAAGCATAGTTTCGGGTTTGGTTGATTAAAACGTCAGTTCAACACTCTATCAACACCAAAATATGATTAACTACTAACCCAAAATGTTGTTTTCACCAAAAAGCTTAAACCTTTAAAAAAAAACCCCTTTTTACCAAAATGTTGAAACTTGAGAAAATCTCCAAGACTTGAAAGAAAAATGCTTAAAATAAGACTAGAATGAAGAGGGGAACAAAACCAAGTGCTTACCTCTTTGAAATCTTCAAAAATGATGAAGCTTGGTGGAAAAGTGAGTTTGGCTATGGTGTTGGAAAGTTTAACGTGAAAAACGGGGTTTTGGGGAAGAAGATGGGATAAATCCCCTTTTTGAAATATCTTATTTTATTAAATTAAAAAATCATCTCAAAACTCATTTTTTCCATTTACCAAAACAACCCTCTTTAAAATTCCCTTCTTCTCTTAAAGTCTTTAAAATATATAATTTAAATCGTTTTCCCCAAATTTGCTTAACCCGAACTGGCTTACCAAACCCAGATATCTCCCGAGCCCCAAACTCGGGCATTACAAATCACCTTCTTATGCTTAATCCTCTGGCAGCTTTCCACTAGATTGCGTAGTAGGGGAATTGCGGAAGACGTGAGGGCAGCATCAATACTGCCTGCTGCGGCTGGGGTGGCGGTAGCTTGGGACGACGGTTGGGCAGTGGAAGTTGTGTCAGGCTCCGCACTATGCATCATTTGTTGGCGTACCCTTCTTGTCCATGCTTCCTTGGCATGAAGAATTTTATCTTTTGGCTGCAGCGGCACGCCAAAATTGGCACACAGGCCAGTGATGAGTGCAGGGAAGAAGAGTGGACCTTTGACGGTTGGCTTTTTTGCGTGGGCATAGATCTTCTTTATTATTACTTTGCCAACGTTGATCTGCCACCCCTTCATAATACTACAGATAAGGGCGAGCCGCGACATATTTATTGTCGATACGTGTGAGGTTGGCATCAGGCGGCACTGGACAAAGTAACTCCAAAGGGCTACCTCTGGCAACAAGTCTCGGTGGTTGATTGACTCGTTGTTCTTGCTTGTTAGCCATTTGGTGTTTGTCTTGTAGAGTTCCTTCTTGATCTTGTTGTCGTCAACCCCCGTCATATATGATTCCCACTCTCCATGCCGGTCGTCGTTGATCTCTATGCTGTAAAAGTTGTTAATCATGTCAGCATTCGACTTAACACCTTCTCCTCGGACATAGACGAAAGGGCTCTCTGAGTTTGGCTGGTGGGCGTAAAACTCTCGCACATGGTTGCTATTGATCCCTTCTGGCTGCCGTGCGAATTGGTCTCAGCCCCATATTGTGGATCCTCTTGAACATGAAAGGTTCCAACCGAAAATCACCATCAGACTGGTGTATTAGAAGCCTATCTCCTCCCATAGGTTCCTTTCTCTGTAAAACTGGTTGTAGGTATCCTCGACATCAGGTTTCAAGAACCTTTTGTATGAAGTTTTGGAGGTGGCGGCGGGTTTTTGTGATGAGGCCATAATTTGTGGAATGATTGTTTATCCTAAAGAAAGCAAAAAGAATGTGAAAGAAAGTAAAACAAAGAAATCTTGGAAGCAAAGATTGTAAAAAGAATTCAGAGCAACGTAGAGAGCAACGTGAAGAACGGCGTGGTAGAATAGTTGGCCTTATATAGCTGTTTCTCTCTACTGCCTTGGCGGGCACGTTGTCAACGGGCGACAATTATTGTGGCGCGAATAACAGGGTTCTAGCTGTTACGCAGATAACCGTTCCGCTCGATAGGGCGAAATATAGCCGTTATGAAGCCATTAGCCGTTATGCTTATCTACCTTGGGCTGCCCTGGCCGCTAGTTGGGCCTCTCTTTTGTTCTTGCATCTTTCTTGATCTTTCCTTCAATCCTAACCTGAAATAAATTTAATACAAAAATTAAATAAAAATTAAATCTAATCATAATACTAAAAAATAAATTAAAAATAAAAATTAAAAATAATAATTAGGTTATGTTGGGTTGCGTTTTTCCCAAGCATAGCCACTTCCTGGGGGTTTTGTGTTTGGCTAGATGTCTGGGCATGTCCTTCCCCTCCTCGGGTGCATGTTGCTGCCAACCTTGCTGCCCTGGCGAGACATACACCAAGAAAGCAAATAGGCTTTTTTTGAGCAAATAAATAAAAAGAGATTTAATGTGCAAAAACTAAATAAGAGTGCAGAAATTCAAACGTAGTTGCTGTTGCCAATCCCCAGCAACGACGCCAAAAACTTGTAGAGTGTTAAAGTGTTCTCCATTTATGAGCGCAAGTGCACACTCTTGTCAAGTTATAGTATAAAATATACTGTCTCCCATAGGGATTGGAGCAACTCTTATGAATGGTTTCCTGCATAAAGATTTAGTAAATGCGCCATTAAATCTCATGATGTGGAAATATAAAAACACAAATAAAAATAAAGATAGTGACGAGAGAGATGATATAAGAGAGATTTGGGGCGATAAGCTGGGTAAGACTAGTGTAGTTCAGTAGCGTGTGGACTACATTGTAAAGTCCGAGTATGTTTTGTGTTGCCAAGAGATGCTGCCTCGGCGGGTATGGTGGGCGGCAAACTACGACCCTGTTACGCAGCCGCAACAGGTTACTAACATTGCAAGGGTGTTTACTATCTCGGCAGGTGGAACGGAAAGAAGTCCTGGCGGCTCGTCTGGCAGACATTCTAAGTTCGACAGGATAGTCGACAATGATCCCTCCTATTTCTAGGTTAGAATGCTCGAGATGCTAACTTGAGGACTAGTGTGGAACCAAGTTAGTCACGCCTTGGTGAGTTGTGACCGTGCTTAACCCTTTTCGTGAGCCTTGCACTTTCGTGCCCAACAAATAGATTTTCTCTTCAACTGACTGGTGTAGACTAATTGAACGAACAAGTAGCATGGATTAAGTAAACTTAGAATTTTTATTGAAACAACTCAAAGCTATACAACCGTTTCCCTCAAACTACTTTACATACACACGCCTAAACCCTAAGTGAGTTGGGTCGCGACCCCCAAGATATTTCCTCATCTACACTCTCGTCAACAGATGTCGTTGATCCCTCACGACATGCCCCTATACACTTACATGCATTGGACGTTGCCTTATACTTTAAATACAGACTCCTTTATACTTTAAATACAAACTCTTTGGACGTTGCCTTCTTCCGCAAGTAAGGATAAGTGCTCCTACTTATCGATCTTGAATTAACTCTACCGGCCACTACAGGCTTCATGAAATTGGAAGATTGAGCTCATTGGGCTTAGGAAATTGCCCTCTTGAAATCGTGACCCATCTTGACTAAGTCGGTGTAACTCCTGCTCGGGCGGCTCTGGGCGGCAATGCTGCTTCGGCAACGTCCTTGGCGACATCTTGAGCTGCTTCAGTACAGCTCTTTTAATTCTAGCTTTCTTGTCTGGTCCTGACCTTTCCTCTTCTAGCTATAGCACCTGAAAATATAAACTAAACTAAAACAATAACTTTTCTCAACTAAACATAAAATATTCAATAAAAGCATGGTATAAGAGAAGATATTGTTATAATGCATGCAATGCACCTAAATATGCCTAAATGATCTTAAGGACAACAATAACAAGGGCAAGAATGTGTACAAAATATAGAACTCATGGACACTCTACACACCCCCAAACTCGAACTATTGCTTGTCCTCAAGCAATGCAACCTAACAAGTAAATATGCCCTTAGCACAAAGTTAATAGAAACAATAGCCTGCAACTTGATTTCTTACCTCAAGGTTGTGGCACCTATTTAATGTTAGTGATAGGGAGTGACATGAAATAACTTAGATTTATTTTTCTTAATGCCAATGCAGTGTGTGCAGGTCTGTATTCATGCTAAACATGCCGAAGTTGCCAAGTTAACAAAGTATGCCTAAAATAATTAAGTTACTTGAAAGGATACAAGTTGATGCCTTGGCAGCACAATTGGGCACTTTTATTCTCTTTTCTGATCATGGCTTAAGGGCTTCAGCTCATCACAACTATTCTATGGGTTTGAAGCTAAGATAGGTGCATTCTACAAAACTCTGAACCCTGTGAATAGAGTCATCCCGTGAAGACTTTCATTCACTCTTGTTAATTTTTCCGTCACTTGGCTTAGATTCATGGACTTTTGATAGCAGCGGAGTGTCCTTGCTCATGATCCTTCCTAGATCATGTTTCGGGAACCTCTAGGGTATTTACTCTTTTTGTCTAGAGCCTATTTCGGGAACCTCTAGGATTTTCATTTTCTTTGTTGTGTTGCCGTGGCAGCAAACCTGTATTCAATCAAGAAACTTTTATTAAGTAAGGCAGGCAGTATTAAACTCAAAACTCAAGCAAAAATTCAACTTTTAACAGATAAGTGTAAAGATAATTGTCAAAAAGGAAAATTTTCTAAGGTATTTTTCATGCTTCTTCCCATAGTTAGGTATAAATATTTTTTAAAATGGTGCGAATATATGTAATCAGGTAAGCTATCATAGGCACAAGTTTTGAACTAAAGATTTCTATTTCATTAAGTGCTTAGGGGGCAAAATTTACAAATTCATCTAAATGCTATGAACCTAAAACAAATAAGACTAATTCCCTCCAAACTCTTCTTTATTCCTGATACTGAACAATTTTTTTTCACAAAAGAAACCTAAAAATATTAGAAGCTTTGAATCTCAATTTATCAAGGCTATGATTCTTCTTGTATTCATGTGCCAGAAGCTTTGAATCTTCATTGGAAATGCAACACAATAACTTCACTATGTAGAAATGGCGAATGTTGCCCAATATATAATATAAAACAAAAGATAATTATATATTGAATTAATTGCACCAGATGTCTTCAAACTATGATCTTTATTTTAAATTAGTCCTCAAACTTTTAAACATTTCAATTTCATCCTCAAACTATAACCTTCATTTGAAATTGGTCCCCAAACTTCTAAGCATTTTAATTTCATCCTCAAACTATGACTCATTCTAAATTGGTCCTCAAACTTTTTGAACACTTTAATTTCATCCTCAAATTATCAATATATAATAATCATATCTTATGTTAATAAAATTGTTATAAAAATTGTTAATTGTCATGAAACACTTATGTATATTATGTAATAATATGATGTGGTAGAAATGATAATTTGATGATGAGATTGAAACATTCAAAAGTTTGGAGACCAATTTAGAAGGAGGGTCATAGTTTGGGGGATCAAAATGGAATATTTAAAAGTTTGTGGACCAATTAAAATAAAAGTCATAGTTTATAGATGAAATTGAAACATTTAAAATTTAAAAACTACTTTAGAATAAATGTCATAATTTGACGACGTGTGATACAATTAACTCATATATTTTACGTTGTTTCGAAGAATAACTATCAAACATGTAATATCATAACATACTTCTTTAATAAAATTATCCAATAAAATATACTTCGTTTGTCATTTTAAATAAACAAAAGTTCAGCCATATCTTGGAGGTTAAAAAATAGCCAAGTACTATTAGAATTAGGGGTAAAGTTCACAAATGATAATTGAACTTTGTTAAAAATAATAAGACGATAACCAAACTTTCAAATGTTACAAAATGACAATTAAATTTTATATTTTGTAACAAAATGGTAACTCGGCCGTTAAACACTTAACGAGACTGTTATGAAACTTTGTATAATAGCATATTTAGTCCTTCATATTTACACATTCAATCAATTTAGTCTCAATTTGAAAAAAAATTAATAAATTCAGTCTTTATTATTTATACATTCTTTTAATTTGGTCCTACTTATAATTGGAGAGTCCACGAGAAAAGAAAAAAGAAGTGAAAGCTAGATATTTTGCATTATGATGTGGGTTTCTTCCCTTGGAAATTAAACAAATTCTCACTATTGAAATGGAAAAAGCTTCATGCTTGTTTTGTGGAAGAGTTCCTTCAACAAAAACAAGAAAAGCTTTGACTTTGAGTGTTGGTCAATTAATAGCAGGCAACTTAAGTTGTTTTCCCAGAATTATATAACTCAAGCTTACAGCATATTCGAAGAAATATCAATTCACTATAGCTTGGTGTTTGGTGCAAAGTCCATGGCAGTCTTGCATATCTTTTGTTTATATATATATTTATATATATAAAGGGAGGTTCTGACTGGTACCCATTATTGCCAACTCAATTTTGAAGTTTACCAAAATGTTAAATAAGACAATAATATGGGATAATATGTCAATTAAACAAAACCATCTTAGTATTACTATATCTCTATGTCGTCCTGCATTTATGTTGCTTCTTAATCCAACTTAGGCAAACAAAACTTGCATGATTCTACCCTTAAGAATTCCTATAGGGTTATATAAGCGGAAAAGAAAGCAGCGGTTTCTAGAAGTTTCTTGTTGCATAGGTCAATGAGTTTTAGAGTGCATGAATGCGTATGTTGATGTGGTTGTGGTTGTGCATGCCTGCTGTTAATTGACCAACACTCAAAGTCAAAGCTTTTGTTGTTGTTGTTGAAGGAACTCTTCCACAAAACAAGCATGAAACCTTTTCCATTTCAGTAGTGAGAAATTTGTTTAATTTCCAAGGGAAGAAACCCACATCATAATGCAAAATATCTAGCTTTCACTTCTTTTTTTTCTTCTCTCGTGGACTCTCCAATTATAAATAGGACCAAATTAAAAAAATATGTAAATAATAAAGACTGAATTTATTAATTTTTTTCAAATTGAGACTAAATTGATTGAATGTGTAAATATGAAGGACTAAATATGCTATTATATAAAGTTTCATAACAGCCCCGTTAAGTATTTAACGGATGAGTTACCATTTTGTTACAAAAACATAAAGTTTAATTGTCATTTTGTAACATTTAAAAATTTAGTTACCGTTTTATTTTTTTAACAAAGTTCAGTGACCATTTGTGAAATTTACCCTAAAATTAAATATCGTGATTTTGGGCTTGATGAGTTTTTTTTTTATCAAAAAGAACTTTCATAGATAAAACTAGGAGGAGGTACAAGGATAAAGACAACGGGCCCCACAACTATGTTGGCGCCATGCACAAACGTAAGGAAACAAACACCTAAACCATGCAAAAAGCACGTACATAAAACAACGGTCAGCAAGCCAACCAAACTTGATTCCGGTAAACAGATCCTGCAGATCAGGGAAGACCGGACCATATAGCCAAAAGGACAACGATGTCTCACTACAGGGAGACGCAACATTCTTCTCCAGCATCTGAGATGTGAAGGAAGATAAAAACCAGTGATACCCTATGCATTTATGAGGAAGAACAAAACGGCTTCTCGCCAAACTTAGCCGACTTTGAGCTGCCGCCATTGCGCCTGGAAGTTCTATCCAGAGACAGGCTTCCGATAGATAATCGGTCCTTATCAAGGCGTCGACAACAGCACATCGCCGGTGAGGGGACTTTGAGAAACCAAGATCAACCTCCTACACAGTAAAATCATAAAAGCCGCAACTAAAAAAAGAGCACGGAAAAGAAACATAACTACGATAGTTCTTCAGATCATCAAGGTTCCAGCCGAAAGCAATGATCCAAAGGGAAGGGAGAGACGTTTGCATTATCCAGCAATCCTTCCTTTCACTGGACGCGGTCTTTAGCAGACTCATTAAGCTGACGGATAACTCTCAGGGGAGTTATCCGTGGAATCATTCTCCATAGGGCTTAGAGATTGTGGAGAGAAGGATGGAGGGGTTGGGATTTCTTCATCACTGATATGAATTTCTTCATTCAAGAAAAAAATTATCATCAATACACATTGACGGATTTCGAGTTATCTTCTTCCCAAAGGGGTCAATTCCCAGTTCAATAAGACCCGCCTCATCAACCAACAATCTAGTATATTCCATATTGAACTTGCGTCGAGCAGCCTTCTTTATGAGAGTCAATCTCTTCACCCCGAATGTTCTCCCTTTTTTGGACCGTTCCACTTTCTGGATAATCTTTGAGGAATTAAAAATAGAATCAGGGAATAGAGCTGCCTTAATAAAGTCATCCCCTGCTGCCTCGTTGCTTTCCGAAATGCACCAGTTGTGCTTGCCAACTTCCACGATGGTGCTTGACACTTTTTCCCACAGTTCACGTCGTTTAGCAGGTCCAAATAATTCGAATTGTTCCTCCTCTCTTTTCCTTTTACGTGGAGCTGAAACTTGCATTTTATCAAAACCGTTGGCAAGAAAATTACCCCATGTCGTGCAGCTTTGGATATCCGCAATCTGAAGAGGAGACTTCACGCAGAGATTTGAAGCAATCTTGGGATTCAGATCCGAAAAATCTCCTTGTGTAGACACAGGAAAGGTGATGGAACCTGGGACATTTCTATTGTTGCTGCAATCCCCAGTTTTCAGGAATGGAAACAAGGGGTTGACCTTTTGTGGGGTTGAAATAACCTTCCAAACATCCTTGGCTGTCGAAATCTTAGGGTGAATCTCTTCCTCGTCTGCCAGCTCTGTGTTCTGCCCAAAAGAAACGTCCTTTCGCTCAGCACCATTGTCGTTTTGCGTGAGCTGGCTCTTCCCACTACGCTGAGGTTTGGGAATGTTCCTGGCCGATTTGCTGGGTGTCGTTGCCTTCGATTTTCCCCGGAAAGGGGCTCGTAACCACGGCCCAAATTTTCTGGTGAGTTTGAAAATAGTAACATCGAAGCTACAGTCTCTCTCGGCATGTCCTAGTCTCCTGCAGCGAAAGCAAAACTTGGGGAGCCCCTCGTACTTGAAGGCTATCTCAAGCGGTTTGTCTTTCTTACGGTTGAGGACGAAACCCGTCTTCAACGGATCTTCAACACGAATGGCGACTCTGATACTTAGCTCATCTGGCTAGAATGTCTTGTTCTCATCGTCTAAAGTCGAACCGTAGTAGACAGGGAACAATCTTCCGATCCTTCTGATGTTATCTGGAGTGCTTAAACCGATTGGGAGGTGATGGATTTGCACCCAAAATTCCTCTGTGGAAAAATCAATTTCCTCAAGAGCTTTTTCGGGTTGTCAGTCTTTGAGTATCATCAGGGAGTCCTGGATAGACCATGGCCTAGCTCCCATAATCCTCAGCCTATCATCCGGAGAATCGAACAGGAACAAATAGAAATTTCTGCCAAGCTCGTGGCACTCCAACTTGTCGCACTTCCATGCCTTTTTAAGGATAGCAGTTAAGGCTAAAATTTTGATGGGGTATGGTGTTAAGAGTTTACCTACCACAACCAGATTTTTCAGCACTGCATTTACTTCGCTATCCTCATTAAGTTCTAACTCATCGACATACTCCTGACTTAACAGATTGGGGCCTGCAGGGTTTGTTGGGAAATTATTGTTGACCACACCAGTGCTCAGCGATGAGCAGATGTTCTCCATAGTGGTAGGGTAGTAATGGACACGATCGACAACAGACAACTTTTGACAGTCCAGGGGGAAAGAGGCCCAGGACACAGTAGGAGAACAAACGAATGAGACTGGGAGAAGAACAAGACTAACCGCAGCAGAGGCTCCAAACCAGCTCAACCACCGTAGAGGTCACACCATCTTGCTTGGTTTCTCAAATGCAGAAGAAGGCAGATGAGAGGTACAGCTGCAAAACCTGGACTTTAGGAAAGGTCGAGAGAGAGCTTGCTTTGAGTTTCCCTGAAATCATTACCCCTTCAAAAAAAGAAAAGAGAAATTGGGCCTTGATGAGTTTCTGTATCAAGTAATGAGGCCATGACATTCTCTATGCTTGGTCTTTTCTTCACTCTAACAACTAACAAGTGGAATATTAAGCTCATATAACAAAATAATTTCCTTTCTTCTACGCTAAAGAATTTTCTATTGTTTGTAATTATTAACCATGGATCAGAAAATCAGATAACCAAAATCTGGTTTAATGGTTATAAACCAGCGTAAAAACAGTTTAATAAGAAACATTTTATTTGTAATTAATGAGATATAAAGATTTAATAATTTGATTTTATATTTGTTATTAATTGCAAATTAGCTGGACTTTTCCTGCTTAGAGAATTACTAGTTAAAAAGTAAAGGATTTGAGGTCTCTTTCATCAGCAGATTTGTTGTAGGAAATATATGGATCCTCACCGGAGGCACCAATCAGTCCTGAACATATTTGATATACAACTCCTGCAATACTCTTTAAGCTTGCAGGTCCTGAGCACGGAGCTGACTATTTTTAGGTATAAAATCAGTGTTCAACCTATTGACTGCTTGATCCCTATCGGGTATTGCATAAACACATTATGAGCTACCCATAATCTAGTTTTCTCCATTCACACGGTTAAAATTCGAACCTTTGACCTTATTTAAGAGATATAGTGCATATAACTTTAAGTTGGAGTTTATTCCAACTATTCAACACAAATAGAGTTTATTCTGAATTATTTCCTTTGCATATTACTTTTATGCGTGAACTACCCTAATTTTCCTATTTTGATATCAAAACATATATATGCACTGGTATATAATGTCATGTGTGATGCATGTCAAAACGTTATTAGTGTATTCTCATATAAGATATAAATGTAAACTACATGATTGGTCACTTACGTTCTACAAGTGTTCTTTTTGCTCACCAAATTTCAAGAATACATTACATTTTGGCCACTTACGTTATCAATTTGTAATGTTTTGGTCACTAAGACGTTAGTTTGATGACATGGCATCTTAATAAAATGGGATGATTTTTAATTTGACTCTTAAATTTTAAATAAAATACTAATTTAAAATCTGAACTTTAGATAAATATCAATTTGACCCCTAAATTTTAAATAAAAAATCAATTTGACCGCTAAATCCAACGAAAGTCTCTTGTCGCCAGCCACCGGCATTGACCACTATTAAACCCCAAAACTGCACACTAAAAATACGCTGAAGCAAGTGGCCTTATGTGACTATTTTACCAATTTTTTTTTACAACAATAAGTTTATCTTCTCCTATGTTAAAACAATCATTTTACGAAAGAACCATAAAAAAACATTTAGAAGTATAAAATATCTTACCATCATAGTGCGAACAAAACCCCACTAGTAGTATCATTAGAGGTGATAATGAGCCCGACCGGCTCGCAAGCTACTCAAGTTCGACTCGGTCAAAAATCGGCTCGAATAAGTTTGATTCGAGCGTGCTCAGCTCTAGACCTAAACTAACCGAAGCTCGACTCAAAAAGTTCGTGAACATGATCGAAATATATATATATATATATATATATATATATATATATATATATATATACTCAAAAAGCCCGGCTCAAAAAATTGTGAATGTGCTTAGTTGAAGGGGTTTTGAACTCATGACCTATGCTTGCTAAAGATGTGTCTTAGCCATTTAAGCTAAGGTCAATTTTTGTTATAACATGTTGTTAATCTTTAAACATTATCCTTGGATATATTCAAAATTTAAATAAAAATCTAAGAAGACTGATAGTTCCTCCATAATTCCCACATGCTTCGAGAAACCAGAATGTTCTAAACCTTCCCTCTCAACCATCCGTTTCAACGTCTGCTCCTCTGATCTCGGTCAAACATCCCACCGTGTTCGTCACTGGCTGTACCAACGGGAGCATCGTCTCACCCGAATTACATTGTCGTCCTTCACTCGCAGTGACGTCGTGCCATTCTACGTAGAGAACCACCTGAAAGTTCAACGTTAACCTAAGGTTTCCCCCTCTATTTTCGGTCGTTTACGCCACTATGGGTCATCCCTTCCGTATTTAAAGAAATATATTACATTAACTTTAGTTAATAATACAACCGGTGGTTTGTTAATTGATGAATAATTAGGATAAAATAGAGGATGATTTTGGTACAGCTAATGGCATCTATAACTGACTTCTTTAGTTTTATGCTATTGTATTGAAAGTGAAATCGGTGACTGCTCCATCTTGTGGTTCCTAAGGAAACTTGCCTTTTATTAATATTTGTGGTTATGATTTCACTGATTTTTATTTGAAACTTACCCTTTATGATTGATGGAACTTATGGTGTTTGAATTTTGAAACTTCCCGTTTATGCTATTGTATTAAAATTGGTGGTTGTTCCATCTCTATTCTGCTTTTCTTTTGTTTCTGAGTTTGATTACTTGGATTTCCTTGTAGATTTTTTGTTATTTTTATTTTGAATTATATTATTTTTATATAAATAATATTTATATTTGATTTGTAATCTAGGAATGTCTACTACTGGATTAGAAATATCATATGGTCATTCAACTCTTATTGCAAAGGAATTTGGGGTGAATTTGAATGATACAAATAAAATGGATGAAGATAAAATTGATCTAGAAAATGCAGAAGCGTCTGTTCCCCAAACTAATGCCACCAATAATAATAGTGAAGATCGTAATATTGAAAATGAATCCGCATCATATCCTTTTAAGAGAGAAAAAATATGTTGTTTGGAAAGAATTTGGGGAACCTCAACGTTCAAAAAACTCTAAAGTTTAAAAAGTTTTTTGTCTGTATTGTAAGATTGTTCTAATTGTTTCTAAAGGTGGTCCTACGAGTCATTTAAAGCGTCATTTATATAAATGTTCACAAAGAAAAGTACACATACGGCAACAAAAGTTGATCAACTTTTTTTTATTTAATTCAACTACGAGTTCTCCAAATTATAAATTTGTTAGTGCTCTTCATGATGGTAAGTTTAATCTGCTGAAAATGAGAGAAAGAATTGTACATTAAATTTTTATTCACGAGCATGCTTTTTTCTATTGTTGAAAAAAAAGGCTTTAATATAATGTTGAAAAAGAAAATACTAGAATGGAGAAATGTGTCACGCCATACTATAAGAAATAATTCTTTCAAAGTTTATGAGATAAATAAGAATAAGTTGAAAAATGTGAACATAATTTGTTTGACCACTGATCTATGGCGTTCCAAACCTCAAAAGATAGAATATATGGTTCTTACGACTCATTTTGTTGATCAAGAATGAAAACTTCAAAAGCAAGTGCTAAATTTTGTCCACATAACTCTTCCTCAAAAAGGCAAAGACATAACTAATTGCATTTTTAAATGTTTAAAGGAGTGGGACATCGAAAAAAAGTAAGTTCAATACTTTTAGTCTTTTACAAACACTACAAAAAAATATACATATACCGACGCCAATTTATACCGACGAACAAAAAGCGTCGGTATAAACATCATATACTGACGGAAAATAACATTGTCGGTATAGGTTTAAAATATACCGACAAATAATATGAGCCGTCGGTATAGGTTAGCCATATAGCAACGGTTTTGTTCTGTGCGTCGGTATAGATTAACCATATAGCGACGGTTTCGTTCTGTGCGTCGGTATAGGTTAACCATATAGCGACGGTTTCGTTCTGTGCGTCGGTATAGATATAGGGTTTACCGACGATAAATACTATCTGTCGGTATAGAGTGTAAGTAAATTATATACCAACGGAATATCGTGCCGTCGGTATAGGTATGTTTAAAATTTTAAATTTATTTAAAAATAAAAAAAGGAACGAAACATAAATTACCCAAAAAAAAATCCCTAATCCCCATTCTCTCCCCCTTTGCTCAATCGCTTCTTCTCTGCTCCTTCACCGTTGTTTAAGTCAGCGTTGCACCGGCCACCAGGTAATCATCTTATTTCTTTCTTTTCTTCACTGCTCTTTCCCCGTTCTTCTCTGATGGTAATTTGTCTTGTCTCCTTGGTCTCTTCCGATAGAATATCAAATCAAGGTTTTGTTTCTCTGATTTTCATTTGTACAACAATTATACTCGAAACTGGGAAGTTTATGCTGTCTGTGCAAGTGTAGAAGCCCAGGTAATTAAAACTTCCAAATTCCAATCTCTGCCATTTTCCATACACAAATTGCCTTCTAATTGTGTGTGTTTTGTGTTAATCAGATATATTCTCAGTGCAACATATATGAAGCTGGAAATAAGAAGAAAACTTTCGAGTTTTACACAGAGAAGGTGACCATCGTTTACTTCGAGTTCAAGTCGATTAAAGTTTGGATTTTTCGGCTTACTTAAGTTCATGTTATTTAAGCTTTGGTTAATTTTGAATTCGGATCAATTCGGGCCTTCTGCGCATTGAAAGATCTCAAAGCTGAACTTGCTCTTCTCCGCGTTGCTAAAGTTACCGGTGGTGCACCTAACAAGATTTCAAAGATGTTAGTTTGATTCTCTCTCGTTTTCTATTGTTTTGTTGTGTTTTAGATTTGGATCTTAAGTTTATGTTTTGATTGGGTATGTATAAAGTGGAATTTGATTTCTTAGTTTGTTTGGAGAAATTGGGTGTTTATTGGTTTTTATTAAGGTTTTGTTTGTTTGATTGTTTGAATTCATGTTTATCTCTGCTGTATGCTCTTTATTACTCGAGTTCGATTCTTCGATAAGCAAAAAGAAAGCAGTGAAAGTGAACTTGAAGTGGTTTGATAGACATTTCTTGGTTTTTACTAATGTTTTGTTTGTTTGATTATTCGAATTCATGTTTATTTCTGCTGTATGCTTTTTGTTATTCGAATTCGGATCATTTCGAGTTTGTGATCACTTATTGACCTTTTGATAAGCGAAAAGAGAGCGGTGAAAATGAACTTGAAATGGTTTGATAGACATAGTAAGCATTTTAGAGTTTCATTTATGGTTTGCATGTTGAATAAATTCGGTCTTATTGATTTGGTTTGCTGTGTTCTGGTTCTCGATTTGTTGGTTTTCGAATGTTGTTTTGAGTTGTCGGTATCAATGCAGCAAGGTGGTGAGGCTGTCCATTGCTCAGGTATTGACAGTCATCTCACAGAAGCAGAAGGCTGCACTGAGGGAGGTGTACAAGAAGAAGAAGTTATTGCCCCTTGATCTGCGTCCCAAGAAGACCCGAGCCATCCGCAGAAGGCTTACCGAGCACCAGGTAGCACCATCCTTTGCATTTTGTTTAAGTTATATATCTTCCTATCCCTCTTATCGGATTACCGAAACCCCCAACATTGCTGCTTTGGTTTTGAAGAAGAGAAAAGGCTTCCCTCGTTTCATTATAAAACTCGTAATGGCAGGAACAAAATATTGCAAAATTAGGGCCTCCAGCAATACTCTCCCTCCAAATTAGGGCCTCCTTGCTGTAACAAGAACCCCATTATAATTTTTGTTTGGTTTCTTAATCAAGAGTTACTAGACAGTGCCAATTTGCACTTCAACTACTCTTTTACCATCATAATTAGACCTGTGCATGTTGGTAATATCCTTGTTAAATATTCAATCCTGTGATGTGGCTTATCACCGTGTGTTTTTGTTGCTATGCTTCTGTCTGAACCCAATCTTAAGATTTCAGTGAAGTATGTTTTTGGAAGATATATTGGATGTGGTCATATATTTGGCTTTTATAGTTAAAAAGTTTTATATTTTTCTAAGTATTGGTCCTGGTTTAGATTGGCTTTGCTTTGGATACAAGGTTTTTCTTTACCCCCCAAAGATGTAACAGAATGCTCTTAATCTCTTTAGTCTTTATTATCCTTATGTTTGCTCGTTTTATGAGTTACCGAGATTTAATCTGATACAAAATTTATGTCACCTACAGCCATTAATTTATGTCACCTACAAGGTTTTTCTTTACCCCCCAAAGATGTAACAGATTGGCTTTGTTTTGCAGTATTTCCTATATCAACTGTTACGGGGCCTTAAGTACATACACTCGGCAAATGTTTTGCACCGTGATCTAAAGCCTAGCAACCTGCTTCTCGATGCCAATTGTGATCTCAAAATTTGCGACTTTGGTCTTGCAAGAACCACCTCAGAGACCGACTTCATGACAGAGTATGTCGTTACAAGATGGTATAGAGCCCCTGAGTTGCTTCTCAATTGTTCAGAGTATACTGCTGCTATCGATATCTGGTCGGTTGGTTGTATTTTAATGGAAATAATTAGAAGGGAGCCTCTTTTTGCTGGTAAAGATTATGTTCAGCAGTTGGGGCTTATTACTCAGGTATTCATCCTTTTATTTTTTGTTCAAACTCGATACCTAATTCTTTAGTTTCATAGAAGAGCACTGAATATTGTATGATACTTTTTTTATTTTTATTATTTCATAAAACAGCTACTAGGGTCGCCAGAAGATTCGGATCTCGGATTCCTTAGGAGTGACAATGCTCGAAAGTATGTTAAGCAGCTTCCTCGTTTTCCTAAGCAACCTTTTGCAGAAAAATTTCCAGACGTCTCCCCTGTGGCAATTGACCTTGCTGAAAAAATATTGGTTTTTGATCCAAGCAAGCGCATCACTGGTAAACTTGGGCAATAGGATTTACAATGTTCATGTTGTTTTTTCCCCTCACATTTTCATTGGTATTTATCTTATAAGAAACATCTCTTTTATACGATGCATGTAAAGTCGACGAAGCACTGAATCACCCATATTTGTCAAGTCTAAAATGAAATTATTTTTGTTATAAGAATCTAATATTTTCCCTTTAAAATGAAATTATTTTTGTTATAGTAGTTTTAGTAATTTTAATATTTAAAATAAAAAAAATATTAAATAAAAATAATGGAATATATTAATAATTATTTAATATTTAAAAAAACAAAAAATACGAATTAAACCTATACCGACGGACAAAACTGTCAATAAAAGATAACCGTTAGGAGCTATACCGACGGACAAACCGTCATTATAGATAACAGCTATACCAACGGACAAAACCGTTGGCATAGCTATTATGAGCCTATACCGACGGACCAAATGCGTCGGAATATATACCCTAATTTGTCGGGGTAGTCCACACCTATACCTACGGCTGTGTCCGTCGGTATAGGTTCAGAATACCTATACCGACGGTTTTGTCCGTCGGTATAACTTTATACCGACAAGCGTATTACCGACGGCGTTTTGTCTGTCGGAATTTTTCTTTTGTCCGTCGGTAAAAGTGTTTAGGGTATATACCGACGGATATTTAGTGTTTTACCGACAAATTTGTGTCCGTCGGTATATGTCACTTTTTTTGTAGTGAAATATTAACTTATTACCAAATTAGCACTAACCAATTTTATATTTTTGTAGGTATTCACAGTTTTTACAGACAATGCTTCTGTAAATGATTCTATCATACAAATCATGAAAAGATACTTTCTCACTGACTAAGAAGTTGATTTGTGATAGAAAATTATTCCATGTTCGTTTTTATGCTCACATTTTAAATATTATAGTTTAGCACAGTCTCAAACAAGTCAAAACAATCACCAAGAAATTTCACGATATAGTTATTTATCTAAATGGAAGTGAACAACGATTGTAGAAGTTTTCCGAACTTGCTCAACAATATAACCTAAAGGAGATGATATTAGTTTTGGAATGCAAGATTTGATGGAATTCTACTTATGACATGCTTGTTTGCGCAATCAAGTTCAAAGAGGTATTTTCGAGACTTGCTTTGGGAGATAGAGAATATGTTTATAGTCTTATTTTAGAGGATTAAGGTAAAATTGAGAAATTGCTTGAAATCTTGAAAATATTCTGTGATACTACAAATGTTATTTCAGGATCCGAGTGTCCTACTTCTAATTTGGTTCTTAGCGACACTACAACAAAATAGGTTTATAGCGGCGTTTTTTAGCGTTGCTAAAAGCCATCTCTGCGCTAAAAAATGCACCGCAAAAAGTGTTGCTGAAAGCAGCGCCGCAAAAGTTAATGGCGTTTGTGTATGAAAAACGCCGCGAAAGATCATGTTCTATAGCGGCGTTTGATATATATAATGCCGCTAATATCTTACCTTTTAGTGGCATTTGAAATACAAACGCTGCAAAAAAATTGTGTTCTATAGCGGCGTTTGATGTCCAAAATGCCGCTAATATCTTACTTTTAGCAGCGTTTTATTTTTAAAACGACGCTAATATCTTACCTGTAGCGGCGTTTTATTTATCAAATGCTGATAAATATCTTACCTTTAGTGACGTTTTATTTTCAAACGCCGCTAATTTAATTGTAAGGTTTTAAAATTATAATAAAATACATATTACAATAAAATTTATTTTTTCATTGTTTCCATTTCGTAAAATATGTAAGACAATATTTGTTAAATAAAATTTTTATTTCATCCCAAAAATAAATTGTTACAATTATCTTAAAATATTTATTTCATTCTAAAAAATACATTGTCACAATTTAATCCACTCTGAATTGTAAAAAATAAAAAACACTACATATTTGGTTCCTAAGCCTCTCTTCCTCGATCCACTATTTCTTAGTCACCACTACCACCAACTACCATTTTGAACCCCTATACTAAAAAAGTTAAATACAAAGCATACAAAAATATTATCAACAACAAAAACAATGTTTATTTATAAGATTATTGATAACCATTTCACCAAATTTGATAGAAAAACAAGCAAATAAGTTCAAGCAGCTAAACATGCAGAATGAAATCAAGTGTGATAACATTGCATGTGAATAAAAATTGAAGAGAGCAATTGCATTAAACTTCTTCAAGAAAAAACAAAAATTTACCAACCATAATGCTTGTCAAGCAATCAATAATTCTTTTGGAGACCATAAGCAAATTTATTCTCACTTCATATAGAAAACTTCTAGCAAAGGTAAGCAGAGCAGAGTTAATTGTAAATCAAGGACTTATAGTGGTAGATTAGAACTAATTTTATGTTCCTTTCATTTATTGAAACATTGTGTCTTGATGTTAATCTATAATTCAAATGATCACAGTTAAGAACAAAAAATCTTTTAACATCGGAAATCGATGCATAAGGAGAAAACAAACTTTTCCAAATGCAGTATGTCATAGTCTAATGCAAAAGTAACAATTTCAGAACTCCAGTTGCTAGTTACAGTTCAAAGGCATCTTTTACAATCTTAAGGCCTAAATTTGTACCTGAGTGTTGCTAGTAACATTAAAATGTGATCCAATTCTTTTTCTTTCTCAACATTGTTGCAATCTTTGTCTCGTCAAAAACATTTGCATCAAAGAAAACTATGTGATCTACAACTAGAAAAATAACAGTTATGCAAAGGTAGTACCTGAGGTGTAACCCCTATTTTGACCTAATGGTTTGTAACAAATTGAAATTGACGATTTGAAAACTTTCCCCTCAAGTAATATTATTTATGAAAAACCGTGCCGAAATTGTTATTCAATTATAAAAGATAACCTTTAATGTTTCATCTTAAAACAAGCATGCTAAAAATAGTTTATCAAATCCCAAAAATAATAAATGCCCAAAGTCCACGTTTACAACCAAATCCGAAAATACTTAAATAATTAAATATAAGTCTAGAACAAAACATACTGATAAATAGTAATAAGTCATGTTCGTACGAGGTCCTCCAAGTACCGAAACCTAAGTCTGAAAATCTGAAACATATACTAAAGGGGAGTCAGCTATAAAGCTCAGTGTGTCTCTAAAGTGCATAACAGAAGTCAATCCAACAGTCAAACAACAAATCAAGAATTAACAGATATTCTGAAGTATTACAAGCAAGACATATAGATATCATAACATGACATGCACCCATCTACATCACCGTCCGAAGAGTGAGGTTCCCCTGAACCACTCTACACCTCAACACCATGTCCGAAGCAGAACTCATCCCGAGAGATGGAACTACTAATCCGAAGCGAAGTTCAACCCGAAGGATGAAGTCGTTGAGCTTCCTCCATACAACATCCCAACCCAATGATATGGCATGTAATCCGATTTCAGAGTCTGAATGCAATCTTGTTAAATAACTAAGATGCATGTACATAATAATCTGATTCCGATATGTATTATATGACATGCTTATAACATTCGAGTCATAGAATATTTATCAATTACAGAGCAGAATAGCACACAATCGAGTCATATAATATTTATCAGATAATAGAGCCGAATAGCACACAGATCATGCAATCAGACATCAGAGACATGTAGCACAGACAGAGAACACACCTTAGGTAGCTAAACAGTTAACGTCGATAGTGACGTCTCCCAAGCTCAGCCCTAGCGAAAGGACGGACAAAATCAGCTCCTAAAAATAAAGAACGCTACATGAGATTTCCTACTATGCCACATTCGAATAAACTACGCTTAACAGAAATCTTTCTAGCAGATCTCGAAAACTGTGCCACCGGAGGTCTGCCTGGCGGAGGATGAAGTAAAGTCTCGGGGGTCAAAATCCACGTCACATGAACACAAAAATATCAGAGTCAAATTCTGATGCACATTTAACAAAATTCCGAGTTTAACAAATAAAATTGATCCAAAAAGGTATTTCGGGTTTGAATTTGAAGAAACGGACAGCGGCAACGGAACCAGAACGTCGAAAAACATAAAGGTGGACTCGACCGAAAAAGTCAACCCAAAAGTCAACACTGACATCATCGCTAACGTCATCATTGACTATGATGACGTCATCGCTGACGCCAGCCTGCATCAGCATTACAACAGCAGATGATGTCATCGCTGACGTCATCCAACTCGGTCAAACATACTGGTTCGGTTCAGTCCAGCCGTTCGGTTCACCAAACCCAACCGGTCCAGTTCAAATCCATCAGCCACCCAAAAAGGACAAAACCCTAATCCCCAAATTTCCCAACCCTAGATCTACCCCGACGGCACCCCACCACCACAGCGCAACCAGCGCCCAACAACGGCCATGGCCAACACAACAGCGACGGTAAAACGAAACCCAACAGACCCAACCACGTCACTCATCCAATCTCGGGACGAAAGCGACGCAACGGAAGACGAGAGGTCGAAGCTTTCTGGCCTCTCCGTTCCAATGTTAGGAGGCGGCGAACCGAACACCCTACGGTGGGTTTTGATCGGACGGCCACAAGGAACCAACCGACGACCTTGAAACGCTGAACGGACAAGGCTAGCCCCTCTGCCGGAGCTTCGACGGAAAAACGGGGAAGGGTAAGGGGTTTTCAATTGATTATTTTATTATTTTTCTTTTGTTTTGAGAGAAAACCGAGAGATGAGTGCGGCGCAAAAAGACAAGTCTGATACAAAAAGAGTGTTTACCCTAGACAACTGGGTAAATTACAAAAGAAGGGTCCCAATTTTTGCCCGCTTAACAAATAACCACCAAACTTATAATTTTATTCAATTAGGTCTCTAATTCCAATTAGGTTAATTTCTAAAATTTCCCCCAAATTCTAGGGTTACCAATTGGGAATTTTCACAATTAGGGTTTACCAAATTGGGGCTAAATTGGTGTGTTACAACTCTCCCCCCGTAAAAAAGAAATTTCGGCCTCGAAATTTACCTGGAGCAAACAAATGCGGATACTGAGCTTTGATGACAGCTTTGGGCTCCCAGGTAGCCTCATCATGACTGCGACCACGCTACAAGACTTTGGCCATCTTAATGGTCTTCCTTCTAAGAACTTTCTTATCCTGAGCAAGAATCTCGATACGCTCCTCCTCAAAGCGCAAATCATGACGAATCTCAATCTCCTCTACATGCAAAACATGAAACGGATCAGCATGGTAGCGTCTCAACATAGAAACATGGAAAACATCATGAATACGCTGAAGCTCTGGTGGTAACTCAAGCTGATAAGCAACAGGTCCAACCTGACGAAGAATCCGATAAGGACCAATATAACGAGGACTCAGCTTGCCCTTCCGACCAAACCGAAGTACATTCTTCCAAGGAGATACTTTCAGGAAAACCTCATCACCAACCTCAAAATCAAGATCTCGACGTCTCAAGTCGGAATAAGACTTCTGTCTGTCAAAAGCAACCTTAAGCCAGTCTCAAATCAATCTGACTGTCTGCTCGGCCTCACGGACTAGGTTTGGTCCCAACAATCTATGCTCATTAAGTTCAGTCCATCCAATCGGTGACCTACACCTATACCCATACAGAGCCTCGTACGGTGCCATCTTGATACTGGCCTGGTAGCTGTTATTATATGCAAACTCTGGGAGCGGCAAGAAATCCTCCCAACTACCACTGTAATCGAGAACATAACCTCTCAACCTGTCCTCAAGAATCTGAATCACATGCTCGGACTACCCATCAGTCTGCGGATGATAAGATGTACTAAAGTTCAACCGGGTACCCAAAGTAGAGTGAAGTGCCTTCCAGAACTTCGTTGTAAACCTCAGATCACGATAAAAAATAATCGATATTGGTACCCCATGAAGTCGGACAATCTCAGAAATATAGAGCCAAGCTAACTTACTCAAAGGATAGTTAACTCGAACCGGAATGAAATGCGCAGACTTAGTCAAACGGTCCACTATAACCCAGACGGAGTCCTTGGACAGAGTCATCGGAAGACCTCTAACAAAATCCATAGTCACACGCTCCCACTTCCACTAAGGAATCTCGATGTGCTGGAGCAACCCAGATGGACGGTGATGCTCTGCCTTGACTCTCTGACAAGTCATACACTTAGACACAAATCTGACAACATCCCGCTTAAGACCTTTCCACTAGTACCTCTGACGAAGGTTCTTATACATCTTATCACCACCCGGATGCATAGAATAGGGGCTGTCATGTGCCTCGCGAAGAATAACCTGTTTCAACCCAGATTTCCTCGGAATACAATACCGGCCTCGGAAACACAAAACACCATCCTGATCAATAGTAAAATCCACAGATGTACCCTCAGAAACCTCTCTGATACAATGCATAAGAAAAGGATGAGTAGGTTGCTCAGCTCGAATATCAGATATCAGCGTAGGAATGACTCGAAGTTCTGCCATCAAACTACCATCCTCAAACAAACTCATCCGAGCAAACAAGGTCCTCAAATCCGATATGGCGTTACGACTCAAGGCGTCAACAACCACGTTCGCCTTTCCCGGGTGATACTCTATCTCACAGTCATAATCCTTTAGAAGTTCCAACCAGCGACACTGTCTCAGATTTGACTCCTTCTGTGTAAGGATGTACTTTAGAATTTTGTGATCGAAGAAGATATATCACTTCTCACCGTAGAGATAGTGTCTCTAGATTTTCAAAGCAAAGATCACAGCAGCAAGCTCCATATCATGGGTGGGGTAGTTGCACTCATGCACTTTCAACTGACGAGATGCATAGGCCACTACCTTCCCCTCCTGCATCAGGACACATCCCAACCCCGTGTGGGAGGCATCACTGTATACCGTATAAGCCTTCCCAGGCTCAGGCTGAACCAGAACCGGTGCTTCAGTCAACACGGTCTTAAGCTTCTCAAAACTGGTCTGTTGAGCCTCAGTCCAAACAAAAGGAATATCCTTCCTCAGAAGTTTAGTCAAAAGAGTTGCAATAATCGAGAAACCTTCCACAAACCTCCGATAGTAGCCAGCTAAACCCAAGAAGCTTCGAATCTCAGGAACATTCTTGGGGTGCTTCCAACCCAAAATAGCCTCAATCTTCTTTGGATCAACCTGAATACCATTAGCAGAAACCACGTGTCCCAAGAAGGTAACCTCGGTCAACCAAAATTCACATTTACCGAACTTTGCATACAACTGCTTCTCACGCAAAGTCTGTAGGACAACCCAGAGATGTTCCTCATGTTCTGCCTCCGATTTAGAATAAACCAATATGTCATCAATAAAAACCACAACGAACTGGTCCAGGTAGGGTTGAAACACCCTATTCATCATATCCATAAAGGCTGCAAGGGCATTAGTCAATCCAAACGGCATCACCAGAAACTCGTAATGACCATAACGAGTCCGAAAAGCGATCTTAAACACATCAGAATCCTTAACCTTGAGTTGGTAATAACCCGATCTCAGGTCTATCTTAGAGAATAATGTAGCTCCCCGAAACTGACCGAACAAGTCATCAATACGAGGAAATGGATACTTGTTCTTGATCGTCAACTTGTTTAGCTTCCGATAATTAATACAAAGTCGAAGTGATCCATCATTCTTCTTCACAAACAAAACAGGGGCTCCCCAGAGAAACACTAGGTCGGATGAAACCCCTATCTAGAAATTACTGCAACTGAAACTTCAATTCCTTAAGCTCTTTCGGAGCCATCCTGTACGGAGCCATAGAGACAGGGGTTGTGCTCGGATATACATCTATGCCAAACTCAACCTCGTCACGTTTTGGCGGTACCCCCGGCAATTCCTTCGGAAAAACATCTGGAAAATCCCTAACCACCCGGATCTTATCCAAAATCAGAATCTGACTACCTAGAGTCAAGAATATAAGCAAGGTAGGCAGTAGCCCTATGTCGAATCATCTTTTCTTCTTTGAGAGCCAAAACAACATTGGACATGTACCCTCTACGCTCACCCACCATAATCACCTCGCACCCATCTGAGATTTTCAGAGTCGCCATTTTCTTTTCACAATCCAAACTGACTCGATGAGCAGATAACCAATCCATTCCGAGAATAAGGTCGAACTCTTTGAAAGGTAACTCCATTAAATCAGCAGAGAATATTTTCCCTTGAATTTCCAAAGGGCAATTCTTGTACACCTTAGTAACCTTGACATGGTCACCAACTGGACTATAAACTGAAACCGCATTCACAGTATTCTCAATCAGAATTTCAAGTCCCCAGATACCGAACTCGCGACATACGAATGGGTAGAACCACTATCCAATAATGCAAAATACGGAATAGAATGAATAGAAAAGGTATCGACAATAACATCTAGCTCATCACGATCCTCATGTCTCTTGGTAGCATAAACCAAACCTGGTTGTCTCACCCCGGATCCAGCTGATCCTCCACTCTGAGCTGGCCTACCTCTACCAGCAGAAACTGTAGAATCAGGTCTACCTCGACCTCTACCCCTAGCAGGTTTCTGTACCGATGCCTGTGACTGACTCGTCATATGAGCTGACGGAGGTTCAAGCGGACAATCTCTAAAAAGATGGTCGAACGCTCCACAACGAAAACAAGCCCCAGACTGTCTCCTACACTCTCCTGAATGCCATTTCTTGCAGAATGAACATTGCGGTGCCCCCCGCGAGCTAGTCGATCCTCCAACACTAGAAGTCAGAACAGCAGTGGTCACTGGTCTGTCTCTAGAATAACTCTGATAATCACTCTCATCTCTTGCCCTCTTCCTGGTCTGATTACCCTAACTATACTGAACTGACGCGGTCAACTGCCTCTTACCCCGATCCATACCCTGAGACTCAGCTTCCCTCAACTCTGCCTCATTGTGTTCAGCAGTCCTAGCTCGCAAGGTAATATCCTAGTACTCTTTGTCCAAATGCAAAGCAACACCAGTCTTGATCGAAGGTCGCAGACCCTTCAGAAACCAGTCGCACTTCTCTTTCTCTATAGTAACTAACCCAGGAACGTACTGTACCAGTCTCAAAAACTTGATCTCATACTGATTCACGGTCATGTCATTTTGCTTCAAATTTATAAAGTCCTCTCGACACTTGGCTAGATACTCTGCCCCAACATATTTGTCTCGGAAAGCCTGACGAAAATGATCCCATGTGACCCGACTAGCAGAAATAATGGTCTTCTCATCCTCCCACCAGTTCAGGGCTTCACCCTTCAATAAAGATACAACCGCTCTTAATTTTCTGTCAGTAGGGTAGTCCATCTCATCAAATAACTGTTGTAATTCTTCAGCCAATACTCTGCGTCAGCCGGATCTGCAGCCGTCTTACCATCAAACATCGACATCCCAGCAGAAAAAAACCCAGCAGATATGGGTCTCCTAGAACCCTGTCGAAGATACTCAAGTAGCTCCAAATGCACTGCAGCAACATCAACTCCAGCGGTCTCACTGTTACCGGTTGCACGAGGGCCTTCACTCTGAGTCTGCTGATCAGGGTGATCGGTTTGTTGACCACTCGTATGAACCTCAGGTTGCTCCTCAGCCTGCTCATGTTGTGGGTCCTCCTGATGCTGTGGCGAATGCTCAGGAGGATTAACGTCACTCGTATTCATAGCGGTACAACCTCGTCCATGGCCTCGACCTCGGCCAGCCGTAACTCTAGTACTCCTACGGGGTGGCATAGTAGTCTATCTACAAAAAGAATAATCCTAAAGTCAAAATTGGTACTTTGAGACTTAAATTAAAACATATATTATTTTTATTTTTTTAAATTCAGACATTTATCTGAAAATCTCGTAGTTTCTGAAAACATTTATTATGCATGCAAAATTTTTAAAGCTTTAAAATCAAATTTTTATCGAGCCTTACAGGCCGAGGGGGTAACCTAGGCTTTGATACCACTAAATATAACCGTGCCAAAATTGTTTATGAAAAACTTTCCCCTCAAGTAAGATTATTCATAACAAATTGAAATTGACGATTTGGAAACTTTCCCCTCAAGTAAGATTATTTATGAAAAATAGTGCCGAAATTGTTATTCAATTATAAAAGATAACCTTTAATGTTTCATCTTAAAACAAGCATGCTAAAAATAGTTTATCAAATCCCAAAAATAATAAATGTCCAAAGTACACGTTTACAACCAAATCTGAAAATACTTAAATAATTAAATATAAGTCTAGAACAAAACATACTGATAAATAGTAATATATCATGTTCATATGAGGTCTTCCAAGTACCGAAACCTAAGTCTGGAAATCTGAAACAGATACTAAGGGGGAGTCAGCTATAAAGCTCAGTGTGTCTCTAAAGTGCATAACAGAAGTCAATCCAACAGTCAAACAACAAATCAAGAATTAACATATATTCCGAAGTATTACAAGCAAGACACATAGATATCATAACATGACATACACCCATCTACATCACCGTCCGAAAAATGAGGTTCCCCTGAACCATTCTACACCTCAATACCATTTCTAAAGCAGAACTCATCCTGAAAGATGGAACTACTAATCCGAAGCGAAATTCAACCCGAAGGATGAAGTCGCTGAACTTCCTACATACAATATCCTAATCCAATGATATGACATGTAATCCAATTTCAGAGTCCGAATGCAATATTGTTAAATAACTAAGATGCATGTACATAATAATCCGATTTCGATATGTATTATATGACATGCTTATAAATTTCGAGTCATAGAATATTTATCAATTACAGAGTAGAATAGCACACAGTCGAGTCATATAATATTTATCAGATAACATAGCCGAATAGCACACATATATATATCATATAGATCATGCAATCAGACATCAGAGACATGTAGCGCAGACAGAGAACACACCTTAGGCAGCTAAACAGTCAACGTCGATAGTGATGTCTCCCACGCTCAGCCCTAGCGGAAGGTCGGACAAAATCAGCTCCTAAAAATAAAGAACACTATATGAGATTTCGTACTATGCCACATTCGAATAAACTACGCTTAACAGAAATCTTACTAGCAGACCTCGAAGACTGTGCCACTGGAGGTCTGTCTGGCGGAGGAGGTAAAGTCTCGGGGTTAGAATCCACGTCACCTGAACACAAAAATATCTGAGTCAAATTCTAATGCACATTTAACAAAATTTCGAGTTTAACAAATAAACTTGATCCAAAAAAGTATTTCGGGTTCGAAATTGAAGAAACGGACAGCGGCAACGGAACCAGAACGTCGAAAAACATAGAGGTAAACTCGACCGAAAAAGTCAACCCAAAAGTCAACGCTGACGTCATCGCTGACGTCATCATTGACTGTGATGACATCATCGCTGACGTCAGCCTGCATCAGCATTGCAACAGCAGATGACGTTATCGAACTCAGTCAAACAGACTGGTTCGGTTCAGCCCAGCCGTCTGGTTCACCAAACCCAACCGATCCGGTTCAAATCCATCAGCCACCCAAAAAGGACAAAACCCTAATCCCCAAATTTCCCAACCCTAGATCTACCCCGGGGCGCCCCACCACCACGACGCAACCAGTGCCCAACAGCGGCCACGACCAACACGACGGCAACAGTAAAATGAAATGCAACAGACCCAACCACGTCACTCACCCAATCCCGGGACGGAAGCGGCGCACACAGAGGATGGCGGCGCGACGGAAGACGAGAGGTCGAAGCTTTTTGGCCTCTCCGTTACGATGTTAGGAGGCGGCGAACGGAACACCCTACGGCGGGTTTTGATCGGACGGCCACGAGGAACCCACCGACGACCTTGAAACGCTGAACAGACAAGGCTAGCCCCTTGGCCGGGGCTTCGACGGAAAAACGGGGAAGGGTAAGGGGTTTTCGATTGATTATTTTATTATTGTTCTTTTGTTTTGAGAGAAAACCGAGAGATGAGTGCGGTGCAAAAAGACAAGTCTGATACAAAAGGAGTGTTTACCCTAGACAAATGGGTAAATTACAGAAGAAGAGTCCCAATTTTTGCCCGCTTAACAAATAACCACCAAACTTATAATTTTATTCAATTAGGTCCCCAATTCCAATTAGGTTAATTTCCGAAATTTTCCCCAAATTCTAGAGTTTCCAATTGAGAATTTTCACAATTAATGTTTACCAAATTGGGGCTAAATTAGGGTGTTACATGAGGCCAGAAGCATCCAACTGTAGAGAGGCCTCAATAGCAGCATCTTCATATGCTGAAGAAGGGTGATGAGTCTGAGGTGGAGCAAAAAATGGTACATTATTATCTTCTTGAGGAGGAAATTCAACTCCAACAACCTGCTAAATACCAAAAAAGAGAACTTCAAAAAACAGATATGGATAGATATGAAACTTCAAAAGAAAAATTGTAACCAACGGAAGAGACCAGGATTATACAAACATAAGTAATGAGGATACTTTCCACTTGAAACACAACATTTAAAATTCATTAAGACAAAAACCACTGGACTCACCTTGAAGCAGAACAATTAGAGTAAAATAGCAACTTAAAATGAAAACAATAAACTACAAAGGCATTGATAACAAGAACTTCACATATTTGAAGTCTTAGAGCCTAAGTAAGAATACAAACCTTCTCCAACAAGCTCACGTCCATCTTGGATGCATCATCTACTTCCTTCAAAAGTTGGCCACCCAATTCCATCGTCTTTAAAGCACTCTCAGTAGTGACAACAGTTATCCTTCGAACTCCTTTAGCAATTCCCTCCTCAGATAAAAGAGCAAATGCCTTCGCTTCCCTTGTATTTGTTATGTGTGTACCTAGAAATGTGATCATGGAAGTACTCTACGTCGATCAGAAGATGATAATAAAAACATCTTACAAGATTATAAATACCAAGTACTTTTCCATCATTTAACCTTTACATCGCAAAGTCTCAACCTAAATACAAAACATCTTACAAGATTAGATCCATCAAATATTATTTTGAAATCCAACTTACAGTCCCATTTCCCCGCACCTTTGATAAAAAGTGCATGATGTTGCAAAAGGCCATTAGATTTTTCAACCCACCAATTTGAAAGAACCAAACATTATTTCGTTCCATTTTGGCCTACCATAAGACTAAAAAGACAACAAAACTAATTCCACTCAAATTACAATAATGAAAATAAAATAAAGCAAAAAAACAAACAAAGCTGATCCGAGTAAACTAACCAGTAAGTTTTCAATTTTCTAAGGTTCCAAATAGTTCCCATTCCAGTAAGTTTTGAATTTGCAGCAACTATTCAACATTCTAAAAAGAGAAAAGAGAAAAAAGAAACAAGATAACAACAATTATTCAAAATAGCTCTCAGCTTTGAGGCAGCAAGCCAGCAACCATCTTCATAGCCTTTGTAATTTCCTAAATATTCTTAAAATTCTTCATCTGATTTTTAACTACATAAATAATTGCTCACTACCCAAGTTATAACCTTCACCAAGAACTATGATCTTAAGAGAAAAAGTAACAAGCAAATATGTATAACATAATATTGAAAAGAATCAAGACAGAAATAAAAAAACAAACAAATACTACCGACTCGTGGGAGGGAGTGATAGGAGAGGAACAAATGGCGGGGAGAGATCAGAGGGAAGAAATGCCTCCCTTCACGTCTGAGAGCAGCCATCGCCATTGCTTACTGACACGAAAGAAAGAAAACCCTAGAAAACGCTTGCGATTGTAGATCAGGGAAGTCTTTTACTTCTATGTTTAAAATGAACAAGTTTATTAAAAAATTACAGATGCGAAGGATTCAAGCATGGACAAATCATTGCGGCGTGAGAGATTGGGAAAAAGAAAAGTGGCGACTGAGATGAAGGGTGGGTTTTGATTTGGGGATCGGATGAGGGTAAGAGAGTGCCAGTGCGGGTATTTCTCCAAAATAGAACTTTTATTTTTTATTGTGGCGTTTCATTTTTACAAATGTCACTGACGTAATATTTATTGCAGCATTTCTTTTAAAAACATCATTAAATAGAAGTCTATTGCGACGTTTATTCTAAAAACGCTACTAAAGAGATTCTATTGCGACGTTTCTTTTAAAAACACCACGACATTTATTATTTGTGGCGTTTTATCTGTAAACGTCACGATATGTTAAAAATTAGTGCGTTTGGCTCTAAAACACCGCTAAAAGTGACGCTATATACTAAGTTCAGTGTAGTGTAAGATTTATAGGATTAAATTGTTGTTGGATACAAGTTCTATATCTTTCGATGATTTTGTTAAAGGCATGGTGACAAACATGAAGAAAGGTTTTATAAATATTAGGGTGAATGTAATCTACTCATGGCCATAAGTGTAGTGCTGGACCCTCGATTAAAAATGAAGGTTTTTGAGATTACTTTTTCAAAAATGTTTTCTCCTGATGTGGTTAGGGAGAATATACATAAAGTTAGAGAAATTTTGTATGAAATTTATGATGAGTATGTGAATTTATATTCTCCCCCCGTAATGGAGCAAATGGGTGAATGCGAAACTAGTGCAAATGTTTGTGGTGGAGGAACGAGAAGTAATCCAGGATTATTGGAAAAATTACAAGCCGTTAGAAGTGAGAAAATGAGTGAGAATAGGCAATCTGAAGTTAATCTATATCTTGAAGACGGGTGTTATATTCCTCAAGAGAGTAAGTTTGATGTTTTATTGTGGCGGAAGAAAAAAATTGGAAAGTTACGTAGTTTGTCACGGTTAGCCATAGATGTTTTGGGCGTTCTCATTACTATTGTGGCTTCAGAGATAGCATTTAGTGTTGGGAGTCGTGTAATTGATTGTTATAGATTATGTAAATTGTGCAAATGTTAATTTGCATATAAAATTGATGTCAATCTCTCTATGGAGTGAAGAGAAAGAATAAAGTAAGAAACTAAGGATTAGTAATTTATATGTACACTTTCTTTCATTTTTTAAAATTTATTTTAGCTAATGGCTTTATGATTTTTTGCAAAAATTTGATGAAGATCAATCGAAGGAAATCATTTTGCTTGCTCTTTAGGTTTGTTAATAAAATTTTATGACATTTTACAATTTATTTTTTCATAACAATAAGTTGAATGTTTTAATGACTTTATAATAAATATGCTGAAGAAAATCAGGAGAAGAATAAGGAAGATAGTACTTGGAGCCTTGGACTAGGATAATGGAAGGAGTAAGTAACTAATTGATTGTTGTTGGAGATTATTTTTTCTAAAGGTTGTTCCATGTTTGTGGTTTCATTTTTCTTAGCTGGTTGTTTGGTTTTGTATTTTTTTTATTATGTGTTTGTATTGTAAGAATATTTCTTGGTTATTTGGATTAATTTAATTTTTGGGCACTCTTTTCCCTTTTTCCACTTTCTGACATTGAATTTTGTTTCAGTGTTGGTTATGAAAGTGGTTTTTAACGGGCCCCCATCTTTTATTAAGAAAACTATAGTAAAATTGTCCACTTAGAGCCGAGTCGAGCACAAACTGTCCACTTCAGGCTCGAGCCTGAAATTTTGAGCCCGACGAACTTTGAGCCTGAGTCAAGCCCAATAATATTATTTTCGAGCCGAACCTGTCTAGGCTCGACTCGTTATCACCCTAAGCACCATCACGAGCAATGGCAAGGAAAATTGCGTTAACCGTTATTTGCTACAATGTATTTCCATAAAATAATTTGAAATAAAGTTAATGATCAACCAACCAAAAAGTATTTTTTACAAAATATCCATGAAATTGTTGAATGAATTAGAATAAAACATTTGTCAAGCTTGACTAAAACCTATAAAATTAACTGGAGTCTGGTCCTATACATGCAAGTCAATCGGGATCATAACTCTTGTCAGGTTGTTCCTGACATTTTTTAGCATGGCTGGTAAATTACGCATGGATGGTGGCCCACTCGACCCAATTAAATACAAAAAAAATCAACTGAATATAGGTTTGATCCGTTTTAAGTAGATGACGAATGGAGCAGTGATGAGTTCGGGTGAAAAATTTTCAACCAACCATCTAATTCATTACCCGTCCCATCCATCCATTAATGTAATATTAATTTTAATTTTAAAGACTTTTTTAGCTAAACCATAAAAGCATTTCTTCATTTTCTCATTTCAACGTCGTTTCTTTGTTCTTTCTCTCACACTCTCTCTACCATGAACCATCGCACACTCTCTCCTGTGATTTTAACTAGGAATTCAACCAAATAGGTATTTGAAATTTTTAATTATGTTGATTTAGATATGAATGTTATTTTTTCTCCTGTGATTTCTTATTTAGTATCTGTTTTTTTTTTTTTCAATTCTCAACCATTCTCAACTTCTCCATGATTTTCTCTTCATTTCTCTCATTTCAACTCAAAATCTCACCAAGGTATGTAAAATGTTTTAAATTTTTTGTAATTTTTTAAATGATAATTGTTGGTTTATGAATATGGTGTATTTCGATTTTTGTTTTCCGCATTTTTGTTTCTTATTTTCACTCAAAATCACAATCGTTTTTCTCTCTGATTTCTTATGGTTGCATTTCATTTTTAGGTTTCAATTTTTTTTTTCAAATTTTTATACTTTATTTTTTCAGTTCTTAACTGATTGGATTCGTTTTGGGAGTAAATGTTCTGGTTGAGTTTTGGTCCATTTGTTAGGATTAGGTTTCATTTTTTCAATTGTTGTTCTATTTTTTAAATGAGTTACATGTTTGCATTTGTTGTTTTTGGTTTGAAAAGGGTGGGGAATAGTAGTATAATGGTAAAACTTTTTGTGTTCTATTTTTGTTTGTTGATTAATGTAAATATTTTTGCACTTCAGAAAAAGAGATGAGAGATAAAATGTAGTAGTTCTACTACTTCAACACCCCTCTCTTCTCAATCTCCTTCTCTTGAGATTTCAATGCCACATTCAGCTCCAATTAGTACTCAGTCAGTTGTTAAATTTGTGCCTTCTACACCAAAATTTTAATATTTATATCAACAAAATGCAACTATGTATATATCATCAAGCCCACCACCTCCTCAACCTAAAAAGCTTACTTTTTCGGTGTAAAATAACATTGAGAGGATGATTGTTAATGGAAAAACAAGAGTAAAATGTATGATGTTGAGTGGATCGAAAGATCGATATGAACCAAGAGAGAGTGAATTGGATTTTTAAGGTTTAGGTGGTGGAAATTGCAAATTAAAAAGATTGACAAGGAATTTTAGAGTGGTTCAAGTTCCAAATGAACTCTACATCCACTACCTTAGCTTCACTAAGGATTTGCAACAATTCCACTAGTTGCTCTTCCCCTTTTATAGGCTAAGGAGGCAACCCTTACAATTTTCGGTTAAATTTTCTACCCAAAATTTAACCCAATCCTCACACAAAGATAACAAAGAGTTTGATGGCTAAGATAGTATCTCTCAATACAAATTGTAGCCCAATTACAAGCAGTCAACCCAATTGAAAAGGATAAGAATGAAAATTACAATTGGGGTTTCTAGACAATATTGGGATTTTAGCACAAATGCTTGGATTTGATGTATGGATATTTGCTTTTGGATCAATAGTTGTTGTTGGAGCTTTTAGAGGTCCCTTTTATACCTTCTCATTGATTTCTAGCCGTTGTGGTTGTTGCATTCATCAATAGAGCCGTTGGGGGTGTTATCTCACCTCCATAAATGCAATCTGCAACCACCCGTTTCGGAACGCTGAAACCTGTTTCGAAACGGACCAAAATAGAAAGAGTCGTTGGGGTGCATTTAAGAGCCCATTTCGAAACGGATTGAACTCGTTTCGAAACACTTTTGCCACTGTCAAGGGTCGTTTCAAAACAGCTTGAGCCCGTTTCGAAACACCCTAACAGTTTTTGAAAATTCAGTTCAAAACTTTGCAACGGTCATATTTTTCAAATCAAAATGAAGAACCGTTTCGAAACACTTGAACTCATTTCGATACGGGTTCTTATGTTCTAAAGTCGTTTCAATACCCGTTTCGGAACATGGGTTGGCAGTGGTGAAATCGTTTCGAAACGCCTTAGGCCGTTTCGAAACAGGGACTTGAAAAACACTGTTTCGGCTTTAAAACACTTAGAAAATATTTGAAAATCTTAGTTTTTAACTTTGGCATATTCTTAAAATCATATGGGGATGTTTGAGGACTTAAAAATTCGTTTTGACATTTTCAATTTAGTCCTTAGGTTCTTTAGTTATATCAAAATTAAAATATCGGTTTCACAATCTCCCCCTTTTTGATATAACAAAAACCAAAGTTAGAATTTTTAAGAGTTTTGAAAATTTTGAACATATTCTAACTCCCCCTTAATTTAAGATAGGTTTTTAAAGTTTTAAAAATGTTTTAACTTTGAAATTCAAGTTTTAAAACTTAAAAACACTTTAAACATTTAAAACGAATTTTTGTTTTGGCTCTTAAATTTCTTCTCCCCCTTTTTGTTAGATAAAAAATAATTTTAACTCATAAGGCTCATAGAGAAGAGAAAGGGTTAGTACCAATAAGCATTAAGTAATAAGCAACAATAATATCAATTCATAAAGTTAAAATATCCAAAGCATAAATCAACATTAAGTTCAAAATATAATCCCAAATAAGATCAAAAGCATAGGTTCCTAAAACATAATGAAACATAAAGATGCAAACTTAAACCTAAAATGCATAGATAATATGATATGATATGAATATCCTAGGCCTCGTCACCACCATCATCATCATCCGAAGTCTCATCATCGCTCTTAACTTGAGAACGACGAAACTTTGTCCATTGGCCATAAAGGGTAGAGAAGAACAAATCCAAGTTCGAGTGGGAAGTCTCAAGGGATAGGAGGCGATCCTCTACATTTTGCAAGTGAGTGTTGATGGCACCAAAACCCGAAGCTATGTTAGTATCCATGGCATTGAACCATTCGGTAATGAGAGCTGTAAGAGCTTCATTGTTTCCAACTTGAGCTTGCGGTTGAGGTTCAACGGGAGGAGGAGGAGGAGGTGCGGCTCTATCAACACGTTCCCAAACATTGTTCACATAGTGAAAACCGGACTTGCGAAGAGAGGACTCATCAATCTTGGACTTGCGTGGTTCCGGAGAGTCATAGGTGCAATCGAGACCAATCTTGCTAAAGATGTGGCTTAAGATCGTGCCATAAGTAAAGGATTTCAAGGCATCGGTGTCAATAAGCCTAACATTGTTAACCATCTCGGCAAATATGATCTTAGCAACATTAGGGCGCTCACCACGACGGAAACATTCAAGCCAAAAGTAATCAACTTGACGGATATGAGAATATTTACCTCCGGAGGGGCGAAGGAACCATGATACCATCAAGTGAAGAAAACGATCGTGCGCATCCAAGGTAAGCGCTTGACCGGTGTTAGTACCAAAGTGACGTTCATTCTCAATTCCTTCATCCTTAAGGGAAAAAGTGGACTCCAAGAGAGCAACATTAACAGTAAACTTTTTCCCTAACACAAAAGATTCAATCCCAACAACCTCGGTATTTGTTTCATCATTAATAAGACGAGCATTGGAGTAAAAGATGAGTACCATGTGTTTGTAACGAATGTCCGGGATGCTCAACAAGGGAAGAAGATCCCATTCGCTCAAACGCTCGAGGTAACGGAAAAGGAATCGCTCGGAGTTTAGGAATTCGAGATCAATGACACGCTCACGACGAACTTTGAAATCCTGGACATGCTTGAAACGAGCTCGCATCTCTGGAGTTCGAAGGGATTTTTGAAAGAGCTGAGCGAGATTCGGACGCACGCTCGAGTCACCGGATTGAACGGACTTACGTTTTTTGCTAGCATTCTCCGACATCCTAAAAACATTAAGCAAGCAAGTTTTAAAAATCAAGTGTATGCATAGATTTCTAAATTCAATCCAATGATAAATCCCACTTAGGTTTTAAAAAAAAATTAAAAACAAAGAAAAATTAAAAAAACAGTAAAAGAAAATACGAGTGAAAAATTTTATATTCGAATCAAAAAATTTAAGATTTTGAATTTTTTTTACAAGATATGGAAAACCCAAGCATAAAAACATATAAACTATACAAAAATAAAATTTTCTAACCTAAGATTCGAACATAAATTGAAGGAAAAAGAGGAAAAATACCTTAGTTTGGGATTTTGGATGAATGGATAAAAATCCTTGCACAATGTTGATGAAACTTGCTTAGACTAGAGTTTTAGAGAATAACCCCTCAAGATTTGGTGAAAAACAAAGAGGTTTAGAGGGTTTTTATAGGGAAAAAGTCGGGTTAGGGTTTTTAGGGTTTTGAAGAGTTTTAGTTTAAAGTGAATTTTAACATTAAAAGCCCTACTTAAAGTTGTCCGTGAAACCGTTTCGGAACGGTCTTGACCGTTCCGAAACGCGAGCACGAAGGTTTGACCGTTTTTAGAATTTCAGCTGATCGTTTTGATACGGTGTTGACCGTATCGAAGCCCCGTTGACTCGTTTCGATACACCTCTTGGCAGTAGCAAAAACGTTTCGAAACCCTTTTGAGGCGTTTCGAAACGCTCTTCTCTCAGACATGATTTTAAGGCATCCGTATCGAAACAGGTTGACCCGTTTCGATACACCTGGGCCTGGAAGTGCAGATGAGGCTCTAAAAGTGTAGAAAAATGAGTTTTTCTAAGTCCTAACTTGCATGAATGACATGAATGAGCAGGCAAAACATATGCAAACATAAACATACTCCCCTAGCTATAAGCATGGATGAAATTAGGAGACAAAACACATAAACATGGCATTTCAAAAGATCAAGCAATTTTAAGCACAAAAGAGGTCCTAAGAGATCAAGATAGGCTAGCTAGACCTAACTCTCTCCTAAGGGACCAAAAACGCTCTTTGTCTAAAGGTTTTGTAAATATGTCCGCTAATTGATTTAAGGTGTCTACATACTCTATAACCACATCTTCTTTAAGGACGTGATCTCTAATGAAATGATGCCTTATTTTATGTGTTTGGTTCTAGAGTGTTGGATGGGATTTTTTGTTAGACATATAGCACTAGTGTTGTCACATTTTAGGGGTATGGTTTCAACTTTAATTCCATAATCTAAGAGTTATTGCTTCATCCAAAGGACTTGAGCACAACAACTCCCTAAGGATATGTACTCGGCTTTGGTGGTAGATAAGGCTACACTATTTTGTTTCTTAGAGAACCAAGATATGAGCATACTACCTTGGAATTGACATGTAACCCCCTTAACCCGGCCTAGACGGTTGACCCGAATTAAGAAAGTCACACGGGGAAAACCAAAGTCAACCCGAAAGTCAACCTTGATTAACGACCCTTTTTTTCCTTTTTAAACTTGTCTAGATGCACATTAACCCTAGTTATGATCATTCAAACAACATACTCAAAGATCATAAACATCAGAGATCAAACAGGGACCCAATTGAACAATTTACAACTTTAGGGACCAAATTGTAAATTATGTAAATTATAAGGTCTTAAACCAAATTAATGTTACCAACTTGTAATTAGTCAATTTTCATGCTTCTCTGCAAAATTTCAGTTCAAACGGACATCCCAAACTCATACAATTGCACAAACAAGATTCAGGACCAAAACGCATACATTCCAAAACATATAACTGCCAATGTCAGCCCCCAACGGTCGGGTGTTCCGAAACAGGAAGAACCTGTTTCGAAACGCGAGGCCGTTCCGCAACGCGTACCGAAACGAGGGCTGGCAGAGGGCTTTACGTTCCGGAACGGTGTCTCCCGTTTCGGACGCCTGGGCTACTACAAGGCGCCCGTTCCGAAACGGTAACTACTGTTCCGAAACGACCTGCACAGAATGCAGAAAAAAGCTTGCTTAAACACACAATTGACCAACCAATCATGCTCCAAATGCTACCAAACTTTACCAGCAACTCATACAACATACAAGAGACATATTTGCATCAATCAATCAACATTTAAGCATCAAATATGAAAAGCCCCAATTCTAATGGCATGCTTCCTACTCAAGCAAACCATTCAAGCATAAAACCTCCAAATCAACACATAATAGCCAATTACAAAATCCAACATTATTAACAACATTAAACAAACTTAGGGAGTTCAAAACACCTCCCAAAACATCCACATAGGTCCCCCATTGCCAAATGCCAAAAGCTAAAAGTGTTAAGAAACCTTTCCATACTTGAGCTTAGTTTCCACTTGATTGCTTGCCTTCCTTGCTGCCCTCAATGCACTTTAATGTTCTGCATTATTGGTTTAAGAAAACGAAAGAGAGCGTAAGCAAAAGCTTAGTGAGGAATGCTCATTAAAACCATTCAATAATGCATTTATAAAACATCTTTAAAAATCATACTTCAAAACAACATTTACTCATGCTCAAAAGCAATTTAAACAAGCAATACATGCTTCCATATCAATACATGTCATATTGGCCTCAAGTGATAAATTCCATCTTTTTAAAAAGAGATCAACATAAGACTCACACATGGACTTTTAAACACCATTGTGATCTTATAATTCACAAGGACCACACAAGGACTTTTAACCACCTTTGTGTCCTTTACAAGTTTCACCCCAAGGACTTTTAAACACCTTGGCCCCAAGGACTTTTAAACACCTTGGCCCATGGACTTTTAAACACCATGGCAAGGACCACACAAGGACTTTTAACCACCTTTGTGTCCTTAACAAGAACCATCCAAGGACTTTTAACCACCTTGATGTTCTTAAGTAACAAGGCTCACTCAAGGACTTTTAACCACCTTAGTGACCTTAACAAGAATCACTCATGGACTTTTAACCACCATGAAGTTCTTAGAATCCACAAGGCTCACTCAAGGACTTTTAACCACCTTAGTGACCTTAACCTTTTTCAAAACATCACTTGCCAATATGCATCATTTACCATCAATATTCCACTGTTTTAAAGCATTTAAACAAGCCATAACATCATGCATCTTTAAGCATCAAACCACATTTTAAACAATGTTCAAAAACAAGGAACTCTTACCTTGAGATTCCTTCAATACATGGCTTACCAATTCAGCAATAATCATGCTCAAACATGCTTTCAAAACAGAATTTAAAACATGCAATAAACCACATTGCATAAAACCAATCCATGGCCACCACTAGAGAGTTTTTCCGAAAACTTACACTTGAGCTTAGTAAAGTTGTTTAGACTTAGACTAAGCTCCCAAGACATTGGTTTCAAAGTCGAAAACCCAATTTCACTCACCGATTCCGTTTCGCCTCTTGCCGAAACACAAATCAAGCTTCCGGATCACCACCACTTGGATCCAAAGATGGCTCCCCTGTTTTAACACATCAAAGCAGAGGATTAATGCATCATCATGCATTAATAGCTTCAATGAAAGCACCTAAACTCGTTGCTCTCATCCACACTCCATTTTCGGCCACCAAACACAACCGAAAATGCATCCAAACAACTCCTCAACAAAGCCCAGCCATAAACCATCAAAACTAAACATCCTTTAACATCATTTAACATCTAAGAAGGACCTAACAACATCCTTATACCTCCAGCAACATCAGATCCACAAGATCACTCCAAAAACAACCAAGAATCACAAGCTAAACTTAGGAAATTCAACCTATCCGGGATTTCATTAATCAAACTCAATTCCTTATCAAATTAACATTCATTTAACATCAAAACACACCTCAAATCACAGCTTTAACAGATCAAACGAAAATCTATCAAAAATCACCAAATCTTGCATTTTAAGCTAAGATCCATTACACAACTTTAAAACCACTTATAAAACATCAATTAAGGATTGAGAACTTAGGAATTTCAGTAAAGAACTGAGAGTTTAGAGGAGAAGGACGTTCTTACCTCCAAACTTGAGTTTCTCCTCTTTTAGAACCAAAAAGCTTGAAAATCCAATTAGCAATTGGTGAGGTTTTGTTGATGAGATGATTAGGAATCCAAAGAGAATTGAAAAGAGATGTTTAGGTGACAAAATCAGAGGAAAAAGCTCTGGAGAGAATGTTTGGGTTGAGAGAAAATGAGAGAAAAGGAAAATTGGAAAAGTTAGTTGAAAATGGAAAATAACTTCCCTCCACTTTTCTTTTGTTTAAAACTCAGAATTAAATCATAAAATATCTTAGAAAAATCTGGAGAAACTCCCTTTGGGTAAATAGCTCCTTAAAGATTCAAAGTTTCAATCCTTTCTAAAACAGTCACGCAGTTTTCAAAAATTACATTTTGGTCACTAGCCAAAATGTCACCCTTCCAAACCTCATTTTGTAAAATTGATTTCACAGTTCACTTATATATATTAAAAGAGGATTTTAGAACATTTTTCCATATTTTTAATGCAACCCGAACTAGGCTTTCCTAATTTCACCTTTTTATATTCGAACAGCACTTTGACCGAACCGGTCAACGCCCAAAACTTCCAAGCCCAAAACCGGGGCGTTACAACTCTCCCCCCCTTAAGAAATTTCGTCCTCGAAATTTACCTGAAGGAAAGAGATAAGGAAACTGCTTCAGCATGTCTTCCTTCCGCTCCCACGTGGCTTCCTCAACACCACGGTGCTTCCACAACACCTTCACCAACTCAATGGTCTTGCCATGAAGAACCTTGCTATCCGCATCCAGAACCTTCACCGGTTCCTCATCATAGGTCAAATCCGGATTCAATTCCACTTCCTCCACAGGCATCACATGCGAAGGATCAGATCTGTACTTCCGGAGCATAGAAACATGAAACACATCATGAATCTTCTCCAACTCTTGAGGTAGCCTCAACTTGTACGCGACAGGACCCATACACTCAACCACCTCATATGGTCCAATGTACCTAGGGCTCAGCTTACCCTTCCGGCCAAACCTCATCACCTTCTTCCAAGGCGAAACCTTCAAGAACACACGGTCACCCACCGCATACTCAATCTCCTTACGCTTCAAATCCGCATAAGACTTTTGCCGATCAGAAGCTGCCTTCAACCGCTCACAAATGAGCTTCACCTTCTCGGTGGTTCCCTTCAACAAAGCCGGCATCGAAACCAACTTCTGACCCGTTTCAGCCCAACAAAGAGGAGTCCTACACTTCCTCCCGTACAAAGCCTCATAAGGTGTCATTTGTATACTTGCCTGATAACTATTGTTATAAGCAAACTCTACCAAAGGTAAATGCTTCTCCCAAGAACCTTGGAACTCAATCACGCAGCACCTCAACATATCCTCCAAAATCTGGATAACACGCTCTGACTGACCATCCGACTGAGGATGATAAGACGTACTAAAATTCAACCTTGTACCCAAAGCTTGATGCAAACACTGCCAGAAACGCGATGTAAACCTCGGATCCCTATCCGACACAATCGACTTAGGCACACCATGCAGCCGCACAATCTCAGCAATGTACAGCTCCGCAAGCTTATCCAAAGAAAACGTAGTATGCACAGGTAAGAAATGCGCACACTTCGTCAGGCAATCCACAATCACCCACACAGAATTCTTCTTCGATGGTGACAAAGGTAAACCAGACACAAAATCCATGGTAACCCTTTCCCACTTCCATTCAGGGGTTCTCAACGGTTGCAACAACCCTGAAGGAGCCTGATGCTCAGCCTTAACTCGCTGACACACCAAACACTTGCTCACAAACTCCGCAACATCCTTTTTCAAACCCACCCAATAGTACTCCTCCCGAAGATCACGATACATCTTAGTACTACCAGGGTGCATAGCAAAAGGACTACTATGACCTTCAGTCAGAATAGTACGCCTCAACTCAACATCATTGGGCACTACTATTCGACTCCCAAAACACAACACACCATCATCATTAAAACAGAAATCCGAAGGCCTACCCTCCGCGATATCCTGAACATGAGACACCAAGGAATCATCCAGCAACTGCTTTTCCTTGATCAACTGAACCAAAGATGGCTTCACATGCAACTCAACCACAAGACCACCGTCACGCGATATACTCAAACTGGAAAACATAGCCCTCAGCTCAACAGCTACCTTCCTACTCAAGGCATCTGCTACAACATTAGCCTTTCCAGGATGGTACTCAATCGTCAAATCATAATCCTTGAGCAACTCCAACCAACGCCGCTGCCTAAGATTCAACTCCTTCTGAGACATCAGATACCTCAAACTCTTGTGATCTGTGTACACAGTACACTTCTCACCATACAGATAATGTCTCCAGATCTTCAAAGCAAAAACCACTGCAGCCAACTCAATATCATGCGTAGGATAATTGCGCTCATGCACCTTCAGCTGCCGCGATGCATAAGCCACAACCTTACCCTCTTGCATCAGCATACATCCCAAACCAACATAGGACGCATCACTATAGACCACAAACTCTTTTCCTGATTCAGGCTGAACCAAGATAGGAGCTTGCGTCAAAGCCGCCTTAAGCTTCTCAAAAGCCTGATGTCTCACTTCCGTCCACTCATACTTAACATCCTTCTGCAACAACTTCGTCAAAGGTGCAGCAATCTTAGAAAACCCATCCACAAACCTCCGATAGTATCCCGCCAAACCAAGGAAACTACGAACCTCATGAACAGACTTAGGAACCTTCCAATTCATCACCACCTCAACCTTCTGAGGATCAACACGAATCCCCTCAGCAGAAACTACATGCCCAAGAAACACCACCTCCTTAAGCCAGAACTCACACTTGCTCAACTTAGCATAAAGCTGATTCTCCAACAAAGCTTGCAGCACAATCCTCAAATGCTCTTCATGCTCCTCCTCGGTACGCGAGTACACGAGGATATCATCAATGAACACCACAACAAACTTGTCCAGGTATTCATGAAACACACGATTCATCATATCCATGAAAGCAGCAGGAGCATTTGTCAAACCAAACGGCATCACAAGGAACTCATAATGCACATACCTTGTCCTGAAAGCTGTCTTAGGCACATCCACATCCTTCACCTTCAACTGGTAATACCCAGACCTCAAGTCAATCTTAGAGAACACAGCAGCTCCCCGAAATTGATCAAAGAGATCATCAATCCTCGGTAAAGGATACCGATTCTTGATAGTCAACTTGTTCAGCTGACGGTAATCAATGCACATTCTCATAGTGCCATCCTTCTTCTTCACAAACAAGACCGGTGCACCCCAAGGTGACACACTCGGCCGAATGAAACCACGATCAAGCAACTCTTGCAACTACGTCTTCAGCTCCTTCAGCTCCTTAGGTGCCATTCTATAAGGAGTAATGGACACAGGAGTTGTATTCTCATACAGCTCAATTCCAAACTCCACCTCGCGATTAGGAGGTAAACCAGGCAACTCCTCAGGAAACACTCCAGGAAACTCCTTCACAACTCTGATATCTTGCACACGCAACTCCTTAGAGCTAGGATTCATCACAAAAGCTAGATAAGCTTCACAACCTTGCCTCAGCATCCTGCTCGCCTCCAAGGTAGACACCACATTGGCAAGAAACTTCACATTCTCACCAACCACAACAACTTCATAATCATCCGCAAGCTTCGGCGAAACTCGCTTATTCTCACAATCCACAACAGCACGATGCTCAGCAAGCCAATCCATACCAAGGATTACATCAAAACCATAGAAAGGCAACTCCATAAGATCAACATGAAAAACATGTTCTTGAACAACCAAAGGACACCTTCTATACAACTTCCGAGTCACAACAGTCTCACCAAAAGAACTAGTGACACGAACACCAACATCCAAAGACTCAACAGGCAAACCAAGCAATTCAGCATGCTCACGCAAAAAGTATGAATGCGTAGATCCAGAATCTATCAAGGAAAGTAATGACAAGGATTGCAAAGTAAAGGTACCTGCAATCACATCCGCGTCATTCCTCCCCTCCCGCTGAGCATACACCCTAGCTTGACCTCCACCTTCAGGCTGAATAGCCACAACATGGGCCACTCCTCAACCTCCTTCCTCTCTTCGCTGAAAATTACCGCGGCCGCGCCCACGACCTCTCTGCGGTGCAGCAACAACAGGAGCACGCACTTGGCCACCAGCAAACATAGGACACTCTCGCCTCAAGTGATCCGCAGTTCCACAATTCCAACACCCATTACCAGCTGCCGCAACAGGAGCTTGCACCTTCCTCACAGCACGAGGACAATCACGCTTCATATGGCCACGTGAACCACAAATCCAACAAGCACTCGGATCAGCCCTAGCATTGCCTCCTCGAGCAGGTGCACCACCACCTCTCTTAGCTGAGGACTGATACTTCTGATCACGTCCCCTCTTGTTTCGTCCACCACCGGAACTATATTCAGCTGCTCGCTTACCAGCACTTGCTCCAGCACCTCTAGCAGATAAACCCAAGTTCATCTCAATATCCTTGGCTCGGCCCACCAACACATCAAAATCATCATACTCGGTAGCCAGCACATACATCTTCACATCCGTCACTAAACCATAACGGAATCTTTCGCACCTCGCCCTCTCATCAGGTACCAGCTCAGGTGCATACTGACTGAGTCGCACAAACTGCACTTCATACTCAGCCACAGTCATGCTCCCCTGGGTAAGAGACATGAACTCTCGCTTCTTTTCATCCAGGTACCTCACACCAAGATACCTCCTCTTGAACATATTCTGAAAGAATGTCCAAGTTACATCAGCTTCCGCCATCCCAGCAATAGTGGTTGTCCACCACGTATAAGCATCATCCTATAGCAAAGATACTACACAACCCAGCTTTTGCACATCAGTGCAACTCATCTGACCTAAGATCCTCTTGGTACTCTCCATCCAGGATTCAGAACCTTCAGCAGACATACCCCTGAACTCAGTCCCTCCCAGACTGCGTAAGCGCTCCAAGGGTAGTCTAACACCAGCATCTCCCTGATGCCCAGCACCTTGAGCTCCAGCTACTGCCGCTCGAAAAGCACCAGCAATAGCTTGCACCAACATCGTCATGTCAGGCATAGCTTGCCCCTGACCAACTTCAGGTCCAGCAGCTCCAGCACCAGCTGCAGCTTCAGCTCTTTCACCCTCAGCACCACCACCAGGTGGAGGAGGAGGTAACACCGCACTTCCCGCATTTTCCTCATTCTCATTCTCATTCGGAGCCGTAGCTCGCACATTACTTCTCAACTCTCTACGTGGTGCCATATTCTAACCATGCAATATAAATGCAAATAAACAAAGTCAGGTCCAGCAAGGTAAGCAATCCAAGTACTCAAGCTCATTTTCATTCAAAATCAACATCATTACTTAGCTTTGATTTGGCAATGGGTACCCACAACATACTTCACCACAGCATGCAACTCAATTGCATCAAATTCACAAACTACTAATCATGCTTTCACTCAACAAGCATACATAGCATACATACTTCAATCATGCACACATTCATTCCCAATTACTCGAGAACTCAGCTCTGATACCACCAAATGTAACCCCTTTAACCCGGCCTAGACGGTTGACCCGAATTAAGAAAGTCACACGGGGAAAACCAAAGTCAACCCGAAAGTCAACCTTGATTAACGACCCTTTTTTTTCCTTTTTAAACTTGTCTAGATGCACATTAACCCTAGTTATGATCATTCAAATAGCATACTCAAAGATCATAAACATCAGAGATCAAACAGGGACCCAATTGAACAATTTACAACTTTAGGGACCAAATTGTAAATTATGTAAATTATAAGGTCTTAACCCAAACTAATGTTACCAACTTGTAATTAGTCAAGTTTCATGCTTCTCTGCAAAATTTCAGCTCAAACGGACATCCCAAACTCATACAATTGCATAAACAAGATTCAGGACCAAAACGCATACATTCCAAAACATATAACTGCCAATGTCAGCCCCCAACGGTCAGGTGTTCCGAAACAGGAAGAACCTGTTTCGAAACGCGGGGCCGTTCCGCAACGCGTACCGAAACGAGGGCTGGAAGAGGGCTTTCCGTTCCGGAACGGTGTCTCCCGTTTCGGACGCCTGGGCTACTACAAGGCGCCCGTTCCGAAACGGTAACTACTGTTCCGAAACGACCTGCACAGAATGCAGAAAAAAGCTTGCTTAAACACACAATTGACCAACCAATCATGCTCCAAATGCTACCAAACTTTACCAGCAACTCATACAACATACAAGAGACATATTTGCATCAATCAATCAACATTTAAGCATCAAATATGAAAAGCCCCAATTCTAATGGCATGCTTCCTACTCAAGCAAACCATTCAAGCATAAAACCTCCAAATCAACACATAATAGCCAATTCCAAAATCCAGCATTATTAACAACATTAAACAAACTTAGGGAGTTCAAAACACCTCCCAAAACATCCACATAGGTCCCCCATTGCCAAATGCCAAAAGCTAAAAGTGTTAAGAAACCTTTCCATACTTGAGCTTAGTTTCCACTTGATTGCTTGCCTTCCTTGCTGCCCTCAATGCACTTTAATGTTCTGCATTATTGGTTTAAGAAAACGAAAGAGAGCGTAAGCAAAAGCTTAGTGAGGAATGCTCATTAAAACCATTCAATAATGCATTTATAAAACATCTTTAAAAATCATACTTCAAAACAACATTTACTCATGCTCAAAAGCAATTTAAACAAGCAATACATGCTTCCATATCAATACATGTCATATTGGCCTCAAGTGATAAATTCCATCTTTTTAAAAAGAGATCAACATAAGACTCACACATGGACTTTTAAACACCATTGTGATCTTATAATTCACAAGGACCACACAAGGACTTTTAACCACCTTTGTGTCCTTTACAAGTTTCACCCCAAGGACTTTTAAACACCTTGGCCCCAAGGACTTTTAAACACCTTGGCCCATGGACTTTTAAACACCATGGCAAGGACCACACAAGGACTTTTAACCACCTTTGTGTCCTTAACAAGAACCATCCAAGGACTTTTAACCACCTTGATGTTCTTAAGTAACAAGGCTCACTCAAGGACTTTTAACCACCTTAGTGACCTTAACAAGAATCACTCATGGACTTTTAACCACCATGAAGTTCTTAGAATCCACAAGGCTCACTCAAGGACTTTTAACCACCTTAGTGACCTTAACCTTTTTCAAAACATCACTTGCCAATATGCATCATTTACCATCAATATTCCACTGTTTTAAAGCATTTAAACAAGCCATAACATCATGCATCTTTAAGCATCAAACCACATTTTAAACAATGTTCAAAAACAAGGAACTCTTACCTTGAGATTCCTTCAATACATGGCTTACCAATTCAGCAATAATCATGCTCAAACATGCTTTCAAAACAGAATTTAAAACATGCAATAAACCACATTGCATAAAACCAATCCATGGCCACCACTAGAGAGTTTTTCCGAAAACTTACACTTGAGCTTAGTAAAGTTGTTTAGACTTAGACTAAGCTCCCAAGACATTGGTTTCAAAGCCGAAAACCCAATTTCACTCACCGATTCTGTTTCGCCTCTTGCCGAAACACAAATCAAGCTTCCGGATCACCACCACTTGGATCTAAAGATGGCTCCCCTGTTTTAACACATCAAAGCAGAGGATTAATGCATCATCATGCATTAATAGCTTCAATGAAAGCACCTAAACTCGCTGCTCTCATCCACATTCCATTTTCGGCCACCAAACACAACCGAAAATGCATCCAAACAACTCCACAACAAAGCCCAGCCATAAACCATCAAAACTAAACATCCTTTAACATCATTTAACATCTAAGAAGGACCTAACAACATCCTTATACCTCCAGCAACATCAGATCCACAAGATCACTCCAAAAACAACCAAGAATCACAAGCTAAACTTAGGAAATTCAACCTATCCGGGATTGCATTAATCAAAACTCAATTCCTTATCAAATTAGCATTCATTTAACATCAAAACACACCTCAAATCACAGCTTTAACAGATCAAACGAAAATCTATCAAAAATCACCAAATCTTGCATTTTAAGCCAAGATCCATTACACAACTTTAAAACCACTTATAAAACATCAATTAAGGATTGAGAACTTAGGAATTTCAGTAAAGAACTGAGAGTTTAGAGGAGAAGGACGGTCTTACCTCCAAACTTGAGTTTCTCCTCTTTTAGAACCAAAAAGCTTGAAAATCCAATTAGCAATTGGTGAGGTTTTGTTGATGAGATGATTAGGAATCCAAAGAGAATTGAAAAGACATGTTTAGGTGACAAAATCAGAGGAAAAAGCTCTGGAGAGAATGTTTGGGTTGAGAGAAAATGAGAGAAAAGGAAAATTGCAAAAGTTAGTTGAAAATGGAAAATAACTTCCCTCCACTTTTCTTTTGTTTAAAACTCAGAATTAAATCATAAAATATCTTAGAAAAATCTGGAGAAACTCCCTTTGGGTAAATAGCTCCTTAAAGATTCAAAGTTTCAATCCTTTCTAAAACAGTCACGCAGTTTTCAAAAATTACATTTTGGTCACTAGCCAAAATGTCACCCTTCCAAACCTCATTTTGTAAAATTGATTTCACAGTTCACTTATATATATTAAAAGAGGATTTTAGAACATTTTTCCATATTTTTAATGCAACCCGAACTAGGCTTTCCTAATTTCACCTTTTTATATTCGAATAACACTTTGACCGAACCGGTCAACGCCCAAAACTTCCAAGCCCAAAACCGGGGCGTTACATGACAAGTTCCCGAAGTACTTTTCCTATTGATTTTGCAACCCCCATAATCCGCATCCGAATAAGTATGAAGGTTGAAGGTAGAGTCTCTAGGATACCAAAGACCTAAACAAGGAGTATCTCTAAGGTACCTAAAGATTCTCTTAACGGCTATAAGGTGAGACTCTCTAGGACTAGCTTGAAACCTAGCACGCAAGCAAACACTAAACAAGATATCCGATCTACTTGCGGTAAGGTAAAGCAATGATCCAATCATAGAACGATAAAGCTTAGAGTCAACACACTTACCTCCTTCATCTTTGTCAAGCTTTGTAGATGAGCTCATAGGTGTGGCTTGAGGCTTTGCATTCTCCAAACCAAACTTCTTGAGCATATCCTTTATGTACTTTGCTTGATTGATGAAGGTGCCATCCTTCTTTTGCTTGATTTGGAGTCCCAAAAAGAATGAGAGCTCCCCCATCATGCTCATCTCGAATTCACCTTGCATTAACTTAGCAAACTCTTGACAATGACATTCGTTAGTAGAACCAAAAATAATATCATCAACATAAATTTGAACTACTAAGATGTCATTTTTATACATTTTTATAAAAAGTGTAGTGTCCACCTTACCTTTTTCAAAACCTTTTCAATTAAAAAGTTTGAAAGTCTTTCATACCAAGCTCTAGGAGCTTGTTTTAAACCATAAAGAGCTTTGGTGAGTTTGAAAACATGATTTGGAAATTTTGAGTCTTCAAAACCCGGTGGTTGTTCCACATACACTTCTTCATTTATAAAACCATTTAAAAAAGTGCTTTTAACATCCATTTGAACAAGCTTGAAATTATGATAACATGCATATGCAAGAAACATCCTAATGGCTTCCATTCTAGCTACGAGTGCATAGGTTTCATCAAAATATATTCCCTCTTCTTGAGTGAAACCTTGTGCTACTAGTCTAGCTTTATTTCTTACAATGTTACCACTCTCATCTAGCTTGTTCTTGAAGGCCCATTTAGTTCCTATGGTAGATTGATTACTAGGCCTATCAACTAATGTCCAAACGTTACTTCTCTCAAATTGATTTAACTCTTCTTGCATAGCCATAATCCAAAAATCATCTTTCAATGCTTCTTTAATATTCTTAGGCTCTATGCATGAGATAAATGCAACATGATTCATTAATCTAAGAGAAGATCGAGTGGTTACCCCCTTGGATGGATCACCCAAGATTTCACCATCTTTGACATAGTTGAACTCCCTTAGGTAGCTCACTTTCTTTTCCTCAAGAGCCAAGTCCTTCAAGGCTTCAAGAGGTGGATCTTGTGTGTCCTCTTCTTTTGTTGGAATCTCATCCTTCTTTGAAGTTTGTCCTCCATCAAAGGCATTTATGATTCCTACATCATCATCATCATCACAAGAATCCTTCCTTGGAAGGAGGTTATCATTGAATACAACATGAATAGATTCTTCTACTACTAAAGTTATTTTGTTAAATACTCGATAGGCTTTAGAGGTTAAAGAGTAGCCTATGAAAATAGCTTCATCACTTTTTGCATCAAATTTACCTAAGTTGTCTTTTCCATTATTTAAAACAAAACACTTGCAACCAAAAGGGTGAAAATAGCTAATGTTAGGCTTTTTAGATTTTAAAATCTCATAACGTGTTTTCTTTAAGATTGGCCTAATCATTACTCGATTAACAATATAGCAAGTGGTGTTTGTGGCTTCCGCCCAAAAATATTTAGGTAAATTATTTTCACAAAGCATAGTTCTAGCCATTTCTTGCAAAGTTCTATTTTTCCTCTCAACTACCCCCATTTTGTTGAGGAGTTCGAGGAGCCGAAAAATTGTGGCTAATACCATTTTCATTTAAAAAATCTTCAAACCCTAAATTTTGAAACTCGGTTCCATGATCACTTCTAATGTGTGAAATTTTAAGTTCAAGATCATTTTGGGTTAGTTTTGAAAATGTGATGAATTTTTCTAAAGCCTCATCTTTAGTACTTAAAAATAGAACCCAAGCAAATCTAGAAAAATCATCAACAAGTACAAAAGCATAAGACTTACCACCCAAGCTCATAGTCCTAATTGACCCAAATAAATCCATATGGATAAGTTGTAAACATCTACTAGTAGAAACATCATTAATGGATTTAAAAGAAGACTTATGTTGTTTACCCTTAGAGCATGCATCACAAATTTTATCATTTGAAAATTTTATCTTGGGTAAACCTCTAACTAGATTAAGGGAAACTAGTTTTTCTAAAACACTAATGCTAGCATGTCCTAGTTTCCTATGCCACAACCATGCATCATTTTCATTTTGTGCTACTAAGCATGCATGAGATGTATGAATGTCATCTAGATGCACCATGTATATGTTCCCTATGCGATGACCTATGAGCATAATATTATTAGATTTAATGTCTACAATTTTGCATCCATTTTTATCAAATAAAACATTAAATACTTTATCACACAATTGACTTATGCTCAATAAGTTGTGTTTAAGACCATTGACATATAAAACATTTTCAATGAGAATAGTAGAGTGATTACCTATGGAGCCAATACCTTTAATGTGACCTTTGGAGTTGTCACCGAATGTTACTACTCCTCCACTTTTTGGTTTTAGATTCATGAATCTACTCTTGTCTCCGGTCATATGCCTTGAGCATCCACTATCAAGGTACCATGAGTTTTGACTTTGTGCTTTGGCCTTGTAGCAATGCTCCCCCTACAAACAAAGATATTAAGCTTTTGTTTTTGGTACCCAAATCATTTTGGGTCCATGAGTGTTAGCTCCCAAAACCTTGGTTCCCTTAGGAATCCAAGATGACATAGCAATAATGTTATTAGATTTTACAAGTTCCTTAGGAACCCATACACTTCTAATTCTTTTAGCTCTATTATGTCTAGGAAAGCTACCTTGTTTGTAGTAGTTAGTCTTTTTCTTAGGTTGGTTTGTTCTTGAAGATTCACCTATTTCATGCTTGACACTACCAACATTTTTAAAAGACTTTTTGAGCTCATTTAGCTCATCCAACACCTTTTGGTGTTCACTATTACATTGAGACAAAAGATTATTAAGGTCAACATTTTCATCTTGAAAAAATTTTAGTTCATCTTTCAACCCTAATATCTTTTTCTCAAATTTTGAATTAGCTAGAGAGAGTGAGTCATTTTTCTCATTTAGTTCCAAAATAATTTTCTTATTCCTAATGACCGACTCCTTATATTTCTTAACTAATTCATCATAGACCTCTTGTAACTCATCATATGCATCATTCAATTCATCATATGTGAAATCTAAAGTTGATGAGTTAGAGGTTACCATAGAGGAATCTTCCTCAAGAGCCACGAGGCAAAGGTTGGCCACTTCTTGTTCGTCATCCTCCGATGACTCCTCATCACTCCAAGTAGCAAGCTTGGCTTTGAGCTTCTTCTTCTTCTCAAAGCCCTTCTTCTTGAGTTGAGGGCACTCCGAACGAATGTGGCCGGGTTGTTTGCACTCAAAGCAAATGATTTGATCCCTTGCTTATTCTTTGTTCTTGCCTTTGAAGTCCATTTTTCTTTGGATTTTTCTTCCCCGGTTAGACCTCATAAAGCGTGAGAATCGTTTGGCTATCATAGCCAATTCTTCTAGCTCATCCTCCTCACTAGAAGAGCTCTCCTCATGTAGTGATGCTTTGAGAGCTATTCCCATCTTCTTCTTCTTTTCAACCTCTAGCTTTTCTACTCTTTTCTCTTCTTTCTTCTTCTCTTCTTCCATTCCTTGCTTCATAATCTCATGAGTAAGGAGAGAACCCACAAGCTCATCAAGCTTTAAATCTTCAAATTTTTAGCTTCTATGATGGCGGTTCTCTTCCCATCCCAAGATTTGGGAAGTGAATAGAGTAGCTTCCGAACAAGCTTGTCTTCCGGTATGATCTCTCCAAAACCTTTGAGCCCATTGACTATAGTGGAGAATCGATCAAACATCTTGGACACCGTCTCATCGGGCTCCATCTTGAAATTCTCATAACTAAGATTGGGAATTCCAATATTAGTTTCTTTGACATCGTATGTTCCCTCATAGGTAATCTCAAGAGTGTCCCACACTTATTTGGCACTCTCAATGGATGACACTATAGAATAGATGTCCGGACCGAATGAACAAAAGAGCATGTGGAGAGCTTTGTCATTTACTTGAATCTTTTTCCTTTCTTCTTCACTCATCTCCACCTTTTTCTTCAAGACCATCTTGCCTTCACTATCTTGCTTCAATGGAATGTAAGGGCCATCTTCAATGACATCCCAAACTAAGTAGTCATTGGACTTGATGAAGAGACGCATTCTATTCTTCCAAAAAGAATAGTTATCACCATTGAAGAAGGGGGGCTCTGTAGTGGATTGAGACTCATACATGCCCGAACCGGAGGTTGAAGCCATCTCTTGATATTTGATGGTCACACTCTTCCTAGGAACTCCTCTTGTGGTTGTTAATCCTCAAAGAGGTAGGCTCTGAGACCAATTGTTGAGTGGATCGAAAGATCGATATGAACCAAAAGGGGGTGAATTGGATTTTTAAGGTTTAGGTGGTGGAAATTGCAAATTAAAAAGATTGACAAGGAATTTTAGAGTGGTTCAAGTTCCAAATGAACTCTACATCCACTACCTTAGCTTCACTAAGGATTTGCAACAATTCCACTAATTGCTCTTCCCCTTTTCTAGGCTAAGGAGGCAACCCTTACAAATTTCGGTTAAATTTTCTACCCAAAATTTAACCCAATCCTCACACAAAGATAACAAAGAGTTTGATGGCTAAGATAGTATATCTCAATACAAATTGTAGCCCAATTACAAGCACTCAACCCAATTGAAAAGGATAAGAATGAAAATTACAATTGAGGTTTCTAAACAATAATGGGATTTTAGCACAAATGCTTGGATTTAATGTATGAATATTTGCTTTTGGATCAATAGTTGTTGTTGGAGCTTTTAGAGGTCCCTTTTATACCTTTTCATTGATTTCTAGCCGTTGTGGTTGCTGCATTCATCAATAGAGCCGTTGTGGGGTGTTATCTCACCTTCATAAATGCAGTCTGCAACCACCCGTTTCGGAACGCGGGAACCTGTTTCGAAAAGGACCAAAATAGAAAGAGCCGTTGGGGTGCATTTAAGAGCCCGTTTCGAAACGGATTGAACTCGTTTCGAAACACTTTTGCCACTGTCAAGGGTCGTTTCGAAACAGCTTGAGCCCGTTTCGAAACACCCTAACGGTTTCTGAAAATTTAGTTAAAAACTTTGCAACGGTCATATTTTTCAAATCAAAATTAAGAACCGGTTCGAAAAACTTGAACTTGTTTCGATACGGGTTCTTATGTTCTAAAGCCGTTTCGATACCCGTTTCGGAACAGGGGTTGGCAATGGTGAAATCGTTTCTATACGCCTTAGGCCGTTTCGAAATAGGGACTTGAAAAACACTGTTTCGGCTTTAAAACACTTAGAAAATATTTGAAAATCTTAGTTTTTAACTTTGGCATATTCTTAAAATCATATGGGGATGTTTGAGGACTTAAAAATTTGTTTTGACATTTTAAATTTAGTCCTTAGGTTCTTTAGTTATATTAAAATTAAAATATCCGTTTCACATATGCATTGTAGCCACATATTCTCTACCAAAAGAAAAACTAGAACCTCACATTTAAAAGATCATATTGAACTTAGATGCTCTAGAAAGCATGTGATGCAAGTTGATTTGCACCAAAAACTCGTCTATTAATCGTAAACAAGATTCATTTACAAATCTAGAAAACCGTGTATTTTCCTAGAGGTGTCACAAAAGGAGTTAGCCAATATGGTCATTTTTCACGAGTATCCATTATCTACTGTTGAGCACATTAAGTTTTGAAAATTCGTAAACAACTTAAATCCATGCTTCAAGATAATCTCACACAATACTTTAAAAATGATATCTTGAAAATGTTTGCAAGTGAAAAACAAACTTGAAAAAGTTATTTAATGATCATAAGGGGGAGTGACAATTACTATTGACATGTGAACAACTTCAAACTAGAAGAAAGGTTGTATGGCAGTCGCAACACACAATATTGACGATCATTGAAATTTACGAAACAAAACCTTGAGGTATATATTCCATTGATTTCTTTTTTGTAAACTTTTGATGGGCTTTCTATTTGTTTGTGTTATGTTTCTCTGGTATTTTTTGTTGGCTCAAAGCTGATGTGTTTTAATTTTTTCGTCATATAATAGGTTTGTTTATGGGCTTTGTCCGTATACTGCTAACATGCATGCCCAAGTTCTGATAGATTCTTTGAATGTGTATGGTATTGTTGAGAAAATATCATCAGTGATACTGGATAATTGTTCAACAAATAATGATATTGTTGATGTGTTGCAAGAGAAATTTGATCTGTAACCCCCTAAACCCGACCTAGAAGAAATAGTCGAATTTAGGAAGTCACAATTGAAAACTTTACCCTCAAGAAATTAATTAGAATTATAATATATTAAAATAACGTAAAATAAATTATTTCTAATAATAATATAAAGTGTCTCGATATTTATAGAATTCAAACGTTAAAATAATAATCTTATAATTATAATAAAACTCTCAAATTTAATGTCTGAAAATGTATGGTAAAAATAATAAGCCTCAAATATGAAATCACATCAAAATCCTCCGAGTACCAAGTCACCTAGAGTCCATGATATCTGAAAAAAGAAAACTATGAGGGAGTAAGCTAAAGAGCTTAGTGTGTCTCTAAAGTGCAAGAAAAACCATAATTATAAAACATAATATTATTTTGAATGAAATCTTTTAAACCATGACACAAATCACAAGCATAGTGCAATGCACCCAACTACATTACCGTCCGAAGAGTAAGGTTCCCCAAAACCACTCTCTACATCGTCACCAATCCGAAGTGAAACTCAACCCGAAGGGTGGAACCACTAATTCGAAGTGGAATTCAGCCCGAAAGATGAAACCACTGAACTTCCTCCGTACAAATCTCAACTCATGCTCATACATATATGATGTTTAAAAATCAAATTCCATAAACACAGTTTCATAAATCTGATATTCTGTAAACATACTTCATAAAACATAATCCATAAATTCATAGTTCTGAAAATCCGATGTTTCAAAAATAAATTAAACAATTAAGAAAAAAGGAGACGGTTGGAGCAGAAGTTAAAGAGAATTGAAATTCAATTTGATAAAAAGGTTATTTATGGATCCAGTCCTTAAACTTTCAAGAAATTTCATATTAAGTTCCAAGTTTGATAAAAATTCTTATTTAGTCCCTCATAAAAAGTTAAGGTTTTGAATTAAAAATTCTCAATTGTTAGGGTTTTCAATTAGGGATTTTTCGAATCTAGGGTTTACAATTTGGACGTACTTTTGGGGGTGTTACAACTCTCCCACCCTTAAAAGAAATTTTTTTCTCAAAATTTTCAGACTAACGACATACTTTAAAAAAAGAGGTTTTGATAACAATTTTAAAAAGACATTTTAGATCAGGTTACGAATGACAACACAGGACTTTCAGATAGACTTTGATCTCAATTTCATAAGAACAAGTATGATCACAATCAATCGCTAATCTAGAGATCCTACGAGGTGACATAGTAATCTATCCACATAAAGGACAATCCTAGAATTAGAGTTGGTACTTGGAGTTTCTATTCAAAACATATTTTTAATTCTTTAAAATAATAAATTTATCAAAAATTCTCATTTTGCCCCAAAACATTTAATATGTATGCAAAAATTATTTTCGGCTTAAAATTTTATGTGAGCCACACAGTTCGATGGTTGAACTTAGCTCTGATACCACTAAATGTAACCCCCTAAACCCGACCTAGAAGAAATAGTCGAATTTAGGAAGTCACAATTGAAAACTTTACCCTCAAGAAATTAATTTGAATTATAATATATTAAAATAACGTAAAATAAATTATTTCTAATAATAATATAAAGTGTCTCGATATTTATAAAATCCAAATGTTAAAATAATAATATTATAATTATAATAAAACTCTCAAATTTAATGTCTGAAAATGCATGGTAAAAATAATAAGCCCCAAATATGAAATTATATCAAAATCCAAAAATAATCTTAATAATAAAATATTCCAGAAAATAAAGTATGTCCATACTGAAGATAAAATAGATTCGATAAAATAAATAGATCCTCCGAGTACCAAGTCACCTAGAGTCCAGGATATCTGAAAAATGAAAACTATGGAGGAGTAAGCTAAAGTGCAAGAAAAACCATAATTATAAAACATAATATTATTTTGAATGAAATCTTTTAAACTGTAACACAAATCACAAGCGTAGTGCAATGCACCCAACTACATCATCGTCCGAAGAGTAAGGTTCCCCAGAACCACTCTCTACATCGTCACCAATCCGAAGTGGAACTCAACCCGAAGGGTGGAACCACTGATCCGAAGTGGAATTCAGCCCGAAGGATGAAACCACTGAACTTCCTCCGTACAAATCCCAACCCATGCTCATACATATATGATGTTTCAAAATCAAATTCCATAAACATAGTTCCATAAATCCGATATTTCGTAAACATACTTCATAAAATATAGTCCATAAATTCATAGTTATGAAAATCCGATGTTTCATAAATCAAATATTCCATAAATCATAATTAAAACACATTCTGAATTCATATGCACATGATGTCAATCATACAATCCATAATACATATAATAATCACACAATGTGTAAAACACCAACACATAGAAAAATAATATATACTTTATTTTTAGCATCGGAAGAAAACACACGTTAAGCAGCAATAGCTCTAACGACGAACAAAGGGAGGTTGCGACTTCGATGTAAGGTGATGACAACGTCAATTCGAGAAGAATTCATAAAACATGTGAATAACTAAGAGCGACAACACTTTAAAACTTAAGGCTTAAGTTTATTTCTATACGTAATAACTATGACTATATATAGAGAGAGTTGAGAGTTGGTAATCTAAACAAATTAGGTTTAGAATAATAATAATAATAATAATAATAATAATAATAATAATAATAATAATAATAATTTAAGTTGAAAAAGGAGAGTCAATTTAGTCATGAAAAAAAATTAGAATTCAATTTGAATTAAAAAGGTTTTAAAAAAAATAAATTAAACAATTAAGAAAAAAACGGTTGGAGCAGTAAAATGGTTATTTATGGATTCAGTCCTTAAACTTTTAAGAAATTTCATATTAACTTCCAAGTTTGATAAAAATTCTTATTTAGTCCCTCATAAAAAGTTAAGGTTTTGAATTAAAAATTCTCAATTGTTAGGGTTTCCAATTAGGGTTTTTCGAATCTAGGATATACAATTTGGGCGTAATTTTTAGGGTGTTACATGATTATAATAGTCTTTTATTGGGTGTTCATTTTTTTGCACGCGCATTGTAGTGTACATATTTTGAATTTTATTGTTCAAGATGGTTTGAAAGTAATTTGTTATGAAATTAATAGGATTCGTAATTGTTAATATTGGGGAGTGAAGACTTTGTTTATGTAGTTCTATTGTATGTAAGAATATTTAAAATTTAGAACTTTAATATTAGTTAATTTAATGTATTAAATATTAAATATTTGTAGTAAGATGTTACATGTATTTTTAATTCTAATTTTCCAATAATAGAACTCATTTATGATCCAACTTGTCCTCTTTGGCAGTTAATTGGTTGGACAGATTTGGGTCAATGATCAACTATTTGTTACTATCCACAATTATAAAAAGTTTGAAATAAAACCAACTGAAATATCCATAATCTTGAATGGTATTTTTAAATTAACAAGAAAATCAACGATTTCTAAATACCCACATTTATGAATAAAGTGTACTGAAACACATACAATTTTATATGCTACCTATTTTCAAAAGAACCATATCACAGTTAACAATTTTTAAATTATATACAAAGTTCATAGAAACCACAATTTACCTCTCTCACTTGCGAACATCCATAGAATCTTTTTCATTTGCTCCAAGACCTATTTGAATTGCAAATGGGAGTTCTAAGTCCGCAATAACAATACACAACCCTTGAACTGCTATGAGATTTTGAACTCTCAATCGACATCTTCCAAAAACTATCAGGTTGTTAATGGATTAAATGGAACCCTAGAATGATTAGATTTGGGAAGAGAGGGGGAAGAGTTCAAAGAAGGGATGAAGTAATTTCTGAAGTTTTACTTTGGGTGAAAATAATAAAGGTTATTTTTGGTTTTTTATTTTAAGTTTTTTGAATATTTAAAAAAATTGAAAATTGTAAACCCATCCATGTGTCGCTCTTTCATTGGATAATGACTTTTTTTAACATTTGATACTGAGGAACCTTAAAACGGTTATGAAAGGAAACGTCAGGCACCTATTTTAGTCAAAAAAAATAGTTTAGGCACCTAAAACAAAAAATAGGTGTAGATTGGACACTTATTTTACAGTTAAGCCTTGAATAATAATTGTAGTTAAGTGTCTTGCTAAAAATATTGTCTTTTCATAGAACTAATGAGAGACTTTATCAAGACAATAATGTTAATTTTTTAGAATTAATTGAAATGATTGCAGAATTCGATTTAGTGAAGCAAGAGAATATTCATCGCATTGATAATAATGAGATACATTATAATTATCTTGGTCACAAAGTTCAAAATGAGTTGATTTTTGTGTTAGCATATGAGATTAAATCTGCAATTATTTCTAGAATCAATGGGGCTAAATATTTTTCTGTGATACTTGATTTCATTCTAGATGTAAGTCACCAAGAACATTTGACTTTAATTATACGATGTGTTGACATGTTAGTTAACTTAATAAAAATTGAAGAATATTTTTTAAATTTTTGTATTTTTTACAATTTTTTTAATGTGCATGATACATCTGGATATGAACTTTTTAATGAATTGCAGTCAGTATTATTATCTCTTATTATGAATATTTAAAATATTTGAGGAAAATATTATGATAATGGATCTAATATGAAAGGAAAACATCAAGATGTGCAAAAAATATTATTAAAAATAAATCCTAGAACATTGTATGTTTATTGTGCTTGTCATTATCTTAATCTTACTATTCGTGATATGACACACTCTTGTGTTAAAGTAATATTTTTCTTTTGAATTATTCAACATATATATTCATTGATTAGTAGTTCGACAATATGATAAAACTTTATACATGGTTGTGTGGATGGTTTAACTCTTAAATTATTGTCTAACACATGGTGCGAAATTTATATTAAAAGTGTAAAAGCCATTAAATTTTAAACTCCTCAAATAAAAAAAATTGGTAGAATTAATTGAAAGTATTAATGACGTTCAAAACAAAAAGTGAAGTTGAGAGTTTAGTAAATGAATTAGAGAATTTTAAATTTTTGTTATGTGTGATTGTTTGGCATGACATTTTGTTTTGTATTAATATTAGAAAATAATTGCAATCTAAAGATATGTGCATTAATGTTGCTATAGAAGAATTGAAAGAATTGATTTTTTTTTAAAATTAGAAAAGAATGGATTTGCTTCCGTTACAACCATTGCTACAAGTATTGCAATAGATATTAATGTTAAGCCTTCTTTTTCTTAAAAAATGGAAAATTCGAAGAAAAACATAATTTGATGGGAATACACATGAGGATAATGTACTATATGTTGAAGATTATTTTAGAGTAAATTATTTTTTTGTTGTAGATGTCGTCGCTATTGTGCCTTAAAGAGTAGAATTGATGAATTTACATACATATGATAATTTTTTGGTTTCTTGTTTGATTCAAAGAAGTTAAATTCTTTAGACGATAATAAGTTGAAAGATTATTGTATTAACCTTGTAAATTATTTGAAATATGGTAGTTCTTTTCGATATTGATCTGAATGATTTATTTTTAGAATTTGAAGTGTTACAAGTGATTTTTCTGAAAGAAATTAAAATAACAATTAAAATCTTTAATTTCGTAAAAAGTTTAGGTTGTTATCCTAATGTTTAAATTGCATATATGTGTTATCCTAGTTTTACAAGCGTTACAAGTGATTTATTATGGACTATACATGTGACTATAGCAACTATAGCAAGAGATTTTTATAAATTAATATTGTTAAAATTTTATTTACGGTCAACTATGTCGCAAGAAAGATTAAATGAATTTGAAATTTTATGTATTGAAAAATATATGTTAGAGCAAAATTATTATGAAAAAATTATTGATGAATTTCTTCTCAAAATGCTAGAAGAAATCATTTTAAATTATTATTTGATACGTTAATTATGTTAATGTGCAATTACAGTAGAAATATATTTTTTCTCTACATGAAGATGGCTATGCTTTTGGCAATTTTAGACTAGTATTTTTAAAAAATTTATATTTTTACTTTATTGTGTATCTGTGAGCAATTTTTTTTTGTGTTATTATTATTATTATTATTATTATAAATTATTTTATGTTTAAATTTAATATAGTAGCAATTAAATTATATTTTTAAATTATAACAAAATTAAGGACTCATTTTTATAATTTGTTCAGTGCCTTACAAATGTCAGGACCGGCCCTGAATGTAATTTGTAGACTTGTATAACCCCTTAACCATAACATACTGCTAACAACTAATCCAACTAATTAACAAATTACAAACTGATAGTTAGTCCAACTCTTTAACTCAACTTCTTTGACATTCGCCTCACTTTATTCATTCCTTCTCCTTCAAACTAATGAGCTGCTAAACAACAAACATAGTCCATGCAAACTCAGTGTAAATTTCGGTACAGATTCAGTGAGTTGGATTGCAATTCTCAACAATGGATGCTGAAACTACTAAAAGATAGTACCCAAAAAGAAAAAAAAAATACTCTCGTTTTACTTTACTCAACATTTATTTTCTTTCTTCTTTCATTAAAAAATCTTTTGAGATTTTTTTATTTTTCATCGAAAGTGTCCTCATTTATTTGGACTTTTTTGTTGGAAGCAAGACGATTAAGCAACATGCACTTATGAGCAATATGAAGTTTCTCTTGCGAAAGAAGATGTCCTCTTATATCTAGTTAAGGCGAACAAGATTCTTAAAATCTAAAATCCTCCTAGAGGATTTTCTACCACAAACACTTAGCTATTAAGCATGGAGTTCTATGTTACCTTGTGAGAGAAAAAAACAGACAATGAAAAATTCTAAACAGACATCAACTGAGCAACACAAATATTTATAGCAATAAGAGTCATCATCTTATTATTAAAATGGTTACTGGCCCAATACAATTTATAGACTTATATAGTTTGTTAACCATAATAGGTTGCTCTAATAAAATTACTTAACTAACCAATATTTGATTTGTTTTATGAATAAAGTCTAAAACTACCTATTTCCTCTAATAAAATTACTCGTTATAATTTCGAAAACTTATTTTTAAGTTAATACCCCCATCAAACTATTTCCATTTGAATTGGTCATAATAATTCAAAGGTACTATTTTTTAGTAAAACTATTTTTATTTAAAATATTAAGGTTTTTTATATGTTTAATTTGACTCAATCTTAGTTGGGTTAGAGTTAAGGTGTCGGATTAAACACTATTATATTATTACCTAATATAATAAAAAAAACATTTATTTCTAGGGTAAATGTAACCCCTATACCCGCCTATGCGTTACAACGGATCCTAGGAAGTCACATTAGGGTCACAGAAGCGACCCACGTTAAAATTTCAAATAACAAATTGCTAAACCGTTAAACTCATAGATCAAATTGAATTAAAACACAATTTCAGGAATCATTCAGACAATAAAACAAAACTATGATACATGTTGCGAAAACAAGTTTCAGACTCATATATACCACAAGACATGACACACATGCCCCCTAGTTACACAAATACCATACTCTACGAGCAAGCCGAAGAAACTCCCATACCGACGTTGATAGCCGCAACATGTCTGATCTTTTGCCTTGAGATGGTAAAAACATGAGCTTGGGAAAAGTTCAGTAATACAAAACTACCAAAAATATGCTATAAGCACATGCAGATATATGGTAGGCATGATGTCATGATATTCCATGCAGCAACAGACTCCATGTGACTCGCTATTTCAATATAGCGTACATGAGGGAAACGAGATTTGTTCTGAATTCAATCGTTATGTATCAAATGAGAACTTAACATTTAGAGAGTCAGTAGGGTGGTGAATTGAGTGTATTGAATCAAGAAGCCTAGTGTCTTCCGACGAGTGCAGATCAACATGCATAAATACATATCATTCATATCATACAAACACATAACAATTCAATGCAAATGTTCAAGTTCATACAAGGGTTTACTAGTAACTACCCTCCAACCTTACACCAATATGCAATCCCCCAGAACTGCATCCAAAGGAACTTACCCTAGGCCCGATGGGCATAGGTTCCACCTAAGGGGTTGCCTTAGGTCCATAAGGATTTACCCGTGCTAAAACATCAGAACCTACCCAAGGGGAGGCCTTGAGTCCATAAGGATTTACCAGCTGGATCAGGGCTGCACCTGCAGAAACTCCGTAACATAACCCAACAGTATACCCCAGATAGTAATCGGTGTTCAGATTCTAGATATGAGTAACAGAATACATGTGATAGACATATTCTATTCAGAGTATCAAAAACGGAAGATTCATGCTTTTGACAGATAAATGGGCATACCATTGAGCAGAGCAGACATTTTCATCATTTATCATGCAAACAGATCGTACCATCATAGGTCAAGCTAATAGATCATACTATCAAATTCATTAGACAGCCAGACAATACCATCACAGATCGAGCAATCACATACTAAGTATACAGATTGAGCAACCATACATCAGGTAGGCAGAGAATGTCATCATATATCCATTTCATCATTTCATCTCATTTTCTAACATAGTGATGCAATCTCAATAACAATTGAACATTCATCAATACCATCACAAATTGTTTACTAATATGTAATCATTATACAATTCATGCAATAGAATATAGCACACATGGAACACACTAGATAGATCAATTTTATTTCTCAAGGATAATTGATATTTACGGGATGAGACACATTGAACTTTTGGCAATTTAAACGAATTTCAAAAACGAGGTCTCTATTAAATAAGATTCGTATCGTTGGCTCAAATCAAACATTTCAAGAGTTTATACATTAGACTCTTTGAATTCAGATATATCGTGAATGATTCAATCATTTAAGCCCACAAGGGCATTATGGTCATTTCAACGCTCATGGGCATTTTGGTAAATTATACCAGTAATGAATAAGCAGTGATTCACAGAACTTGGGAATTTTGTTGGTCATCAGTTTTTCTAACAAGGCATTCGAGAATTTCTGTATCAAGATCTTTCAGGTTATCGAATATTTCCGGGGATGCTCCAACCATTTTGGCCAACGGGGTATTTTAGTTATTTGACTAGCATGGCAATTTTATAATATAACACAATAATAACATAATGACGGTTGTAATGCTTAGGGGCTCCAACGGTTTATCAAGCCTCTAAAATTCGTTTAAAGCAACATATCTCAACCTGGCGATACTCACCAACATTCAAATGTTAGCAATTGCATGTATCATGACTTGACACTGACTGTATCGTATGTTTGATTGGTCGCATTCATATTTCACTATAAGGCTTGGCTTTGAGCAATCAAACATATAATCCATGTGCATCTCCCTACCTTACATTGGCATCATGTGTGATGGGCATACGTGAGTGCGCTTCCTAACACTTAGGGCACTTTAGCCCTTAAAGTCTTATTAGAAATCCCAGAATTTCATCAAATGCATAACTTCCTATTTAACTTAAGAGGGCATTTCGGTCATTTTGGAAATTGGGATAAATCCACTATTTTTGTCAATTTTACTATTTAGCACCTCCATCATTTACGTACTCGGTAGAGATTAAGTCGTTCTAATCCCTTCAGCCCTTACAGACGGTTTATTCATTTTAGAACTCGAGGGTATAATTGTCATTTTGATTAATTAAAAATTCGGTGCTCGAGGGCACTACAACCTTTTTAGTCATTACGATTATTCCAATTAATTCATTCATTACTATCGTAAGGATCGGCTCAGGAATATAACGATATTTCCAGTAATTTCACTTTCATGTGTTATATAAAGCTCGGGGGAAAATCCAAGTTTCTTTTAGTATCACACGCATTTGAATAATGATGCTGAAGTCTTTTCCAAAAGAACATACATCTATGGTAGGGTAGTTTTTTTAATCTGGTCGAATGCAGATTTCGGGCCACTTCCTTTATTAAGGGCAATTTAGTCATTCTTATACCTCAAGGGCATTTCTGTAATCTCATATCCAACATCCCTTACTCCATATATTGGGCATTGATTCTTAGGCACTATTTATCGAGTTGCGGATTTAATTGTATTATTTATTACTATTAGAACTTTCGATACTTCTGGTCTATTAATATTCTTATTCAAATATTATTGTTTTAATAATTTCCTTATTTCTCGTATCTGATTCGGCTTAAGTAGAGTTTATCGTACACTTCATCATAAGCATGCATGCATTAACTAGATATCAACATGTACATAAAGCATACAAAGGGTAGTATTGTATTACCTTAACTCCGAGCTACACCGGTCGGTTCGTGGATGACATTCGAACACACTTGAACTCGGATTCAACATCCCACAACCACACGGATATGAAGATATGCGGATGCCTTCAATTAAACAAAATCCACAGTTAATCTTTAATCACACTGCCTTTAAACTGAACAAGAAACGCATAAGTATTTTTGGGTTCAAGATCAGATTCAAAGGCTTTCGGGTCGGAATTTTAAGAAACAGGTTTCAAAAACGGACTCGGGACGTTGAAAAACATAAGATAGAGCTTTTTCAGAAATTTTGACTTTTTGGTCAAAGTTAACGCTGACGTCAGCAGTCAAGTCAACGTTGGCGTCAGCATGACGTCATCAGACAAGGCCAACAGTCAAGGTTAGTTGAGTCAACTCGGACGTGTTAACTCAGCCGGGTCAGAAGAGGGTTGGACTCGGGTCGGTTACGGGTCGGGCTGCTTGGGCCGAACGGTTCAGACCAGTTCTTACCCTAAAAATTCCAGGGTCGTCGGACGGTCGCCAGAATCTTCGTCGAAGGCCCGAAACGTCGCGTTTCTGCCAGAAAACAAAAGGATGTTAAACCAAGGTTAAAACCCTCAAGTCAAAAACTCGAAATAACTCAAAACTTTACTAGAAATAAGCCCGAAATTGTGATTCTCGACCGGAAACCACGTAGGTTCCGAGGAGGGGCTTATAGGTAACGGATCGACGGTTCGTTTCTTAGGTTTTGCTCACCTCCATGCTGCGAGCACATATTCGGTGTTCGTTTCTCGAACGGACGGCATAGGCGGCCGGAATCAGACGAAAATAGATACAACTTCCAGCGGCTACAAATCGCGATTTCGGCGGCGTAAGGGAAACGAGACGGCGCGTGGTTGCTGAGGCGAGATCGGACGGTTAAGCTGAGTTCTTGACGCCGGCGGTGAAGCCCACGGCCGGGCGGTGACGACAGGACGGAGCTAGGCACAAAGGTTTCGGTGGGGGGCTGTGTACAAGGGGTTCAGATTCGAATGGCCTCTATTTTTTTTGCAGATGAAAGGTCATTTCAGATTATTAAATTTGGGGTTAACACCCTCAAATATTACTCCAAAAATATTTTCCATCACAACCCTTGACAGATAGGAGCACTTGGCCCAACGGTTAAACACAAGGGGATGAGGCTAGGGCAAGGGTCGCTGGTTCAAAACTCACCAACCATAAATCTCACTTCATTTTTTACCTTCTTATTATTACCATAAAAAAACTAGGGGGTGTTACAGTAAACGATATTGATAGTCTCTATTAGGATACAACAATATGGTCACCAAACTTTTAAAACTTGCAATAGATTCGTTGAACTTTTAATTCGCTTTCATTAAGGTCATTGTTGTCAGTTGACATGACACATTAACTTTAAAATATTTTACTAAGCTTTTAATCCATTTTTGTTATGGTCGCTAAACTTTTAATTCGCTTTTATTACGTTCATTTAATTTTTAATTTGTGACTGTGATTGAAGTTCATGTTGCATTATCAGGAAAATAATTATTAGGATGGTTCTTTAGTTAACCAATAACATCATCTACCTTTTATAATGTTATTAACACATCCATCTTGCGTTGAAATCTCATCCATATTCACCAGTTCATGCCAACTTACCGAAAATATTCATGAACTTGGAAGTAAGATTGTCATCATGGTAGAGAAAACAAGCAAGTCAAATATAAAAAAAGAAGAAAAACATTAGCAAGTTAAGTATGTAACGACCCAAATTTTCAAGTCAACGGTTAGGCTTTGACCCGAGTTATGTATCATTGAGTTAGTTTGGGTAGTTGGACTCGTTGGGCCAAGTTTGGACCTTTCTGGATGAGAATTAGACTATATAGGATGAAAAAATAACAAATTTGTAACAAGGGAGAAACTTAGAGGTTTATGGAGTGATTTCACCTTTGGGGGAATGTAACCCCCTTGACCCGGACTAGCCATGAGACAGAATCACACGGGTTACACGGGGAAAATCGAAGAGAAACCCGTTAAAGCTTCACTCCGATTAGAAAACCTAAAAAATTATTTTAAATTAATCTTGTCTAAATGCCATATTTGATCTTATGTGAGAAGAAAAACAGCAGAAAAGCAAACACGAATATAAACCAAGCAATACAAACATTAAAAGATAACTTTTAGCCATTTTACTTCAGGCCGTATCGATACACCTAAGGCCCGTATCGATACGCCTTCAACGGTCAAACTTCCTAAGGTCAACTCCAGGAGACCGTATCGATACCCTACATGCTGGTATCGATACGCCCTCAAAGGTCAAATTCCCCAAAGTCAACATCGGGAATGTATCGATACACTTAAGGCATGTACCGATACCCCAATTTCTCGTCAAAATCTTAGATTTTTAGAGAACAAAACAGGTATCGATACGCCCCCGTGTATGGGTACGATAGGCTTAAAACAGGGGGCTATATCGATATTGTCCTTGAGAGTATCAATACGCCCTGCACAGAAAGTCAGAATGTGCAGATTTAAGCACAAGGGGACTAACACAAACACTCTAAGTGAGCATATTAAGCGACCCATAACCACATTCACGACTTAAGACATCCATGAGCATTCATTTTAAACATGGTACACAATCAAAACGACAAGATTCAACATGGCATAATACACTAAAGGAACATTCATGCTTGGCATTCATAAAGAGGTCAAAGACAAACCATGGCATACTTCAATGTTTAAAACATGTTAACAACAATAACAACCACATAGGAGTTTGGACACCAACTCCCCAACACAAAGGTCTAGCATTCTCATTGCCTAAGTATTATTACAACCATGAAAACCATACTTGAGCTAGCAAATGAACTCCAAGGTTCCTTCTTTGCCCCACTTGCCTCCTGTAGCCACTAACGATTTGCATTGTTGGGAAAGAGAGCGTAAGCTTAAAAGCTTAGTGAGCGGAGCTCAAAATCACAACATCAACAATGCAATTTCAAAACATGTATCTAGTTTAAAGACAAAACCATTTGGAAATGAAATATATTAAACCGAAAGCATAAGAACAAATTCATGGTATGCACGTGCACCACCATTCCTAGTGGGACTACACATCACCGTATTCAACAACACACTTCCCATTAACCATAATGTGAGGCTTTGACAACAACACATTAAAAATGAGGTAAAAGCAAATCGTATTTCACCCAACAACACATATAATCACATACACCAACACTTAACGAAACAAGGCAAAACTAGTTAAGCTTACGCCCGGGTTTATGTTGGCCCCTAAGGCTCCACCTAAACCCCAAGAAAACCTCTTTGAAACATTTCAAAGCTTCAAAATGTTACCACTTACTAGTACAATTCCAAAACTAGCTAACGGCCCACCTTCAAGCTTCTTCAACTCCCGGTGTAGCGTTCGAAGAACCTCGATTCTTTATCCGTTGCTTCTACCCAAATGAAAACAATGAGTTAACACACTTTTTAACAATCAAACCCACTGAAATCAATCCTATCAAAACCTGACAATATAGAAGTTTTCGATTCCTATTTGAAACTAACTAAAACCATCATTATTTCTACTTTAACCATAAACCAGCCATAACTTCATCAATATAACATTCAAACATGTTCAAATGCCCCGGAAACATCAACCCAACACCATCAAAACGTTGGAGGTCCTTCCCCACCATTTCCAATCCAAAAACCCAAACATTCCTTATCCAAAAATTACTCATTTTCCAAATTTCGGAATTTCTTGGTAAACCCATTATCTTAACATCATTTTACACCCAAAATACGGTTTATAACTCACACAAAACACTGTTTTGACCCACTTTGCCTAAACCCTTCAAAAACCCATTATCTCCCAAAATGAAGAACTTTGAGAAATCATTCAAAGTTTTGAAAGGAAGTAGTTAGAAAATAAGGAGATGTGAGGAATGTTAGGAACAAAGCACTTACCTTGACGAGTCTTCAAAAATGGTGGAGGTTGGTGGAGGGAAGAAAAATGACGTGAAATGGTTTTGGGGAAGAAGAAAGAGATGGGTAGTTTTGAAATATAATATTTTATTTTAATTTAAAATCTATTTCCAAAAACCTATTTGTTACCCATTTTACCAAAAATCCCTTTAAAATTCTTTTTTCTTCAAAAGATTTAAAAATTGTTCATTTAAATTGTTTTCCCCAAAATTATTTTAATCCGAACCGGCTTAACCAAACTTGAATATCTCTTGGGCCCTAAACTTGGGCGTTACAAGAAAAAGTGGGCTGATTCCCTATTAAATTCACCTTGTTTACGTGATTTTAAGGGCAACAATTGTGGATTTTGGTGATATCATCACCTACACTCTTTTTCTTCACCCATCTTCATCTTTCCTCCTCATTCAAGCATGATTTTTCAACACTAAAAATACAAAATCTATACTCCAAACTTCTTATCCAAAATTCAAGATTTGTAGATTCTTAATTCCCTTTTCAAAGGCTTCAAGAAAAGTTTATTCTTGTGGTGAAAAGGTAAGGTTTGTATTTATGGGTTTTTGAAAAACTTAAAGTTTTATGAGTTTTTGGAGGTTCTTCTTTGATTCAAGGGTTGTAAATTTGTAGTGGACTCTCATGTAAGCTTTATTCTATGCTTTGGTTCAATTTCTTGTTTGTAAGGCAAGTGGAAGAGGTGGAAGGCCTCCATCAAGCTTGAAGCATGGAGGAAGCGTGAGAAAGTTTGAGTGGAAGCTTGATTTCAGGATTCTTACTAAAAGGTCAGTACATCTCTGACTCCTATGTATTCTTGAAGATCATAAAGTGATTCTCTTACTTGATTTTATGGTTTTATGGGTGAACTTGCCTTGGGTAATCAAAATGACGATTTTGATAATAAATATGCTGTTAGATGACTCATATATACCCAAAATTAACCTAACAAATTGTAGAAACCATTTGGAATAGATTAAAGATGTTTAGAGACAATTCTAGGTTAAAAATCGAGCCCTGGAATGCGTTTATAGGCTTTGATATCGGTACACATGGTGCCCTTACTGGTACCCTTTGTTTGAGATGAAGAACAAGGATGATTTGTTATAGGAGTACCAGTACAGTCTTTAACATGTACTAGTATGCTATTCAAGTCGTATCGATATTGGTCGACCCGTATCAATACTCAAGGGCTGGTCTGAATTCTAATGAGAAAAACCGTATCAGTACAAAGAGGGTGTACCGATACCCGAGGTACCATACCGATGCTCGAACTTGAGTACCGGTATTGGGTGGCCTCTAAAAATTCTAGTAAAGAAATAAGGTACTGGTACGCATATGAGAGTATCGATACCCAAGGGTACCATACTGGTACTCAAGATCCAGTACCGGTATACGTTGGATAATTTGCCTAAAAATATTGATTTTGAGCTAGGGAGCTAAGAAAATTATAGTGGAAGGTCTAGCACATCGCTTATGACGCTCCATAACATAATTAATCTAATAAACAAGTTTCAAATCTTGTAAACGTTCATAATGATGATTTCTTCCCATAACATAGCATAGGCTTGGTGATAATAAACCGAGAGATGAACTGTGTTGGTTAGTGTCATGCTTTGAGGGCATTTGCTTGATAGCTTAGCTTGAAGCCACCTACCTCTTGGTGAGGTGTTTTAATGCTCGGGGAGCATATCTCATTTTTTATGATAGTTGCATAGGAATCTAGTTGTCATAGAGTTAATACTACAATACTTATATAAGGGGGTATGTACTTATGGCTATGTGAGCAAGTACATCCGACGTACTCAAAGGCTACATGATCTGGTACGGTTAGAAACCTACTCGCGGCTGTGGTGATCTGAGTATGGACAAGGGGATCTGTACTTCGGGCTATGTGAACAAGTAACATTCGACATACTCACGGGCTATGTGATTTGAGTGTAGTTGGTATATTTGTAGATATGGTGATTCGGATATGGTAATTAACCTGATGTTTATGTGAGCACAAGTAACTTAATGGCTATGTGAGCTCAAGTAATCTTGATGGCTTGGTGACCTCAGGTAAGAACTACTTGTGGCTAATGTGATCCAAGTACGTTCTGGATGTATCTGTGGCTATGGTGATCCGGATACGGTCCATTCAACCCAACGACTATGTGAGCAAAGGTAAAGTAGGACTTTGTTGGCCATTATGTAGGTGATGTATGAATTTATTTATTTATGTTGTATGAATGCTATAGAATGATATCTTGTGGGTGTATTAACCTTGACGGGCTAAGTGATCTCGAGTATTGAAAAGCATTGTGGAACATGTAAGACTTCTTGTAGAATTAACGATGTCATATCTATGCTCTCTAGACTATATTTATCTGCAATGCTTATTTTACGATAATTAAGAACTGTGGTAGAGTAGAAATGTACCACTGAGATTTGTAAGCTCATCGTTCGGAATTGTTGTTCCCATTCGCAGGTTAGTAGGTTGACCGTGATCAAGAAGCACACCGTGGAGGGATTTCCCAGCACCATATCGCTTCAGAGTACAATACTTAGTATTTAGTTAGGGATTATGTATTCATAGGACCTTACAAATGTTGAGTCTGTAAAATGAATTTGAATTATTATTTTGATATACGGTGTTTTAAACTCGAAGTTCCTATTTTGTAAACTGGTTTATAGTGTTATTTAAGTACATGAAATTATGAATGTTTTAATGTTTTAAATGTTGGATAAATCTATTATTTAAGATGAAAATTTGTTGGGTCAGATTTTGAGAGACCCAAATGTAGTGCTTCGAATCTGGATCGAGATCGGGGGTTTACAAAGCAACTTGGAGGGAAGAACTCACTACCATTGATGATTTAAACCAAAACATATTGATTTCGACTATTTTTTCAATCTCAATTACCGAACTGAGCCATATCTTGTGATCCTCTATGATCTTAAATGATAAACATTATGGTGAAGTTGTAAGATGAAAGGAATCAAGAACTAACATGTAATCATTACATGTTTGACAAAGGAAGTAGAATATGCAAATCAGAGTGATCATGAACCAAGCTTGAAACTTTCCTACTTAATTTTTCCTATGAAGCGAATTAAAAGGTCAATGATCGTAATAAAAGTGAATTAAAAGTTCAATTTTTTAAAGTTAATGTGTCACACCAGCTTCTTTTAACGACAAATGATGATGATGACCATAATAAAAACGAATTAAAAGTTCAATGCATGCGTTAAAAGTTTTAAAAGTTTGATGACCATATTACAAGCACGCTAAAAGTTTAGGTACCACCAGTGAAATTTACCCTTATTCTATTGATTCCCCCCTCTCTCTCCCATTAAAGACAAACAAACAATTCATAGTAGTGGTGATAGGAGATATGTTTTTCATTAAAAGATCTATCTCAACTACAAATTCCGTTTTCAATCCCATCTCTCTCTAGCATCTATATGGAGTAAAATATAGAGGGAAATTCATCAATCTGATTTTGAATAATCAGTCCTTTTAATTTGACTTTCTTTTCCATTTCCATTCTTCTTCACTTGTTTTCTTCTCAATCATCTCTGCAAAAAGAAAACCCATTTTGTTTTACCTTTTCTTTCTCTATGCAATCCGATTCTTCTTTTTCATTTGATTACTCTAATCCCTCGTCCGGGTATCGTCAGTTTTATCTTTTTTCCATGTAAACTATCAAGTTTTTTTTTAAATAATTCTGCTAAATGATGAATAAAATCATGTTTGTTTATTAGGTCTTTCCTGCAAGAGAAGTCTCGTAGGAATACTCTGTTTTTTTTTTGCTTTGTTCCATCATCAACATTTCTTTATTTCACTCCCCCAATTTTTTATGATATGATCTCCAGCAAAACCTCACAGATTCCACTCATTTGACCAGGGATGTCCAGTTAGTCCTATTTATCAAATCACATTCCAAAACTCCCATATTTTTCTTTATTGTTTTGTTTTCCCCTGCTTTTTTTGATGTTATGGGTTGTGCTAGTTCCAAGCAAAAACGATGCCGCCATTGCCGGCCTCCTTATTCACCCGTTCCAAGAAGCTATTCAATGCACGTCCATCATCCAGCTCAGCACCAAGGCGACAGCTACCATTTCGTAGCGTTAACATCCACAACATTAGGCACTCTCAAGCTAGAAGACAGCCACCACAACAATTGCGGCAAAATCAATGGGGATTTGAAGCAGGTTGAAGAAGAGAGTAAAGGGTTGGGTATGGAAGTGATTGAAGCCAAAATGATTGAAGATAAGATCCCAAAACGCCTACTCGGGCCCCTCCCGGAGAGCCCGAAACAATCAATATATGCGAAATGATGGCAGGAGTGGAGGACATTAGTCCCCTTGGATCTTCAAGTCATTTCAGGAGTTTCTCTTTTGATGTTCCAAAGTCTACATGGCTTCAAACTGAAGACACCGGTGGTTTGGGGATTACGGAGATTATTTCTAGTTTTCGGAAATCGCTTGAACAAATCCCCCAAGATAAGCATGAAGAGGGCGAAAAAGAGCAAGATTTGGTGAAGAAAGTTTGGGAATGCAAGATTAAAAGGGACAAGGTTGTTGTTTATTTTACAAGTTTAAGAGGTGTTCGAAAGACGTACGAGGATTGTTGTGATGTTAGAGTGATACTCAGAAGCTTGGGAGTTGGTATTGATGAACGAGATGTTTCAATGCATTCGGAGTTCATTGGAGAAGGGTTTAACGGTGGACTACCAAGAGTATTTGTGGGGGGAAAGTACGTTGGTGGAGCTGAGGAAATAAGGCGAATGCATGAAGAAGGTGAGCTAGAGAAGGCAGTTCAAGGCTGTGAAACGGTGGACGGTGGAGCTTGTGAAGCTTGTGGGGATATCAGATTTGTGCCATGTCAGACTTGCTCAGGGAGTTGTAAGGTGTACTATGAAGATGATGATGAAATCAAAGAACAAGAAGATGATTGTGGATTCCGAAGATGTCCGGATCGTAATGAAAATGGGCTCATTCGATGTCCAATTTGCTGCTACTGAATTACTACAATTTTACTTCCCTATAAATGGGGGATTATACTTTTTATAGCCCTTTCTTCTATGAATATTACAATTTTACTTTTTATCACCACATGAATATGATGATGGCTACTGTACTTTTATATATCCCTTTGTCGCTACTTATAATATTTTGACCTAGTTACATTGTGGAATACGTTTTTCTTTTGTAATTGTAGCTCCTTGAAAAGGTGTATACATAAAATAGACAAACTGTTTTAACTCGAGTCAGTCATATAGATGATTGAGAGGCCAACTTGTCTTTACAAATATAACCTATAGCATCTCATTAAGTATAAAAATTATCATGTAAACAAATCTGATGGAGCGAGGATGCTTGTATCACTTGTTGAACAGTGCAAACTCCCTCGGTAATATCACCAAAATAGAACAGATTCATTCATCAAAAAACTCACTTCCCATAGCTACCTGAATCAATCGAAATGGAGTTTGATAAAGTATGGATCACAAGAACAAGTGGTTTTTAATCATAAAGCAACAGACTTACTTAACTTCAAATCCAAGAAAAGCAGCAATAGTAAATGCAAAACATATATCACGATCCACTACAACATAGTTCAGGAAACAATACTCAAAACCATGTCTATAACAACAGGGGGATATTGTAAGTTCCAAACAAACGGGCTTTTAAAGGGTTCCTAGTGGTGATAGATAGTAGCCTAAAGTTTACTCATCGTCTTCTTCATCACCATCCCCACCAGCAGCTTTCTTCGCAGCTGCTCTCTGGTTCTTTCTCTTCACTCTTCCGGGTCGGCCACCTCCAAACGGACTTGTGAGAGAGAAATCAATATGCTTTTGTGAATCAACCCTCACCATGAAGGATGGGATGTTAACAACTTGCCTCCCAACCCTATCAAGTACATAGCAAATATCAGCAGCTTACAACATTCAGAGCATTTATAACATCTTGCTCAAGCTTCACCTATGAAAGTAAAACTCAACCGGAACTCAGGCCAAGCTTCAATCCTCAAATTTCAACTCAACTCAAGCTTCTTAAAGCTTGAGTTTGGCTCAGTTACACAACTAGGCTTAACAAATACCAAACCACTCAACAAAAGTCATAAATAGGAATTTGCAAATAAGGCACTATATCATGATAACTTGCAAATCAGAAACCACATCAGCATACCAGAACCCAGATAAGAAATTTGGCAGAAAAATGGTTGCAGAGAAATAATGTGTTTCATGTTTATATCAAGAATACATACAGCTTCTCTAAACCAGAGCCTTGTTTCAGACATTGAAGAAAACTCATAAGACTAGAAAAACTAACAGACATTTTCAAAACTAACAGTTATTACTTCAGGGAACATTACAACAGACACCAGGCAGACATGGTGGATCGACTTGAATTTAAATACTTTTAGAAATACAAGTGCAAGTTCATAAGATTAGAAAAGGCAAGTCTCTACCTGATATGCCTTTGTCTGATCAACACACGAGCATGGTGAATTGACTTGGCCATACCAGACTTGAACACGAGTGTTTGCAAGCGGCGCTCAAGGAAGTTCTCAACCGTCAAAGCCAAGACATAATCGAGCTTGTTCTGGCTCTCATCCAAAAGTCCATACCTGTTCATCCTACGAAGAAGTGCTTCACCTTCAAAAATACGACGAGGGTTCTTCTCATCAAGGGTGAGAAGGTCCCTAGCAGCATTACGGATACGACTCAAAGCGTACTGAACCCTCCACAACTCCCTCTTACATCGGAGCCCATACTCTCCTACAAGCCTCAACTCAGCATCCAAACGTTCCTTCTCATACGGACGTCGTGGCTTCTTAAATGTCTTCCCATCTACAGCCACACATCACTTAGGAAGTCAGGCACCAATATACTGACAAGTATTTTACAATTAGGATCCGAAGTTACCTTAAATTTAATCAACCAATTATATCCTGCCGTTTCCAATATTCAAACCCGACACAACAAAGATGGAATCTCTAATTGCAGAAATGTGTTCAAAATAAGTAAACCAACAACTAACAAAGAGATCAAAGGGTCTAAAAATCACTAAAATTAGATAAAATAAAAGTTCCAGCTTTAAGATCATTTCTAAAACTCTATAATATACTAAACAAAATATACCCAGCTTCAGTATTAACCAAAAGATAAGAATAAAATATCATAACATCTAAATACAGATACCCATTTATAAGAAAGCAAAAATAATTGAAATGGAAGAACAACAACTTCAATCCTACAATAACAAGTAAGTTGACACAATGAATCAAGTTTAAAAAAGTGAGCGAAAGGGAGAAGGGCGTTAACTTACAGTTGCGGTAGAAACTGACGTGAACCATGGTTGCGCCGGCTCCTCGACGCAGAAAGATGGAAGAAAAGGGAAGAAGCCGATGTAAGGACGAGAAAGGAGGCGAAACAAGATCATTATATATTAGGGTAACCTTAAACCCTAATGTTTTCAATTTTAAGGATTTTAATGGGCTGCCCAATTTGTATTACGGTGGGCCTTTGGACCTTCTAACTTTGGGCGGTTGGAAAGAATTTTTCCAGACTAAAATTTTATTTTAAAAATAAATAATAATAGTGTTTTCATTTTTTATAAAAAGGTTAATTTTAACATATAAAATACGAATTAAATCCTTAATTTTATTTCTACCAAATTTATTTTACATTTTTATTTAAATATATTTGTAAAAAAGTAAATACTTATATTTTTTCTAACGAAGATATTGCTCATATTATACACAATAAAATTCCTAAGATTGTGTAAGCACATGTAAAAAAATACTAACACTTTTTACAAAAAAAAAACGAAAATGAATATTTTGCTCGTATAGTACACAAAATTACCATATGTAAATATCTATTATTATTAAAATGATACTATCCTTCAAGAAAACAAAATAAAATGACAATACTATGAAAACAAAATTAACTTTTTTTTATCATTATTTCAGTTAAAACTAGTTAGCGCTATTTATCTTCAATTATATTAGTAATTTTTATGTTATTTTAAAAATATATAAAATAAATACTTTGTCTATTTAACAACACTTTTATCCCTTTTCGGTGCCCCTATTTATGCCACAACACTAAAAAATACTACAAATAAATTCAAGCTCTAACCCTAAATTTTAAATCCTAAACCCTACACCATATACCCTTAAAATATACCGTTCCCTAAATTCTCTAAACCCTAACCATAAACCCTAACTTAAAACCCTAAACTCTAAACTTAATTTTGAGTGTGAGAGCATAAACATGGACATCGAAAAAGGACAGAGGATTTCCATCACACTTTCTGAGAATAGTCTTAAACATTTAAGTTTTAAAACAAATAATTTTAAAATGAATAATTTAAATATGATAATGAAGTGTGTATCGACAATAAAGTACTTGGTGAGTCTTAATAATGAGATGGGTCAACAATTCCAGCCATTTTGTGGGCTTCGACAAGGTGACCCTTTTAGCTCGTATTTTTTTCTGATCTTTGCAGAAAGACTATCGACTCTCCTTAATATGGCCAATATGACAGGGGCTGTGAAAGGAGCACGTATTGGACAAGGAAGATTTGAAGTCGATCATTTGTTCTTCGCAAACGATAATATACTCTTTTGTGAAGCTTCTATGAGTGGGGCTGAGAATCTTCAAGTTGTCCTTACAGAGTATTTTAATGCATCGGGTCAACGGATAAATTACACCATATTTTATTTTGTAATAACATGGACGATGATTTAAAATATCATATTGGCCAAAAGTTGGGGGTGTGTATATCCTCAAATTCTGAGAAATATCTGAGATTACCAACAATGGTAGGCCGAAGGAAAAAAGAGGCTTTTAGTTATTTTTTAGATAGATTTAATAAGAAGATAAACAATTTGGGTGTTCGATTTTTGTCAATGGAAGGAAATAAAGTGTTTATATCAGCTGTTTTGCAGGTCATCCCAATATATGCTATGCAATGTTTTTTGTTGCCAACTACTTTATGTCGACAGTTAGAGCATATTATGGCTAAATTTTGGTGGAAAAAAGTGAATTTAGACAGAGAATCCATTGGTGCACGTGACAACGGCTAACATATTCAAAACAACATGGTCGATTGGGATTTAAAGACTTAAGTCAGTTCAATGTTGTGTTGCTTACTAAGCAAGCTTGGCGACTAATAGTAAATTCATATTGTTTTCTTGCAAAAGTGTTAAAAGCCAAGTAGTATCCTACAAATAATTTTTAAAAATCAAATTAAAGATCATACTTGTCATATATATGGAGAAGTATGTAGAGCATCTGAGGTTTAATAGAGCAAGGAACGGGCTGACGTATTGGATCAAGAGCTTAAGTTAATATTTAGAATGATCCTTGGCTTCCTGGTACTATAGATGAATGTGTAAAAGTGCAGTAAATTAGTACTCGTTATACAACATTATCAGATCATATTGATAGATCTTCTGGTACCTGAAAGTTAGAAGCTTTAGAAGAGATATTTGATGAAGATCATGTTAAGAGGATATCATGTATTCCTTTGGCAAGACTGAAATTGGATGATGGGTTGGTGTGGAGACCAGATAGTATTAGGGATTATTCAGTCAAGAGTGGATATCGTCTATTGCATGATGAAGATATTACAAATAGTCATGGTCCTGCAATGGTTTAATATGAGGTTATATGTGATTTTTACAGGAAAATTTGGGAAGTCAATCTACCATCAAAGATAAAGATACATATGTGGAGAGTTGCCCATTATTTTTTGCCCACTTTCCATAACTTACAGATTCGAAGGTTGAATCCCAACAATGTGTTTCGATTCTGTCAATGCCCAGATAAAATAGTGAAACATTTTATTCAGTGAATGCTCGTTTATTAAGCAGCTTCTTTCTAGATTAGGAATACTGCTTCCCAATCATTTAGCAAATGTCATGTGGATAAAATGGCTAGCTCTTTTCATCTTTAATCTGACTGAAGAAAAAAGAAACCCTGTTGTAGAACTAATGTTTTGATATAATAATTGAAAAATATTTTGGACTAATTTGAAAAACATTTAAAATATGTCTTTAAGTCCAACCAACTTAAAAACAAGTTTGAGGAATTTTAAAAGGTTTTTGGCAAAGTTTTTAATGCTTTAAAATAGCCAAACTTGACTTTTCAGCAAGCTCGTACCGATACGGTATACCCCGTATCAATACCCTTTTGCCCAATTTTTGAATCTACCAAAACCCGTACTGATACGGGTAAGACCGTATCAATACAGATAGGGATCGTTTCGATACGACCCTTAAGTGTACCGATCCCTGTTTTAACAACCACAACGTCTATTTTCCAATGGTCTTTTAAATGACATACCGTACCGATACGCACTTAAGCGTATCGATACGCTTAGGCTGGCAAGAGCCCAACGGCTAGCTTCTGAAGAAGAGTGTACCGATACGGGTCCTCATGTATCGATACAAAAGGCTCTAGAACTGCACTTAATATGGGAAATAAAGTCTCCAACGGCTCTAATTCAACCCCAACGGCTACAAACTAAAGAAGAAGTATAAAAGAGACCTCCAAGCATCAAGAGAAGGCTAATGCTTCAATTGTAATACAACATATGATCAAAATGTGTCTTAGTGCTTAATTGTCAATTCCTTGTATAGACAAACACTAGTGAGCCAAAATTGTCATATTTGCTCAAGTGTTTTAGGATTGGGTGGAAGCTTTATTGTGCAAACAAATTCCTATTAGAAGGATTTTAGTTTGCTTATTTTTATCTCTTTGTAAAGAGGGTTTGATCAAGGCTTTGGGTAGAAAGCTTGATCGGTTTGTAAGGGTTTCCTCCTAAGCCTAGAAAAGTGGACGAATCAATGGTGGATTGATTGGAAATCCTTAGTGGGAAGCTAAGGTAGCGGATGTAAACCTTGGTTAGAAGGTTGAACCACTACAAATCATCTTGTCTTCATTCTTTTTAGCTTCCACACCTCTATCACCCAAAATTCCACTTGGCGAGTAAGAACTGTGAAACAAATATTTTAATTTTGATATAACTAAAAACCTAAGGACTAAATTGAAAAAGTCAAAACGAATTTTAAGTCCTTATATTATCTCTATATAATTTTTAATATTATGCCTAAGTTAAAAACATACCTTTCAAATATTTTTTCCAAGTGTTTCAAACCAGAAACAGTGATTTTCAAGCACCCGTTTCGAAACGGCCCCGAGGCGTTTCGAAACATTTTCATCACTGTCGACCACCGTTCCGGAACGAGTATCGAAACACTTGTAAACGTTTCGAAACGGGATAAATCGTTTCGAAACTGTTCTTCATATTGGATTTAAAAAGGGCTAACGGTTTCAAATATTTGCTGAATTTTAAATATAAAAGGGGTGTTTCGAAACAGATCAAGGCCGTTCCAAAACGACCCTTGACAGTAGCATTTTCATTTCGAAACAGATTCATATCGTTTCGAAACAGGGCTTAAGATGAATTCAAAATTATGACCGTTATAAGTTTTTAACTGATTTTTTGAAAGTAGTTAAGGCGTTTCGGAACGGGCTAAGACCGTTCCGAAACGACCCTTGACAGTGGCAAAATCGTTCCGAAACGGCCCTAAGGCGTTTCGAAACGGGCTCTTAAATGCACCCCAACGGCTCTTTCTATTTTAGTCTGTTCCGAAACAGGTACCCCGTGTTCCGAAACGGGTTGGTGCAGACTGCATTTATGGTGGCAAGAGAGGGTTCCAACGGCTCCATTTATGTTCCCAACCACCCAAACGACTAGAAATTAATGAGAATGTATAAAAGAGACATCCAAAAGCATCAACAACAACTATTGATCCTAAAGCAAACATCCAAACATCAAATTCAAGCATTTGAGCAAAAATCTCACTTTGTGTTAAATCCCAATTTGTGTTCTTCATTCATACTTTGTAAAATTGGGTTGAGTGCTTGTATTGGGGCTATCATTTGTATTGAGAGATACCTAATTAGCCTACAAATTTCTTTGTTCTCTTGTGTGAGGGTTGGGTTGATTTTTGGGTAGAAAAATCAACCGAAATTGTAAAGGGTTGCCTCCTTGTCCTAGAAAAGGGGAAGATCAATTTAGTGAAATTGTTGCAAATCCTTAGTGAGACTAAGGTAGTGGATGTAGAGTTCATTTGGAACTTGAACCACTCTAAATCCCTTGTTCTTCAATTTTTATTTGCCAATTTCCACCACAATCCTTTAAATTTCCAATTCACCCCCCCTCTTGGTAATTATCGATCTTTCGATCCACTCAACAATTGGTATCAGAGCTTAACTCTTTGAGGATTAACAACCACAAGAGGAGATCCTTGGAAGAGTGTGATCATCAAAATATCAAGAGATGGCTTCAACCTCCGGTTCTGGCATGTACGAGTCACAATCGACCACAAAGCCTCCTTTCTTCAATGGTGACAACTATTCTTTTTGGAAGAATAAAATGAGGCTATTCATCAAGTCTAGTGACTATCTTGTGTGGGATGTCATTGAGGATGGGCCATACATTCCATTGAAGCAAGATGGTGAAGGCAAGATGGTGTTGAAGAAGAAAGCCGAAATGAGTGAAGAGGAGAGGAAAAAGATTCAAGTCAATGATAAAGCTCTCCACATGTTGTTTTGTACTTTTGGTCCGGACATCTACTCAAAGGTCTCATCCATTGAAAGTGCCAAAGAAGTGTGGGACACTCTTGAGACCACTTATGAAGGCACCAATGATGTCAAAGAAACTAAGATTGGACTTCTCAATCTTAGTTATGAAAACTTCAAGATGGAGCCCGATGAGACGGTGTCAAAGATGTTTGATCGATTCTCCACGATTTTCAATGGTCTAAAGGGCTATGGAGAGATCATACCGGAAGACAAGCTTGTCCGGAAGCTACTCTATTCACTTCCCAAATCTTGGGATGGGAAGAGAACCGCTATCATCGAAGCAAAGAACTTGAAGACATTAAAGCTTGATGAGCTTGTGGGTTCTCTCCTTACTCATGAGATCATGAAGCAAGGAAGGGAAGATGAGAAGAAGAAAGAAGAAAAAAGGGTAGAGAAGCTTGAGGTTGAGAAGAAGAAGAAGATGGGAATAGCTCTCAAGGCTAAAGCTTCACAACATGATGAGAGCTCATCTTGTGAGAAGGATGAACTTGAAGAATTGGCTATGATAGCCAAACGATTCTCACGTTTCATGAGGTCCAACCGGGGAAGAAAAATCCAAAGAAAGATGGACTTCAAGGGAAAGAACAAATAAGAAGGAAAGGATCCCATCATTTGCTATGAGTGCAAACAATCCGGCCACATCCGTTCGGAGTGCCCTCAACTCAAGAAGAAGGGCTTTGAGAAGAAGAAAAGACTCAAAGCCAAGCTTGCTACTTGGAGTGATGAGGAGTCATCGGAGGATGACGAACAAGAAGTGGCTAATCTTTGTCTCATGGCACTTGAGGAAGATTCCTCCTTGGTAACCTCTAACTCATCTACTTTAGATTTTTCATATGAAGAGTTAAATGATGCATATGTTGAGTTACAAGAGGTATATGATGAATTAGTTGAGAAGTTTAAGGAGTCGGTCATTAAAAACAAGAAAATCATTTTAGAACTAAATGAGAAAAATGACTCACTCACTCAAGCTAATTCTAAATTTGAGAAAAAGATTTTAGGATTAAAAGATGAACTTAAATTCTTTCAAGATGAAAATGTTGATCTTAATAATCTTTTATCTCAATGTAATAGTGAACACCAAAAGGTGTTGGGTGAGCTAAATGAGCTCAAAAAGTCTTTAAAAAAATGTTGGTAGTGTCAAGCATGAAGTAGGAGAATCCTCTAGAACATACCAACCTAAGAAAAAGACTAATTACTACAAACAAGGTAGCTACCCTAGACATAGTAGAGCTAAAAGAATTAGAAGTGTATGGGTTCCTAAGGAACTTGTAAAATCTAATAATATTATTGCTATGTCATCTTGGATTCCTAAGGGAACCAAGGTTTTGGGAGCTAACACTCATGGACCCAAAATGATTTGGGTACCAAAAACCAAGGTTTAATACCTTTGTTTGTAGGGGGAGCATTGCTACAAGGCCAAAGCACAAAGTCAAAACTCATGGTACCTTGATAGTGGATGCTCGAGGCACATGACCGGAGACAAGAGTCGATTCATGGATTTAAAGCCAAAAAGTGGAGGAGTAGTAACATTTGGTGACAACTCCAAAGGCCACATTAAAGGTATTGGCTCCATAGGTAATCACTCTACCATTCTTATTGAAAATGTCTTATATGTTGATGGTCTTAAACATAATTTATTGAGCATAAGTCAATTATGTGATAAAGGATTTAATGTTTTATTTGATAAAAATGGTTGCAAAATTGTAGACATTAAATCTAATAATATTATGCTCATAGGTCATCGCATAGGAAACATATACATGGTGCATTTAGATGACATACATACATCTCATGCATGTTTAGTTGCTCAAAATGAAAATGATGCATGGTTGTGGCATAGGAAGCTAGGACATGCTAGCATAAGTGTTTTAGAAAAACTAGTCTCTCTAAATCTAGTTAGAGGTTTGCCCAAAATAAAATTTTCAAATGATAAAATTTGTGATGCATGCTCAAAGGGTAAACAACATAAGTCTTCCTTTAAATCCATTAATGATGTTTCTACTAGTAGATGCTTACAATTAATTCACATGGATTTGTTTGGGCCAATTAGGACTATGAGCTTGGGTGGTAAATCTTATGCATTTGTGCTAGTTGATGATTTTTCTAGATTTACTTGGGTTCTCTTTTTAAGTACTAAAGATGAGGCTTTGGAAAAATTCATCACATTTTCAAAATTAACCCAAAATGATCTTGAACTTAGAATTTCACACATTAGAAGTGATCATGGAACCGAGTTTCAAAATTTAGGGTTTGAAGAATTTTTGAATGAAAATGGTATTAGCCATAATTTTTCGGCTCCTCGAACTCCTCAACAAAATGGGCTAGTTGAGAGGAAAAATAGAACTTTACAAGAAATGGCTAGAACTATGCTTTGTGAAAACAATTTACCTAAATATTTTTGGGCGGAAGCCACAAACACCGCTTATTATATTGTAAATCGAGTAATGATTAGGCCAATTTTAAAGAAAACACCTTATGAGATTTTAAAATCTAAAAAGCCTAACATTAGCTATTTTCACCCTTTTGGGTGTAAGTGTTTTGTTTTAAATAATGGAAAAGATAACTTAGGTAAATTTGATGCAAAAAGTGATGAAGCCATTTTTATAGGTTACTCTTTAACCTCTAAAGCCTATCGAGTATTTAACAAAAGAACTTTAGTAGTAGAAGAATCTATTCATGTTGTATTCGATGATAACCTCCTTCCTAGGAAGGATTCTTGTGATGATGATGATGTAGGAATCATAAATGCCTTTGATGGAGGTCAAACTTCAAAGGAGGATGAGATTCCAACAAAAGAAGAAGACACACAAGAACCACCTCTTGAAGCCTTAAAGGACTTGGCCATTGAGGAAAAGGAAGTGAGCTACCCAAGGGAGTTGAACTATGTCAAAGATGGTGAAATCTTGGGTGATCCATCCAAGGGGGTAACCACTCGTTCTTCTCTTATATTAATGAACCATGTTGCATTTATCTCATGCATAGAGCCTAAAAATATAAAAGAAGCTTTGAAAGATGATTTTTGGATTATGGCTATGCAAGAAGAGTTAAATCAATTTGAGAGAAGTAATGTATGGACATTAGTTGATAGACCTAGTAATCAATCTACAATAGGAACTAAATGGGTCTTTAGGAACAAACTAGATGAGAGTGGTAACATTGTGAGAAATAAAGCTAGACTTGTAGCACAAGGTTACACTCAAGAAGAGGGAATAGATTTTGATGAAACCTATGCACCCGTAGCTAGAATGGAAGCCATTAGGATGTTGCTTGCATATGCATGTTATCATAATTTCAAGCTTTTTCAAATGGATGTTAAAAGCGCATTTTTAAATGGTTTTATAAATGAAGAAGTGTATGTGGAACAACCACCGGGTTTTGAAGATTCAAAATTTCCAAATCATGTTTTCAAACTTACCAAAGCTCTTTATGGTTTAAAACAAGCTCCTAGAGCTTGGTATGAAAGGCTTTCAAATTTTTTGATTGAAAAAGGATTTGAAAAAGGTAAGGTGGACACTACACTTTTCATAAAAATGTATAAAAATGACATCTTAGTAGTTCAAATTTATGTTGATGATATTATTTTTGGTTCTACTAATGAATGTCATTGTCAAGAGTTTGCTAAGTTAATGCAAGGTGAATTTGAGATGAGCATGATGGGGGAGCTCTCATTCTTTTTGGGACTCCAAATCAAGCAAAAGAAGGATGACACCTTCATCAACCAAGCAAAATACATAAAGGATATGCTCAAGAAGTTTGGCTTGGAGAATGCAAAACCTCAAGCCACTTCTATGAGCTCATCTACAAAGCTTGACAAAGATGAAGGAGGTAAGTGTGTTGACTCTAAGCTTTATCGTTCTATGATTGGATCTTTGCTTTACCTTACCGCAAGTAGACCGGATATCTTGTTTAGTGTTTGCTTGTGTGCTAGGTTTCAAGCTAGTCCTAGAGAGTCTCACCTTATAGCCGTTAAGAGAATCTTTAGATACCTTAGAGACACTCCTTGTTTAGGCCTTTGGTATCCTAGAGACTCTACCTTCAACCTACATGCTTACTCGGATGCGGATTATGGGGGTTGTAAAATTGATAGGAAAAGTACTTCGGGAACTTGCCAATTCTTAGGTAGTATGCTCATATCTTGGTTCTCTAAGAAACAAAATAGTGTAGCCTTATCTACCACCGAAGCCGAGTACATATCCTTAGGGAGTTGTTGTGCTCAAGTCCTTTGGATGAAGCAACAACTCTTAGATTATGGAATTAAAGTTGGAACCATACCCCTAAAATGTGACAACACTAGTGCAATATGCTTAACTAAAAATCCCATCCAACACTCTAGAACCAAACATATAGAAATAAGGCATCATTTCATTAGAGATCATGTCCTTAAGGAAGATGTGGTTATAGAGTATGTAGACACCTTGAATCAATTAGCGGACATTTTTACAAAACCCTTAGATAAAGAGCGTTTTTGGTCCCTTAGGAGAGAGTTAGGTCTAGCTAGCCTATCTTGACCTTTTTGGACCTCTTTTGTGCTTAAATATGCTTGATTTTGTGAAATGCCATGTTAATGTATTTAAACTCCTAATTTCATCCATTCTTATAGTTAGGGGGAGTATGTTTATGCCTAAATATGTTTTGCCTGCTCATTCATGACATTTATGCATGTTAGGCCTCTTAAAATTTCATTTTTCTGCATTTTTAGAGCCTCATCTGCACTTCCAGGCCCAGGTGTATTGAAACGGGTGAACCAGTTTCGATACGGATACCTTAAATCCAGCTCTGAGAGAAGGGCGTTTCGGAACGCCTCCAAGGCATTCCGAAACGATTTTGAGTCTGCCAAGGGGTGTATCGGAACGTGTTCCAATACGGGTCAAAGGGGTTTCGATACAGTCAACACCGTATCGAAACGGTCAGCTTATGGTCTTAAATCGGTCAAAACCCTAGCCGCCCCGTTCTGAAACGGTCTTGACCGTTCTGAAACGGAATCGCGGACTGCTTTAAATTGGGGCTTTTAATGATAAAATTTACTTTCTATAAAACTCTAAAACCCTAAACCGCCTCCCTCTCTATAAATACCCTCTCAAACTCTTTGATTTTCACAAAATTGTGAGGGGTTTTTCTCTACAACTCAAGTCTAAGCAAGTTTCATCAATCTTGTGCAAGGATTTTTCTCAAAACATCCAAAATCCCAAACTAAGGTAATTTTTCTATTTTTATTTTTTTCTTTCAATTTATGTTCGAATCTTAGGTTAGAAAATTTTATTTTTGCATAAATTATATGTTTTTGTTGTGGGTTTTCAAAATCTTGTAAATTTTTTTTCAAATCTCAAATTTTTTTATTCGAATATAAAATTTTTCAATCATATTTTTTTAAACTGTTTTTTATTTTAATTTTGTTTTCAAAAACCTAAGTGGGATTTATTATTGGATTGATTTTAAATATCAATGCATACACTTAATTTTAAAACACTTGCTTAATTTTTTTAGATGGCGGATCAATCTAACAAGAAGCGCAAAGCCGTTCAATCCGGTGATTCGAGCCTTCGTCCAAATATTACGATGCTTTTTCAGAAATCTCTTAAAAGTCCGGAGGCACGTGCTCGTTTCTCTTATGTCAAGGACTTCGCGGTTCGTAAAGAACGTGTCATCAATCTTGAGTTCCTCAATTCCGAGCGATTCTTTTTTCGTTATCTCCATCGTTTGGATGAGTGGAATCTCATGGATTTCTTGAGCATTCCGGATGTTTGCTACAAAAACATGGTACTCCTCTTTTACTCTAATGCTCGTTTTCTTTATGATGAGACCAAAACCGAGATCATAGGAATTGAATCATCCTTATTAGGCAGAAAGTTTGTTGTTAATGTTGAACTTTTAGAGTCTGCTCTTAAGCTTAAGGATGAGGGTCTTGAGGATGAACGCCACTTTGGCTCTTTCACCGGTAAGGCACTTTATTTGGATGTGCACGATCGAATACTTCACTTGATGGTTTCTTGGTTTATTCGTCCTTCCGGAGGCAAATACTCTCATATCCGTCACACTGATCATTTTTGGCTAGAGTGTTTCCGTAAGGGTGAGCGCCCAAATGTGCCTAAGATAATTTTTGCCGTGATAGTCAATAATATCAAGCTTATTGACACGAATGAGTTGAAGTCTTTCACATATGGCATTGTCTTGAGCGCCCTATTTCATGATCTTGGCATTGATTGTACCTACGACTCTCCGATCCCTCGCAAGACCAAGATTGGTGAGTCATCCCTTCGAAAGTCCGGGTTCCAATATGTAAATGGTGTTTAGGAAAGAGTTGATAGAGAAGCGGATCCTGCTCCTGTTGCTCCTCCACCGCAAGTTCCAGTTGCAAACAATGAAGCCCTCACGGCTTTCCTTACCGAGCGGTTCAATGCTTTGGACACTCGGATGAATGCTTTGGACACTAGCATTGCTTCGGGCTTTGAAACAATGGGCAATCGTTTGAAGAGTGTCGAGGATCGCCTTCTTTCTCTTGAGACTTCTCATTCCAACTTGGACCTTTCCTTCTCCACTCTTTATGGGCAATGGACGAAGTTTCACCGTTCTCAAGCCAAGAGCGATGATGATACTTCGGATGATGAGGACGAGGCTTAGGATTTTTATCTCATATCATATCATATTATCTATGCATTTTAGGATTAAGGTTGCATCTTTATGTTTTCTCATGTTTTAGGAACCTATGCTATTTGGCTTTTTTTATTTGGGATTTTATGTTTGAACTTAATGTTTGAATTATGTTTTTGGATATTTTGATTATGAATTTATAATATGGTTGCTTATTATTGCTTATTGGTACTAATCATTTCTCTTCTCTATGAGCTTTTATTATTCTTTTTGATCTAACAAAAAGGGGGAGAATAAATTTAAGAGCCACACTTTAAACTAAAATTCGTTTTAAAATCTTAAAAGGTTTTTAAAGGTTTACAACTTGGATTTCAAATCAAAAATTTATTTTAACTTTAAAAACCTATCTTAAATTAAGGGGGAGTTAGAATATTTTCAAAACTTTCAAAATTCTCAAAAATTCTAACTTTGGTTTTGTTATATCAAAAAGGGGGAGATTGTGAAACAAATATTTTAATTTTGATATAACTAAAAACCTAAGGACTAAATTGAAAAAGTTAAAACGAATTTTAAGTCCTTATATTATCCCTATATAATTTTTAATATTATGCCTAAGTTAAAAACATACCTTTCAAATATTTTTTCCAAGTGTTTCAAACCAGAAACAGTGATATTCAAGCACCCGTTTCGAAACGGCCCAGAGGCGTTTCGAAACATTTTCATCACTGTCGACCACCGTTTCGGAATGAGTATCGAAACACTTGTAAACGTTTCGAAACGGGATAAATCGTTTCGAAACTGTTCTTCATATTGGATTTAAAAAGGGCTAACGGTTTCAAATATTTACTGAATTTTAAATATAAAAGGGGTGTTTCGAAACGGATCAAGGCCGTTCCGAAACGACCCTTGACAGTAGCATTTTTGTTTTGAAACAGATTCATATCGTTTCAAAACAGGGCTTAAGATGAATTCAAAATTATGACCGTTATAAGTTTTTAACTGATTTTTTGAAAGTAGTTAAGGCGTTTCGAAACGGGCTAAGACCGTTCCGAAACGACCCTTGACAGTGGCAAAATCGTTCCAAAACGGCCCTAAGGCGTTTCGAAACGGGCTCTTAAATGCACCCCAACGGCTCTTTCTATTTTAGTCCGTTTCGAAACAGGTACCCCGTGTTCCGAAACGGGTTGGTGCAGACTGCATTTATGGTGGCAAGAGAGGGTTCCAACGGCTCCATTTATGTTCCCAACCACCCAAACGGCTAGAAATCAATGAGAAGGTATAAAAGAGACATCCAAAAGCATCAGCAACAACTATTGATCCTAAAGCAAACATCCAAACATCAAATTCAAGCATTTGAGCAAAAATCCCACTTTGTGTTAAATCCCAATTTGTTTTCTTCATTCATACTTTGTAAAATTGGGTTGAGTGCTTGTATTGGGGCTATCATTTGTATTCAGAGATACCTAATTAGCCTACAAATATCTTTGTTCTCTTGTGTGAGGGTTGGGTTGATTTTTGGGTAGAAAAATCAATCGAAATTGTAAAGGGTTGCCTCCTTGTCCTAGAAAAGGGGAAGATCAATTTAGTGAAATTGTTGCAAATCCTTAGTGAGACTAAGGTAGTGGATGTAGAGTTCATTTGGAACTTGAACCACTCTAAATCCCTTGTTCTTCAATTTTTATTTGCCAATTTCCACCACAATCCTTTGAATTTCCAATTCACCCCCCTCTTGGTAATTATCGATCTTTCGATCCACTCAACAAGAACGGTTGAAGGAATCGAGCACCACAAAACCTAACAATTGGTATCAGAGCTTGGCTCACTTGAAAAAGATTAACATCCTATTAAGAAGATTCGGCAAGCTCAATCAACTTTTCAAACAACTGGCTCAATGGCAAAATCCATCGACAAACCGCCCTTCTTCGACGGGACCGATTATGCTCATTGGAAGACGAGGATGATGTTTTTGTCAAATCCAAATACTACAAGCTTTGGGATATCATAGAAGATGGCCCGTTCGTACCACAAAGAAGCAAGGCAGAGTGGAGTGCCGACGACCGCAAGAAAATTGAACTAAATTGCAAGGCTTTGCACTTCATCTTTTGTGCACTTAGCCTCAACATCTACGAGAATATGTCTTCTTGCGAGAGTGCCAAGGAAGTTTGGGACAAGCTCGAAGTTGCATACGAGGGGAAAAACGAACTAAAGGAGACCAAGATCAGGCTCCTCAACCTAGAGTATGAAAACTTTAAGATGGACCCGGAAGAGAACATTGAGAAGATGTTCGATAGGTTCTCCACCATTACCAATGGACTCAAAGGTTTTTGAGAAGCCATCCCGGAAGAAAAGCTTGTCCGAAAGCTCATCTACTCCCTTCCCGAGTCATGTGACTAAAAAAGAATCGACATCATCGATGCCAAGAATCTCAAGACTTTGAAGCTTGATGAGCTCATGGGGTCACTTCTCACTCCCCAAATCATGAAGAAAAACAAAGAAGATGAGAATAAGAGGGGAAAAAATTAGAGCTATGGGGGAGAAGAAGCTCAAAGAGCTTGGCATCAACACAAATGCCATTGCTCTCAAATCCTCCACATGTCATCACGTAGATTCAAGTGAGGAGGAAGATGAAGAAGAAGAGATAGTTCATCTCTTCACGAAGTGTGCCCCTTACATGAAGAAAGCCTTGAAAGAGCTTGAACGAGAATCCATGAAGAAGAAGAGGGCAAGCACTTCAAGCCATAAGAAGAAGGCATATGTGGCTACTTGGAGTGATGAAGACTCCACCGACGATGAACAAGTCAATTTTTGCGTTATGGTCATCGAAGAAGATTCAAGGGTAACTTCTAATTCATATACTTCATGTTCATACTCTTATGATGAATTACAAGATGCCTATGACGATTTGGTTTTAAAGTTTAAAAATCACATTTTGAAAAAACAAGAAAGTGATTTCAAAGTTGAAGGTTCAAAATGATTTGATTTTTAAAACCAAACTTGAACTTGAAGCAAAACTCAATGAGTTTGAACAAAAATGTTTTGATTTACAAAATTTGCTTCACAAAGTTCAAGAAGAAAAAAATTTGATTTCCAAAGAGCTTGAAAAGAAAAATAATGTTAGAAAATCAAAATTTTATGTAAGACAATCTAGTGCCCTTATATTTGTAAATGGTAATTGTTTTAAAAAGTATTTGGATCCCAAAAGGACTAAGTACTTCAACTAAAAAGGATGAAATTGAAAAATGGATTCCTAAGGGGACTAAATTTTGTGCTATTAACGTCTATGGATCCAAAGCAATTTGGATACCAAAAATTACTTGATTGTCTTATGATAGGTGTGATGGAGAGTGATCAACAAGTCAAATATTGAGGGGGAGCTTCATACACACAAGGAAGAACACTTGAAGAATGAAGGCTTCACATCCTCCCTTGGGTTCAAGTGTGGTAAAATCTAGTTGTTCTTGTTTCTATTTGCTTTATTTTATTTATTTCAACTAGATTATCATATGTTGTGACTAACATCTTTTGATGATGCTTTGAGTAAGGGGAAGCCATTTTAAAACAAAAATTCTTAATTTTGTCATTTTTAAACCTCTATTGTTATTTTGAGCTTAAAAGTATTTAAATTCTTTTTGATATAACAAAAAGGGGGAGAAAAGGTTTGAAAAATTGGATTTTGAAATGAATAAGTGGGAGCTTTAATTGATTTTAAATATTAATTATCTTATTCAAAGTTTATTTCACAAAGGGGGAGAAATCCCAAACAAATTTTCAAGTTGGATTTATTATATCAAAAAGGGGGAGATTGTAGAACTAATGCTTTGATCTAATAATTGAAAAATGTTTTGGACTAATTTGAAAAGAATTTAAAACATGTATTTAAGTCCAAAAAACTTGAAAACAAGTTTGAGGCATTTTAAAAGGTTTTTGGCAAAGTTTTAAATGCTTTAAAATAGCCAAAGTTGACTTTTCAGCAAGCCCGTATCGATACGGTATACCCCGTATCAATACCCTTTTGCCCAAGTTTTGAATCTGCCAAAACTCGTACCGATACGGGTAAGATCGTATCGATACGGACAGGAATCGTTTCGATACGGCCCTTAAGCGTACCGATCCCTATTTTAACAACCCTAACGGCTATTTCCTAACGGTCTTTTAAATGACATATTGTACTGATACTCCCTCAAGCGTATCGATACGCTTAGGCTGGCAAAAGCCCAACGGCTAGTTTCTGAAGAAGAGCGTACTGATACGGGTCCTCGTGTATCGATACAGAAGGCTCTAGAACTGCATTTAATATGAGAAATAAAGTCTCCAACGGCTAGTAATGGCTACAAAATCAAGAAGGAGTATAAAAGAGACCTCCAAGCATCAAGAGAAGGCTAATGCTTCAATTGTAATACAACATATGATCAAAATCTGTCTTAGTGCTTAATTGTCAATTCCTTGTATAGACAAACACTAGTGAGCCAAAATTGTCATATTTGCTCAAGTGTTTTAGGATTGGGTGAGAGCTTTATTGTGCAAACAAATACCTATTAGAGGGATTTGAGTTTGCTTATTTTTATCTCTTTGTAAAGAGGGTTTGATCAAGGCTTTGGGTAGAAAGCTTGATCGGTTTGTTAGGGTTTCCTCCTAAGCTTAGAAAAGGGGACGAATCAATGGTGGATTGATTGGAAATCCTTAGTGGGAAGCTAAGGTAGTGGATGTAGACCTTGGTTAGAAGGTTGAACCACTACAAATCATCTTGTCTTCATTCTTTTTGGCTTCCATACCTCTATCACCCAAAATTCCACTTCTCCATCACTTGGCGAGCAAGAACAGTTGAAGGAATCGAGCACCACAAAACCCAACACTTGTGATGGTTGCTCTTTGGGCTACATGGTACAGTGGAAATAGAATCGTGCATAAGGGGATTAATCAATCGGTACATACAACACAATCTTTCATACTAGCTTTTATGAGGGAGAATGAAGCTATTCATATGGTTACTCATCCACATTGTACATGAAGAGAAAAACATTGGGAGGCTCCAAATGATGAGTTGATTATGCTCAATTTCGATGCAGCCTTTAACCGATGTGAGAGAAATATTGTATCTGGAGTCATTGGGCGTAATAGTGTTGGATTAATTATGACTGCGTGTACAATCTTTCATCCTCATACAACTGACCCTTTTGTAGCTAAAGCAATGGCGTGTCTTCAAGAGATCTTGTCTGTGAAAGATCTGGGATTTTGAAGAGTGGTGATAGAGGGTGATTCCCTAACTATCATTAAGAAGATGAATAGCCCTACACATGATAAATCAGTTCTAAATCCAATTATGCAAGATGTCAAAGCCCTAATTAGAAATTTTGATTCAATTTAATTTCATTTTACTTATTGGGAGGCTAATAGGGTGGCACGCATGTTGGCAAAAGAAAGTCGATCTTCGACTTACCCAAGCTATTGGATTGAAGAAGCTCCATTGGCAGTGATGTCTTTAACAGAATCCGAGCGACGACAATTGGGTCTAATTGACTGAGTCTGTGTGGGTTCGTTAACCCAAGCTGACATTGGTGTTTTGGTTGTTCTTCTCAGGTTGGTGCTATTTTTTCGGTTATCTCCTTCAATCTGCATTTTAATGCATGCCATGAGCTATTGAGAATGTTGATTTTCTTCTAGAATGTTTGGGGGGTTTCCTTTTACCCTGATGAAGAATAATGTTTGTTTTAGGCTTGTTCTTTTGATTTGTTTATGTCTGTGTTTGGAAAGACTGTTTAGTGTCTTGCTCGTTTTTCGAGCTTTGTTTTGTACTATTCCTCATTTATGTTAATGAAAAGCCAGCCTTTTTAACAACAAAAAACTTAAATTGACCTTAAAATTTGCCTAACTCAAAGTTAATCACCAACTATAGCGACATTATTTATCTTTAAAAAGACTAAATTTTAGAGTTTAAAGGTTATAGTTTCGGTTTAGTGATTTAGAATTGATTGGTTGTGGTTAGAGTTTAGGGATTTGAGTTATTATTTAAGGTTTATAGGTTAAAAACAAAATTCTTAACCATGTTACACTAAACTCTAAGCCCTAACCTCTAAACCTTAAATTTTAACCATAAACCCTAAAATATAACCACAACACCTAAATTCTAAACCTCTAAACTTAATCTCTTAATATTTAAACCCTAAAATTTAATCATAAACCCTAAAACAAAATATTTTGTGAAAACTTTTTATTTCCATCGTTTGTGCATTAAATATAAACCACACTATTCAACCCCATACACGCCAACGTATTTTGAAATTTGATTTTATATACCTTTTTAATGGTAATTAAATTTGAGCGATTTTCTTTTTATTTTATTTGAACATATTGAAATTAATTTTCTAAACAACCATCGACTTGGGAATTAATGAGATTTTCATGCTATTGTCACGGACCAAATTTCTGGGACCGAGTCATTGGCGCAAACATCGAGCAGCAAGGTTGTGCGCGGAGCATCGGGCTCACCAAGACCATCAGACTTGGCCTGGCACTTGGAGAAAGCTAGCAAGCCCGCAAGCCCACCAGACTTAGTAAATTCCTTAGAGGATTTACCGGGGTAACTTGGATGGTAAAATGCGATAAGCCATTGTGATTATCACTTAATATTATTTGTAATTATCGTATAGATTATGTTTGTGATAATTAGAGATTTAAACTAAGAGATAAGATAGATCTCGATTGTCGATGTAATTCAAACTGTACCATTGGATCTAGGGGAGTTCAACTATAAATAGAGCCTCCCCAGCTCAGTTGTAATCACCTCATTATTCATTCATTCTCTAAGTAATACAAAGAAGCATTTACTCTAACTCTCTGAGTTGTTCTTCATTGTTCTTTGATATTCTTAAGCGTTCTTCATCTATTCTTGTTGCCATCACTTTCAGAGTTCATTTGATTAGCTTCCGCATAGAACGATCTTTCGTTCGAGGGCTTTGGAAGTGTTTGATCTTCTAAAGCGAGAATCTAATTTAACTTAGGCGTTTGTCAGGAGAGCTTCGTCTAAGGTTGCGTGGTTTTGTTAGCAGAAGTCTAGCCCCGTGACAAGTGGATTTAGGCTTACTTAGTCGCACAAGGTTCCACGAGTCAACTAAGGCCGCACGTCCCAGGTAGCGAAAGTCTACGGGCGTGACAAGTGGTATCAGAGCGAGTCGAGGGGACTTGCGTTCGAGCCAGCTTGCAGTTGCAGACAGGTGTGGTAAGAATTTGCCGCTAGAGTTAGTCGAAGTGATCAGAGATCAGGCTAGTTCGTGGCAAAGAAGGGAACGAGATGGCACCGAAGAATAAATTGGCAACAACGGGCCAAGTAGAAGAAGCTATCGAGGAATCTAAGGAGGAAATCAGAGATGAGATTGAGATCCTTCTTACTGAGTTGTACGACAAGCTTAATGACCGTGACAACTCCCTTGAGACCGAGATACACTCGGTAAAGGACAAACAGTGGAGAGCCTTTTCATTGTTAGATGATAGGGTCGATAGACTTGTGGGATCCGAAAGGGAGTGCAAGAAGTTCCTAAGTGATGTGAAGTCACATTCTGAAGAATGGAGATCTATTGAGCGTGAGTTCTAGGACACGACGCGACATATCCTCGATGAGTTGACGATAGTTCAGAAGAGTTATGTTCATAGAGTCGAGATGGAGGCTTTGCGAAAGGAGATGAATGAGCTCAGGAGTGAGCTGCTCAGTTGCAAGACCGCATTGAGTGAATGGGGTGTGCTCAAGACCTTCTTAGAGGAGCTTAGACTGGGGGCGAAGCTTGCATTAGAGCAAGGTGATGCCAAGAGGCTTGTAGAGGCAGTCAGCGTTACCAAACCTTCGACCGAGCCTACAGGAAGCAAGAAAGCTCGTGTTGAATCAACCAAGCTCGATTCGAAAGACAAAGGGAATGGTGAGTCTAAGCATGTGCCGAAGAAGAAGGGAGCAAGAAGTTGAAGTGCTACTTCTGTGATGGTTCCCATTTGATAATGGGATGTCCCAAGAAGAACCGCCTTGCTGCCATGGTGAGGACAACAGACGAGTCAAGGGGAGAAGTAGTGAGACTTGGGGCGATCAGGTATGCCAGTGCCGCCAAGCCGAGTGAGAGTCATGGTTCGATTACAAGTGCCAAAGTAGTCAAGCCAAGACCGAGACCCGGTGCGACAGCGAATGAGGAAACTGTCACGCCGAGGGAGGAGAAGCAATTGGAGTGCTACCGATGTAAGTGGTCTTACAAGGGGCGAGATTGCCCGTTGAGTTCTGCCAAGGTGTATCTTGACCGATGGCATAATGAGTTAGACATGTCTGAGAAGGCTACGAATGAATCCGCCGAGCATGTTCGTGGGAAGAACATGGCTTCAAAGACCATCATGAGTAGAAGGTCGAAGGGTAAGATTTCCGAGGGTGTTATTGGGGAAAAGAACATTGCTTTAGAGGTACCGACTAGAAAAGGGCCGAAGGAAGAACAAGCCGAGGGTGTTCGTGTGAAGAACACTTCTTTAGAGACCAAAGTTAGAAATGGGCCAAGTAAGGCAAACCGTTAAGGGACATTGGGATCATTGAGACACAACCTATGGGCAAGGTTGGAAATGAGCGAAGGACTTCAAGTAAGAAGCGCCAACACAAGAGGAAGCACCAGACTTCAAAGAAGAAGAGCCGATGCAAGAAGAAGCATGCACCAAACTCTTGTTTAAGAGGGCAGATGCAATCAGAGGCAACGAACTTCGTGGCAGAAGGGCCGATGCATGCAAAAAACTCCAATGAGGGAGGTTCGATGCAAAGGGGGCCAGACTTCGAGATGAAAGAAGGGTTGACCCATTTTAGAGTAAATGCAGGGACCGAGAGGAAGGTACATCGCAAACCGATTCTTAGTGTTTTTGATTTTGATTTACCGTCTTTGATGAGCGTAGGTCGAGTAAGACCTAGTCATCGGTGTGAGAGAACCAAAGATTGGAAGGGACCTTTCGGAGTTCTGGGAGCTCGAAAGGTGTTCAATGTTGTGACTTCCAAGTCTTTGCCGCTGGATCAAGGGGATCTGAGTCGAGGTAAATCAGAGTTTGTGGGAAAGAGTTCCTACGATGGTGATGTACCAAGTGGCGTCCTAGTACGTGATTGTCCAAGTCAGTTTGAACCGAGGCAAGCAGTTCGTATGGGAGAATTGCACGAAGTCGAGGCATCGACGAGTAATCAAGTTGACCTTGCCCAGGATCGTTCGAGTGTAGCGACGAGGGCGTCGCTAAGTTCAGTATTCCTGGGATCGAGTCATTGGCGCAAATATCGAGCAGCGAGGTTGTACGCGGAGCATCGGGCTCGCCAAGACCATCAGACTTGGCCTGGAACTTGGAGAAAGCTAGCAAGCCCGTAAGCCCACCAGACTTAGTAAATTCCTTGGAGGATTTACCGGGATAACTTGGATGGTAAAATGCGATAAGCCATTGTGATTATCACTTAATATTATTTGTAATTATCGTATAGATAATGTTTGTGATAATTAGAGATTTAAACTAAGAGATAGGATAGATCTCGACCGTCGATGTAATTCAAACTGTACCATTGGATCTAGAGGAGTTCAACTATAAATAGAGCCTCCCCAGCTCAGTTGTAATCACCTCATTATTCATTCATTCTCTGAGTAATACAAAGAAGCATTTACTCTAACTCTCTGAGTTGTTCTTCATTGTTCTTCGATATTCTTAAGCGTTCTTCGTCTATTCTTGTTGCCATCACTTTCAGAGTTCATTTGATTAGCTTCCGCATAGAACGATCTTTCGTTCGAGGGCTTTAGAAGTGTTTGATCTTCTAAAGCGAGAATCCAATTTAACTTAGGCATTTGTCAGGAGAGCTTCGCCTAAGGTCGCGTGGTTTTGTTAGCAGGAGTCTAGCCCCGTGACAAGTGAATTTAGGCTTACTTAGTCGCACAAGGTTCCGCGAGTCGACTAAGGCCGCACGTCCCGGGTAGCGAAAGTCTACAGACGTGACACTATCGCTTATCTCCGAGTTCACATCAATTTTCATACCCCTTTTCAAAATTGTTAATACGATGCATTTATTTTCACAAAAATATAATCCAAATAATTTAAAGCTTTGTGGTCCAATTTTAAGACTTTTACTCATTGCCTTTTGTGTAATATTTTCTATTTAAGTATTGTGTATGTCCCCAACGTTTCATTGAATAGTCACTTTGACCTTTATTTTCTTTTTTGGAGCAGTTTAATCTTTGACGTTTTATTTTGGGTCAAAATGGCCCATCTACGGGTGAAAACTATTAGTTAACTGACGGTAGATGGCTTGAAATGACGAGATAAATCTATATGGCAGTGCACGCTGACATGACAATATCATATAGACAAATGTGTTAGACTTGAAAAAACGTTACATCAATCAAAAAATAATTTTATAAAATTATATAAAATATAAAATAATTTTTTTGTTAACTTATCATTTTATCAAGTCATTTCAATCTGTTTATCGTTAGTTGACTGATAATTTCATCCGCAGAGGTGCCATTTTGACCCAAAATAAAATATTAGGGTTGAATTACTCCAAAAAAAAATAGAGCAAAAGTGACTATTCAAACAAACGTTGGAGATATTTTTGACTTTATGCCTTGTATTTTTCCTTTGCTTTCACTCTTGAAACACCGTGCTGGAATCTAAAACTTCAAAATCAAAATGACATTGACCAATTCATTAATCTAGTAATTACAATAAATTAATGCCCATATCTTGCTCCTTGGAAAAACAATTTGGGAATTTGGTGAATTTATAGGTTGATGCATTTTTTTATGATTTCATTAAAAAAATATTTTTACAACTATTGTATCTAATTGACTAACTATTTTGAATCGAACACTGCAAGTTTTGTTATGATAATGACCCTCGTAATTCATTTTACTCTATTTACAATACCATGATTCAAATCAATGATAACCAATAGAAAGATTTATAGTATGATTAAGTTCATGGTTTAAGAGTTTAATTAATTAATGACAAAAAATAAAAATCATCTGCCCCTAATCATGCCTCATACTATAAAACACTTAAAAATAAATTTTAAACCTCAACTTTAATTTCCAAATTATAAACCCTAAACTCTAAAAAATACACACTACCGATAGTTTCTTAAATTATAACTACAACCCCTAACTTTAAACTCTAAACCCACTTTTTTAAAGTAGAGTACCAAAAGAGACATAATTTAAGACAGACGATTTTTATTCATAAAAAATATAATTAATTGAATACAAGTACTCTAAAAGTATATTAATGGCAGAAATTAGTAGAAAAATATTAAAGAATTGCAAATGGATAGGTAGGGTGTTATTTTAGTTATCAACTCATTGACCCCTATTTTTGACTTTTCTACATGTATAACACCGCCCCTGTTTCATCCTTTTTTGGTCAGATCTTGGTGTAATCAAAATCCAGCATGGGTGTGACTATGAAGCGAGCGGCCCTCATCGTTGCTGGCCTCGGCGTCTTATCTTTCATCTTCGGGGTCATTGCCGAGAACAAAAAGCCTACCGCCGGAACCCTTATTCCCTTATTCTCGGCTACCTATCAGTTTCATTCCTCATCCTATCTTCTTTCGCAGGATATTTGTCTCTGTTCTACCCTTACAAGGGAAAATCTGTTCCACAATCTGTTCTGTTCCGAAGCACTACTTTCTTCGTCTTCTTCAACATTGCCTTGTAAGCACCTCTCTCTCTCTGTGTATGTAGATTCAATGGTTTCCTTAATCCTGTGTAAAAGGCGACATGGAATTCTGATGAGACGTGGGTTAACTTCTGCATCATGATTGTTTCGCTGACTCATATGATCCTTCCTTGACTCTCAACCAACAATTCTCGAATCATATTATCCTACTAAAACTCACTCCAGTATAATTTTAGGTACCCTTGTTATCAAGATATAAAATTGTGATGTGCTTATGGGCAGATTTACAGGTGGGTTAGCAGCCGTTTTGCTCTTGTGGCCGACGATCACAGAGCATCTTCACTTGACTCGCAATGTTCATCACAATTTGGCCACACAATGCCCGACTGCTAAGACTGGACTCCTCGGCGGTGGTGCGTTTGTGTCCCTGGATTCAGCCCTCTTCTGGTTAGTTGCCCTTATGTTGGCTGATAATGCCCGACAGGATCACTTTGATGAAGTTGAAAATGGCAGTAAAGCTCAGGCTGAGTAAATACCATGTCAAAGGGGGCCCCTAAATATATATCCCCAGCTGTCTACCTTTATCTTTATCTCTATGGTTCACACTTAGTTTCCATTTCACTGGTGTTTGTTCAGCAAAGATGTGGATCCCCAAAAGTAAAATTAGATATATAAATTGATTACCACCTTTTACTTCTGATTCTCGATTACTACACAGTATGGTGGTTTTTAATTGTATTTGCAACGTTTAGCATTAATGCAATTAAAACTACTACATTGCTTTTAAAGAATTGCTATACCTTGTATTGGAGTTGAACTCGATGAATAATCCTCATGGACTTCTCTCTGAAAAGTGTATACAGATTATATAGCTGCAAATACTTGTCTGACACGACTGTCTTAGATGTTGACCAACATCTTGACTACAACCCCCCTCGTATTAGGGTTAGGGGTGTAAACGAATAAATGTTCGGCGAAAAGTTTGCTTTTGTTCGTATATTTATTAAAGGAACAAACTTAAACAATATTTTATGTTTGTTTAATTAAATGAACGAACACAAACAAATGGTCAGTTCGTTCATTTACGTTTGTGAATGTTTTGTAATTTGTTTGTTTATATTCGTTTACATATGTATTTCTCACCCAGTAGCTCACTGTCCCTTTCATTTCACAATAGATTGAAAAAAAATCCTAAATTAGCTTTTCTCTGCCTTCCAAGTTCCAACCCACCCCAGCACGAACACCACGACAGAGGCAGATCCAGGAATTAAAATTTGGTAGTTCACCGACTAATATAATAATAAAAAATAATTTATATCAGTGTAATAATATATTGATAAGGGGTAATTTTGTTGGAAGCAATCATTATTTATAGCCAGAGATATATTGACATTAAAGAACCAAGCTATACCGTATAAATATGTTCGAGAGATTATAACCATTTTATTTTGGTGTAATTGTGTTTTAGAAAATAGAAAACTTACTCGAGTGAAATTAAGTATTGATAGATGCAATTGTTGTGCAAGCAGATATAAATTTTATATTTCAAAATCGATTTGGAGTTTTAGGATTTTTCAAAAAATTACGAAACTAAAATCGTCTTAGGTTTTAAAAAACTCAAATCGATTACTCCCTCCGTCCCACTAAACTGTCACACATTGGTCAAAATTTTTCAACTTTGACTATAATTTATTTTAAAATTTTAATTAATTAAAATTTATAAAATATATATTTAAAAACTACTTGATTTAAGATTTTTAAAATATTTTTTTATATTTTATCAATAATAAATTTTAAATTATAAGAAGTCAAACTTAAAAATATTCAATTTTGGTCACTGAACCATTATTTTTTACGAAATCGTCACTAACGTTACATTTTTCTAGTTTTGTTCACTCGTCCTTAAAAGACTAACAAGAAAAATAATATCTCAGTGAAAAAAACGAAAAAAAAATAATAGGTTGGTGACCAAAACAGGAAAAAACGTAATATTAGTAACCAAAATAAAAAAACAAAACATAATTTTATTGAGAATTTTATCAAAAATAATAGTTCAATGACTAAAATAAAAAGAATAATATGTTGATGACCGCATATGATAAAGGGGTACGTTGCTTCAGAAACAACGTTCCTTGTTCGTAAACGAATCTAGGATCGTAGCAAACATTTCTCTGCAATAAAACACAAGAATGGACATTTTTAGATAGTTAAAATAACAAAGAAAAAAAAAACAAAAAAGGACAGAATAAAGGTGTAGGAATTTCTGGACAGATTTGGACTCGAACAAGATGAAGGCTTCAACGGGCTTTCATGGCTGTTATGGAGACCAAAATATGGCAGAAACGTTGCTGGAAAATCAGCGAAAGTTTGGCAACGTTAAACTCGAAAGAACTCGAACAATCTGCTGAACGAACCCGAATCGAATCTGTCTAACGTCAAAGACAAAAAGCTCGAAAGAACCTGCACAATCTACTGAGCAAACCCGAATCGAATATGCTTCACGTCGGAGGACTTGGACCCACTAGATAGCGATCTAGGAACCCGAAGTATCAAGTAAAATTTGACACAACAAAACTCAGTTTGAAATGTCAAAAGATAGTTCTAAAAAGAACCGAACAAGAGAAACTCTCTCAAAAATTTTATTTCCAAAATATCTAACTAAATTACATTGTTTAAACACACACACATATATATATATATATAGGTACAAGGGCTGCCAAATTCGTTTAAGTTGTGTGGCTGATATTAAAAGGAGTTTAAAAATTGAATTTGAGTAAAAATAACTCCTTTTGGGCGGACTCAATTGGAGCCACAAGTTTAGGCGCCCAAAACACATGAAAATCACATTTAACATGTGATTTTTATGTTTGAAATTCAAACATAACCACTCGGGCTTATCCTTTCTTGCAAATGGCACATAATGAAGGAGAAAACGGGCTGATTCGGCTGCACATTCACACACATGTGTCAAGCTGCCACGTGGGTGCTGGAGATGACCGGATGCCACCTAGGCTGCCACATGTGCACAAGCACACTCCCCGATATGCAAGACGCTTTTCAACTACTTCTAGACTTGTCAGCTGAAGTTGAGCTAGTGGAGCTAAAGTTGAGCTGACTGGAAATGAGCTGAGCTGAAACGAACTAGCTGAAAGTGTGATGGGCTGAAAATGAGCTGGTTGCACTATTCTGAGCTGGATTTGAGCTGCATATGCTCACTTGAGCTGGAGTGGAGTTGCATATACTCACTTGAGCTAGTGTCCTCCTACGTACCTATGTCAAAAGGCAACAAACTTCCATCAAAGCATTGTAAACTTAATGGAAACAATAATACAAATCGTAAACAAGTGCACAATTATTTATTAACACACAAACAAATATAAACACACCATAAGTTATATCAAACTTATTCAAAACACACCAAACATACTATATACATAGTAAACACACTGATATAAATAATATAAGTATAAGAAATTGTACACATCAGTATGTAACAAATGAAAAAGCAAACTTCCCTGAAAGTTCGAAGTTGTATCGTTAGGTGGCATAATCGTGCTCACATCATCCCCCCTTCTTTAATGCGATTTGTCCCCAAATCGACCCTCATTACAAAAGGGAACAATTTCGACTTTCTCTTGGCAGGGAACTTCTTCAGTCGTCTTGCTCGGCACATATGCCATCCTCTCGAATCAAGTTCGTTTACAAAGAACACAAATGGAAATGCCTTCTTTCTTGTACCTTTCCGAATAATGCACAACATAAATTCAGACAATGCTCGTTGCACATTCGTAATCCTACAAACAATGACATATAAAGGCAACTCCAAAGAACAACAAGAATCTCGACGATCATCCAGAATCACAACACAAGGTTGTTCACAATCCAATGTATAACCAAAGAAATCAGCATATAAAAATGAAAAATCAGTAGTGCAATGGAAAGGAACGTCAAACCGTGGTAAAGAAGGTTGCTGAATTTTTGGAAAGAATTTAAATGCACTAGACATACCAACAGTAGCAAACTTGGGAACTTCACATGGCATCACTTTCTTATCCTGCAATTCAAAAGAAGAAGTAGAAGAAAATGTCGAATCAGATAATACTTGTGAATTTGCTTTCTTTTTTTCGCATTCATGCTTCTCTTTGTTGGCCTTTCAAGCTGCAATACTTGCTTTCAAACGAACTTCGTCTTCATATACTTCACTTGGAGTCATAGGTGCCAAAGTTACCTTTTTGCCCTCATGAGTAAAAGAGTATCGATTGGTGTAACAATCGTGCAAAACTCTCTTATCATACTGCCACGGTCTTCCTAACAACAAATGACAAGTATCCATAGAACAAACATCACAAGTTACCTCATCCTTGTATTTACCAATGAAAAATTGTATAACAACTTGTTCAGTAACTTCGATTTCAACACCACCATTCAACCATTGTAACTTGTACGGATTGGGATGTGTGGTCATCTTCAGTCCTAACTTGTCAACCATAATAGTACTAGCAACGTTAGCACAACTACCACTATCAATAATCACAATACATACCTTGTCGTTCACGTTGCATCTCATATGGAAGAGGTTGTTTCGTTGTGGTTCATCCTGTAATGGTTGATCATTCAGACTTCTCTTGTCAACAAGTGCTTCATCGGTAGCCAATGTCTGCACATTGTCATCATTTATCTCTTCATGGACAGAATGAGAACCACCCCCATCAAGTCTATCCATTCGAGAATGTATAGGCTTCAATGCATTAGAAATCACTCGTTGCATCATGCGCTCTAAGGCTTGCATCTGAAGATTCAGTGGTTGTTGTTCACCCGAATTATTAACAGAACCTGTCATGTTGAAAAACCAAAACAAAAACACACACAATATATATATATATATATATATATATATATATATATATATGTTAGTGAAATAAATAAAAAAATGGACCTCACTGCACACTCAACAAAAGTCTCACAGATCGCTCCAAGGAAAGATCGCTCAACAATTGCACTCAAACACTCGTGTTTCACTCGGGAGAATACTTGAATGGCTCTTTTTGTCTCCCCTTCTAATCTCACACGCTCAATTGCCTTTTCTACTCGATCTCTCGTAATCAGTTCTTTAAGGAACTAACTCGATCTTTCGGACTTGTTAACTGTGTCAAACTTACAAGATAATATAATAGGTAAACAAACAAATGGTTAAAGGATAAATAGGGACTGTTAGGTGAAATAAAAATAAAAAAAGGCTGAAAAAAATAATAATAAGAAGGCTGGAAATTGGTGATGAAACAAAAGAAATAAAGGCTGATAAAAAAAATGAAGGACAACGGTTAAGGAAACAAAGAAAAAAAAGGTGACACAAAAAGAAAGGAAATAAGACTAAAAATTAAAGAAAAGATGAAAATGATAATGACACGAAAAAAAGGAACCAAAAGATGAAAAATGAAGAGTTTAGAGAGCCTTACTGCGAAGACGTGCTTACAACCTTCCTATTACCTAACAAACAAGCATAGTTCACTTCGGTTGATTTACGAGCACATCAAAGTTACATAATAAACTCGTACAAATTTCATCATTTACAATAGAAACACAACAATAATAATACATATATATAAACACTTTCGAATCTAAAATGTTTTTTTATATTCGAATCTATTTTTTTATTTGAATCTGTTTTTTGTTCGAATCTATTTTTTTAATATGTTTTTTTCGAATCTGTTTTTTTTCGAATATGTTTTTTTGTTCGAATCTGTTTTTGTTTTTTTTCGAAATTCTGTTTTTTTATATTCGAATGCTGACTTTTTTTGTTTAATTCGAATGCATTTTTTTTCTTTTTTTTACTCGAATTTGCAGAAACTTACAACGAATCCAACAACCTAGGCTCTGATTACCACATAATAAAGGGGTACGTTGCTTCAGAAACAACGTTCCTTGTTCGTAAACGGATCTAGGATCGTAGCAAATATTTCTCTGCAATAAAACACAAGAATGAACATTTTTAGATAGTTAAAATAACAAAGAAAAAAAACAAACAAAAAAAGGACATAATAAAGGTGTAGGAATTTCTGGACAGATTTAGACTCGAACAAGATGAAGGCTTCAACGGGCTTTCATGGCTGTTACGAAGACCAAAATATGACAGAAACGTTGCTGGAAAATCAGAGAAAGTTTGGCAACGTTAAACTCGAAAGAACTCGAACAATCTGCTGAACGAACCCGAATCGAATCTGTCTAATGTCAAAGACGGAAAGCTCGAAAGAACCTGCACAATCTACTGAGCAAACCCGAATCGAATATGCTTCACGTCGGAGGACTTGGACCCACTAGATAGCGATCTAGGAACCCGAAGTATCAAGTAAAATTTGACACAACAAAACTTAGTTTGAAATGTCAAAAGATAGTTCTAAAAAGAACCGAACAAGAGAAACTCTCTCAAAAATTTTATTTCCAAAATATCTAACTAAATTACATTGTTTAAACACACACACACACACACACACATATATATATATATGTACAAGGGCTGCCAAATTCGTTTAAGTTGTGTGGCTGATATTAAAAGGAGTTTAAAAATTGAATTTGAGTGAAAATAACTCCTTTTGGGCGGACTCAATTGGCAGCCACAAGTTTAGGCGCCCAAAACACATGAAAATCACATTTAACATGTGATTTTTATGTTTGAAATTCAAACATAACCACTCGGGCTTATCCTTTCTTGCAAATGGCACATAATGAAGGAGAAAACGGACTGATTCGGCTACACATTCACACACATGTGTCAAGCTGCCACGTGGGTGCTGGAGATGACCAGATGCCACCTAGGCTGCCACATGTGCACTAGCACACTCCCCGATATGCAAGACGCTTTTCAGCTACTTCTGGACTTGTCAGCTGAAGTTGAGCTAGTGGAGCTAAAGTTGAGCTGACTGGAAATGAACTGAGCTGAAACGAACTAGCTGAAAGTGTGATGAGATGAAAATGAGCTGGTTGCACTCTCCTGAGCTGGATTTGAGCTGCATATGCTCACTTGAGCTGGAGTGGAGCTGCATATACTCACTTGAGCTAGTGTCCTCCTACGAACCTATGTCAAAAGGCAACAAACTTCCATCAAATCATTGTAAACTTAATGGAAACAATAATACAAATCGTAAGCAAGTGCACAATTATTTATTAACACACAAACAAATATAAACACACCATAAGTTATATCAAACTTATTCAAAACACACCAAACATACTATATACATAGTAAACACACTGATATAAATAATATAAGTATAAGAATTGTTACACATCAGTATGTAACAAATGAAAAAGCAAACTTCCCTGAAAGTTTGAAGTTGCATCGTTAGGTGGCATAATCGTGCTCACATCAGCATATGTAGTTTATCAAAAAAACATAATGGTAGGTCAAGGGACCTATCATGCACTATGGTAGGTCCGCCCCTGACCACCGGTTCATCAAATATCATCAACCAGGTAAGTCATTTTCGTTCTCCTTCTCTTCTTTCTATTGTCGCTCTCCTTCTTTTCTCTATAATGTCGCTCTCCTTTCTTCTCTCCTTGTTCTGCTTATTTCAAATATTTTACTATTTTTATCGAATATATTTTATTTTTTTGATCGAATCATTCTTCTCTCCTTCTCCTTCTCTCTTTCTCTAATATCTCCTTGTTCTGCCTTTTTTCATATAATTTTCCAAATTAACTATGAAGTTGTAGCTTATATTAATGAATTTTATGTAGTTACCGCTGTTGTGTTTTATGTTCGTTTATCATTTTAACAAACGAACATGAATGGACACGAACAAGTTATGTTCCTTAACAAACAAAAATGAACAAGAAATTTTGTTCGTTTAGTTGTTCTTGTTCGTTCATTTGTTTAGTTAAATTAAAATGAATGAGCATGAACACACCTTCATTTGTGTTCATTCGATTTGTTTACAGGACTAATTAGGACAAGCAAGCGTACACCTAAACCAATCTCGCCATCCTACTTGCCATAAGTTATGTTGTCCTAGTCCGTCAGGTGACATCTTAAGATATGAGCTCAAATTATATAAAGAAAAAGTGTCTGTTGGGTTTTACGGTGCTCGATTCTTTCAACCGTTCTAGCTCGCCAAGTGGTGGAGAAGTGGAATTTTGAGTGATAGAGGTGTGGAAACTAAAAAGAATAAAAACAATAAGGTTTATAGTGGTTCAACCTTCTAACCAAGGTCTACATCCACTACCTTAGCTTCCCACTAAGGATTTCCAATCAATCCACTATTGATTCGTCCCATTTTCTAGGCTTAGGAGGAAACCCTTACAAACCGATCAAGCTTTCTACCCAAAGCCTTGATCAAACCCTCTTTACAAAGAGAAAGAAATAAGCAAACACAAATTCCTCTAGTATGTATTTGTTTGCACAATTAAGCTCTCACCCAATCCTAAAACACTTGAGAAAATATAACAATTTTGGCTCACTAGTGTTTGTCTATACAATAATTTGACAATTAGACTCTAAGACAAATTCTTGATCATAGTGTTGTTGAGAATTGAAGCATTAACCATTACTTGATGCTTGAAGGTCCCTTTTATACTCCTCTTTGAGTTTGTAGCCGTTACTAGCCATTGGGGTTGAATTGGAGTCGTTGGAGACTTTATTTCCCATCTTTAATGCTGTTTTGCATCCTTCCGTATCGATACGCGTGGACCCATATCGGTACGTCCTTCATCAGAAACTAGCCGTTGGGCTCTTGCCAGCCTAGGCGTACCGATACGCTTGAGGGCGTATCGGTACGGTATGACATTTAAAAGGTCGTTGGGAAACTAGCCATTGGGGTTATTAAAATGGGGATCAGTACGCTTACCAGGCGTATCGAAACGATCCCTCACCGCATCGAAACGGCAAAGCCTGTTTCGATACAGGTTTTGGCAGTGACCAAACCTGGGCAAAAAGGTATCGATACAGGTTAGACCGTATCGGTACGGGCAACCTAAAAATTCAAGTTTGACTATTTAAAATCAATACAAACTTTGCCAAAAACCTTTTTAAATACCTCAAACATACATTCAAGTTGTTTGGACTTAAAAATAAAATTTAAATTCTTTTCAAATTAGTCCAAAATATTTTTCAGTTATTATATCAAAACATTATTTCTACAGTGTCTATAGGACAAATTTTATAGCAAAAATCAAGAATCTCGCCAAATATCAAAACATAACAAGATATTATCATAGGCTTACAAATGAATCAAGTCTTCACCACTACACATGAACATGATGCAAAAATTAAGTCTCCACCACTACATATTTACTCTCAAGATTAAAACATAACACAATATTACCATAAACATGCAAATGAATCAAACCTCCACCAGTACACATAAACATGAGGCAAAAATGAAAAAGCTTAACAAAAGTTGTAATGCGGCTTAGGTAAGGGACGATAAAAAGGAAAAATTAAAGGTTTCATGATCAATAAAAAGAGTTATTTACTAAAGATTTCATGATCAATAGAAAGAGTTATTTCCTTGCATAATATCAATGTCACGTAACAACATCAAACACTATTAGAATCTTGGAAACTTATTCCCGCATCTCATTCAAGTAAGGACTTTAGGAAGTAACATTTAATAATTATTTTAATAAACATTTCACGAATATCTTACATTCTTTTAATAAAACAAACTTCAATTTCTTTTCTTTCCTTTTCTTTTTCAATATTATTTTTTGTTGCAATTCTTTTTTAATATTATCATGCAAGACTTTTCCTCTTATCTTGACATATATAAAATACGAAGATAACAAAAAATACTTCATGTTAAAAATGTGTTAAAAATAAGAAAATGAAAAATAGACTCAAATTGACTAACTAATGGAAAATAGAAGGGTATGCCTTTCAAGACTAGGACTTGTTATAATTGTTGGTTCGTGGTGAACCGTTTCCCACGTTTTTACTATTGAAAATGCAGAGCATGGAAAGCAAAATGCTTTCAGCCATAGATAGTTGATATGTTTGAGTTGGGTGGTTTCCCACGTTTACAAATAAGAACATTCACACGATTATGGTTGCACGATTTTAGTTCGTGTGATTATGATACGGTTGATTGGTGATTTTTTATAGGAAAATCACTTATAAATACCCATAGGCACAAGGTCCCTAAGCACCAAGAGTCACAAAGTATTTTATTCCATCTAGTGAGGTTTCTCGAGTGCTTGGAAGGCTTTAGATTTTTAGTTTTTGTGTAGTTGAATTCACTATATTCGAAGGTGGTTCTACGATGGTTCGAGGCATTCGAAGGTGGTTCGACTTGCTTGACTGTGATGCAACACGTCTCATTTTGGCATACGGTTTAAGCAATGGCTGGAGGTATTTATGAATTTTGATCTATCCGCTGCGTTTTGCTCGTTTTGTGCTTACATTTGGTATCAGAGCATGATTAAATCTCTGCCTTTTCGTTTTAAAGTTTGTATGTTTCTCAAAATTAAAATGTCATGTTTATCTTTGAATTTTAAAATTTTGAGAAAAATCATGTTGCTAACTTTTGTTTTAAATCGTAAGATTTTATAAAATTAATTTCTAAAATTTATTATTAATTTTATTAAAAATAAATTTTATAAATAATTATTGTATGTGCCTAAATTAAGAGATGATATATAACTTATCTAGTAATTAGTTGTATACATAAAGTTAGGTACATAAAACTTTAAGACTTATTG